>JAFIDM010000001.1:7303505-7316788 GCA_023159025.1 Thereuonema tuberculata
TTTTTTTTCCCAATTTCTCTGTCACCTGTAAAAACTCCGTAAAAGAAAGCGAAACCGTTCGTAGTTTAATGTATTTTAACGTGTTAAATGTTTTTCCAATCAATTCTAAGTGTGTTTGTTCGCAGAAATTATTTTATCAAATAGGCTATTTTCTTACTTGAGATCTTTATCGTTTTCGTATCGGTTGTGTTACGGTTTGTGTCTGTATTCCTATTGCAACTCTTTGCCCTACTCTAATTGGTCGCATTATCTCTGCAGTTCAGTAATCAAACGAGCATTTAAAGGTTTGCAGTCATTCATACACTTGTAATTTGTTTGAAGATATTGATGATATGCGTATCATATGATGTGCTTTTAAGCAGAGAGTAATAAGATTTGTTATTCTTTGCACTTTGAACAGAAATAGTTTAATGGAAGCCTATTATTCAACACACGAAATGGCAGCCATAATCTTCTCTACGGTTTAGACAATGGAAGGAACCCAGCGACTCTAAGAAACGGAATCATTAACACTACAAACAATAGCTCGCTTTAGACTTCACTCAGTTCGCAGAAGAGCAGAAGGCATCAATCATTCTCTTGTCCGGTCAATTCATCATGAGCAGTTACTATACCCTTATCATGTTCATAGGTGCAAGTTCTTAGGTGTTCAGATGACCACTGCTAGATGAGCACTGTTCAGATGATTGAAGATTGGGTAATGGCTTCTAAGACAGTGATTTGTAGATCTGCAGTTCACATCCAGCATTTACCGAGGAGGCTGGCATCACAAAGAATGGAATAGTCAATCACCGTAATCCACACGATGAGATTAAAATTGAATTGAGGCATCGACTGTAGAATTGAGGCATCAGCCTCGATTTTCCATCAATGTCTGGACAGGAATTATAGATAACACTCGTAGGATCTTGCGTTCTACCGAATAGAATGAAAGACGCTGTTTGCTGCTATATTGTTGCAGTACGCATAATAATCAAACAAAGCATACAAGGAAATTAGTGTGTATATGGTTAAAATTATAAAAAGGTTTATTTCGAAGTTCATTGAAAACAATTTTCCTTAAAATCTGCATACAATTGTTTCTATTCGAAATAAGTACTGTTCTCTAAAATTTTCACAAAGGCACTTATAGCAGGTAACTAAATAATAATCTTCAAACTAGGATTCTCTTTATAATATAGGTAGCACGCTCATTCAGTCATGTAATAATACTGCTATATTAACGTTGCCTATATAAAACATTAGTTCACGTTTAACCTTTCCACCTGTATGTTTACGAGTTATAGATAACACTAATATAAACTAATCTACTTGTTAGTTTACGTCTATTCACTTGTATGAATTTAATAATTATCGTTAATATAACTCATGGCTCTCTTTGATTAATTCCTAATCTGACCATTAACATTGGAGCACATAGCCTAATGTTCATCCAATTATTCGGATCGATTTAATTCCTCTTATGGTTGTAATAATAATTATTTCAATGTCAATAACTATTCCAAGTTCACTAGCAATTAATGTTCACTTTGTACTGCATTCATAATAACGGTTGCGTTGACGAACGCAAATCCCATCCAAAAATAATAGCTTAATAATTACTTACATAATGGCATCTTCGTAAGATTTTCACCCGTATGTATTTAATCCTTCGCAGTATCCAGAATCCAACCTCTGTCTTGAGTCCACTAGTTACGATGGTCCCGATTTCCTCTTCGGTAAACTTATTCGAATATGGCGCTCGGCGTTCACGTCAGCTGATTCGTCCTCTCTCCTAATCTATGGAACAGCTCATTACGTTGAAGGTTCACGGCGCACTTATCAATAGTTTTCTTTTAATCTTTAGAAGTGATTAATTAAACGGATTATCTTCTTATAATTATAAATTCAAAGTTCTAATTAATCAGTTCAAAATATTGAAATACTTTACTTCGTGGAGAATGCTTAATTCAGTTAGTCCAGGAACAGCGAGAAGAGAATGACACGTCCCTTCTCTTTGTCAATGTGATCGTCCAGATTTCAGATAACGGCTGGAATAATTACGTTCACTTCACTCTGAGAAATTAGAAATAATAAATAATAATAATTGTTCCTTCGGATTTCAGGCGATGGGTTATCTTTCCCTATTCTTACTGTCACATCCTTTGTGACGTGTTTCTTCTCCTTACTAATTCGAATAATAAAAATCAGTCACTAAGACTTCAAATCGCCTCAATCAGTATCATGACTTTACGTCTTTACATCATTCTCCTTATCCTTTTGGAATAGACTGACTAACTGAAAAATCGAACTTCCCTTCTACTAATATAACGTAACCACTCGTTACGTCTCATACTCAATTTGCATATGCAAATTAATATTTTCGTTGTCACATTACAACATAAGGGAAGAGAGAAAAAAAAAAAACTTTTCAAGCACTTTTCTTTAATTAATTTTTTTTTTTTAAAAAAAAAAAAAAATATAATATTACTTTAACTATCGCTACACTGTTTATCTCCAAAATTGTCTCACTGTTATCATTGAATCATTATTTAATTACCTGCCCTACTGGAGGACGTGCCTCTTCAGTGGGTGTTGTTCTAGCGTGATACGGCACCACTCCCGTTTCATTGGCACTGCATTGGTCAGAAAGGTATAGTAATTTGGCCCTGCCTGATCCTCTGACCTTAATTCCTTACATTTTAGCTACAGTCCATTTAAAGACCTTGATATACTGAAACAAAACACAACAGGATATTGCGGGTAACCAAATTCAATGCCAGTAACCAAATCCGAAAAGAAAAGTTAGTGGTTTGGAGGAGAGTTTGGATCATTCAGAGTTTGAATGAATGAAGGACATTGAATGGAACCACTCAGAGCTCCTCCTATAGTGACGATGAAAGAATGACACTTATCTCAACAGATAATTGACTTAGGACCTATGTTCTCAAAACCTTTTTTTGTTTGTTTGTTTGTTTGTTTGTTTATTTTTATCAACACTTCCTGCTGCGAAAATTGTTACTCTTTTTCTTAAACACCTTCGATTCATACCGTGGATTGTTATTTGAACTACAGTAACACCATTACTTCTGTTTGATAAATGTATAATAATGTTAATAGCTCCGACTACATTGACTGTATTAGCTAAAAGAACATATTCAACTCAGGAACCTATATGGTTGATTTCATTGAAGAAAACTATTCACAGTCACATTTTAATTAATAATGAGTGAAGATTAAGTATAGGAGAAGATGATAGGAGTTAGGATCAATTTACAAAAGGGAATGTGTTCCAATTATATAAGGAATAAATTAAATAACAAAACTTCCAAACACATTTCTCGGATTTCATGTGTTATTTACTAAGATAATTTTGCATTAGACTTTATTAGACATGTAAGAATGGGAAAGGGACCATAAACTTTTATGTTTAGGGATTATATAATTTCAGTCCAAACGTTAAGTCCATATAAATGTTGTATTTGGATAGAAATATTGTATCTATCCAAATACAAGAAGATTCAAATTAAAATATATCTATGCAGAACACTCTGGAGAGAAACCAAGTGGGCGAAACAAAATCAGAATTTGACTGTATATATTCCAGATCATGGGAAAGAGAGTTCTGCAATAAAAATAATTAGTTAGATCAATAGAGCTGCCTGAGGGTACCAATTACGGCAGTATGAACTAGATGAGTGTGTGAACGAGAAGGAACCATCAACAACTTTGTGATACCAACTCTATTTTATCGAGTGATTTTTATTCACTCATTCCATATGTAAAAGTGGTTAAATATTATCAAGAGCTGAATGAGGCTACAGGGAACTGCCAAGGATAGTCAGATATAAATGTTCAGTGTGTTGGCTGTTCTACAGAACCAAAAGCTGATACCGAGTGACAGAACTGTAGAGCTATTTTGTGTGTATGTAATACGATTCATGTCCTTCAAATCTACCAGGTGAAGAACGTTTGCCCCAATAAACCCCGCTGCAGACGATCCTGTTTACAGTTTCCTGTATAGTTTTTACTGTTAGGAGGGGCCAGTGGCGGTCCTTACTGATTGCTTACTTTGTTTAGAAACAAAGCCAAATGTTTCCAGAGACTGTTCCTGTCCAGTGCCGTTGATCGCCGCTAGGGACCCCCAGCTCCTCCTGACATCATTGTCCTGTTTAGCTCTTCATCACGGAGATTGGTCCGAGTCTTCACTACAGAGTCACTACTGCTCTGCCATTTCCTGGTTCCTCACTGGCAGTTTACCCTTATACTGACCTTGTGTAATTTGTAATCCATCGAGGAAGTCTCGTTATTATTCGAGACAAAACTGTCTGGGCATATTTTATCTGTCTTATAAATGTTTTAAAATTTTAGCCTGTGTTTTAAAATTTCACCCCTAACTATAATTTACTGGAATCCACGCATCCCTTTGATATCCTATGTATTGTCTCATATTGAAAAGTCTCCTATGGGAAACCGAAACAGTCGGTTATGGCATTAGTCAAAACACTTTTATAGATGTTTCACAGTATTTCTATCTTGAACATCGTCTTATTATCTTTAAAATTGTTAATTTTAATTTTGTAACCATGTTTGAAATCATTATAATTTAATGATATGTTTTAAATTTTTAGATTAAAAGTTTGAATTCGCCGAATAATCCTTGCAAAGATTCACGTACTGTAGAAAAATGTATAGATAAATGCATTGAAGATCTTTTATACACCACTTTACCTTGCAGGTAGGTGTAATTTTGTTTTTTTTAAATAAAGTTAAAATTTTAAAAGATTTTAGTTCAAAGCTTTTCAAATGATTTCAAAATGCTTCTACATATTTCCTATCCTGTGATAAACATAATTTAATGAAAAGTTTTATTTTTTATTTTTTAATGAACTTACAAACTTAAAACTTTTCATTAAATTATGCTTATCACAGGGTAGATAATATGCAATAGCATTTTGAAATTATTTGATAAGCTTCGGATCGAAACTCTTCGAAAATGTGATGACAAGATAAAATTAAATAAACAAATAAACATAAAAACTTTTTACTGCTAAATAGCTAATGCATTAGACTGATGCTAGTAAAAGTTGTAAAACAGCAAACATATATACGCAGAGTTTTATTTTTTTTAACCATCAATTTCTGGCAAAGATAATGTGGCTGCCCTCCATAATCCACCACGCATTAACGTGTTTTTCATTGCTATTCGCCATATAGTATAGTTACTACCATTAAACACTTTTGGCAAATGGTTACTCATATTACCTTCCGCCATTTTCAATCTTAGCCACTTAAACTCACAAAAATATTAAGCAACTTATTTTGCATACAATGCAATCACCAAAAAAAGGTAAGTGTTCTAACCTTCATTCATATCCATACTCAACCACAGTCACACAGTATACAACTGAAAATTGCGCAGAGTAAAAAACTCAACTATCGCAGGGAAAAATCTCAAATTACCCAGCGTAAAACTCAAATTGCGCAGTGGAAGCGTGCTGGGCCCATAACCATACTGTAAAACAGCAAACATATATACGCAGAGTTTTTTTTTTTATTAAGGTGAGTATGATGTGATAAAACTATATACACAATGAATGAGATAGTTTATATTAACTGAGATAGTTTCAAAGTTCTCTTCAAAAATTCTTATCACTTAATAGTTCTTTTAATACAGCAATTTTCTTTTCATCTGTCTTCAATTTATCTAATTTGTCACTTAACGAAATCCTTTCCGTAACTGACTAATTATTTCACTAATGTTCACGGGACAAATAATATTCACTAATTCGGAGCACTTTTATATATCCAGCAACATTACGTTTAACTTTCGTAACTTAAATATATTGTTATCAAATTAACACTATTACTTCTGAAAATATAAATATCACAAAGGCTTAGTCACTTGTGAAGCACTTATTCACGTTGCACTAATATCTGGTATCACTCTGATAGTTAACTAAACAATCACTGAAGAATGGCTTTTTCTTCTTTAACCTTGTGTTTAAATAAATTAAAAATGTTCGTACTCACACAGTTTGTTGTCTTCTATTTTCTAATAGAACTAAAAGTTCTTTCCGTTGAACTTCTTTCTCGTTGCTGCTTGAAATTACCGCTCGATGAGAATCGCTGATTTCATTGAAGCAAATTCTCCGCACTGCCGTCTTTCAATGAACCAATCGCAATTGTCGATATCAAGAACTTCCGCTTCTTGCTTCAGTTGTCTCTTCTTTATTTGGAATTAAATTCTTCCGTTTTCTATTGTAGCAAATCTTATATATTTCTTGCTTCCACTTCATTTGAATCGGTTAGAATTATTTCCAATATCTTTCTTCTTTCATATTTCGAGTCGACCGCAAATTCCATTGCGTGGCTTCATTGAACCCTCAAAGCTAACGTCGCGTCGACGATCCAAATGGGAAAACATCTGACTCCAACCAGCCTCATTCGTGAACTGAACTGATCACATCGTGTGACGTAACTGCACTCTGTCTGAGAACCTTTTGCGTCACATCTAAAAACCCTATCGTTCTTTTTCTGCACTCACTGACGTCATGGAAAAATAAAAATAAAATTTTCCACATATAATTTTCTTTAATTTATTTCGAAGCCTTTTTAAATTATTAAATTAATTTATTATTTTATATTGCACATCTTCAAAAGTTATTATGAAGGATTAATTTAAAAGAATACAAAAATTTTAAAGTAAATTCACATGTAAACAACCAACCATTTTAATATAAGAATAATTCTATTAACAACAACAACAAGTTAAACGTGTGAAAATAATAATGACAATACAATAAAAAGCATACTCGCACTTAAATAAAGGAATCACTGATCTGTTTTTGGATTTTTCGACAGCGGGAATACATAACAGCTGTTTCTGAGTTCCTATCCTTCGTCAGCTGGACTCGTCCAGCATCTTAACAGAATTTTCGCATGTTAAACTCGTTGTTGAATGTATTCTTTTTTGTAATTTAATCCATCCTAAGCTAAGCAAAGGCTTGCGGGGATTAAATGGCTGCCCTTTTTTATTCTTAATTTATGAATTGTTGTTTTTTAATATGAAGGGCCATTTTCTTGTTCACTTTTGTTTCCTTTACATGTTTCTGGGAATCAGTGACTGTTAAAGGCACTGGACGAGTCCAGCTGACGAAGGATAGGAATCCAGAAATAGCTGTTCTGGATTTCAGGTGTCGAAAAAAATCCAAAAACAGATCAGTGATTCTTTTATTTATGAGCGAGTATGCTTTTTATTGTATTGTCAATAATTCTAATAGTTAAACGATATTTAATACGAAAATTATAGCTTGCTTAAAATTTTACCAATCTAATTTTTTCTGTATAGTTTACCATACATGAACACTTCCCTACCATTTTGCAACTCAGCGAAGTTATTTAATACATCATTAACTGAAGCGGAGAAAATAATGAAGAAGAAACAGAATTGTACCAAACAGTGCCCACGAAAATGTGAAGAATTAATTTATCAATTAAGTATGGATGTGCCACCTGATTCCGATGAACTTTATATAGGAGCAAGTTATTCTGATACAAGAATTCAAATTATAAAAGAATTCTATTGGTATACTCTTTCGGGTCTGTTCTCCGACATTGGTGGAACTTTGGGAACGTTCTTGGGATTTTCTCTGTTAACATTTTTAGAAATACTGGAAATGGTCATTTACAGACTTAATGTAAGTCCCTATTAAGTTTACTATCAATGTTTAAAATGAATCTCTTCTTAAAAATTAACACAGAATGTAAACCTTTTTTTAAAAATAATTTTACCATTACGAAATTTTAATTACAACAAATATTGGCTTAGATTTACTAATTAAACTTACTAAGGAATTCATTTTTTTTTCTTGAAAGCTTCTTTCAAGAATTATTACTTTAAGTTACTTACAACAATCGCAAGATTTTTATTAACGCTGAGAACTTATGTTATTGGTTCTGTAGCGTGTTAAATTTTTCAAATGTTACCGAACCGAGATTACAGTAATGGCTACCAGAGTTTAGACAACGATATATTGGTAAAGTTAATGTTTTGTTGAAACGAAATATTGGTAAATATTGGTCAACGAAGGTTATGGAAGAAAATTTCGTTCAATACATGCTAAATTAAAAAAAAAAAATACTTGCATCTATAAAAACTTAATCTCGCTAATCAAAGTCTTTTTTACTTATCATCTTTGATCCATGGTAGCGGAGAACCGCAGTATAAGTGATTTAGCCAGAAGAAAGAATGGGTATATGGTTATCCAAGATCTTTTTTTTGGGGCGGGGCTATAAAAGTATTCTTGAAAATGGCAATGTTGTTGTTGGTGGCATTCCCAGAAGGTGTATGATGCTGAAAAACAAGCATTCAGACGTGTTATGTTAAGTTATGTAGTGAATGCGGGTGGCAAGAAAAGCCAAGCACTGCGACCGAAGGTCTATTGCACTATCCCATGGAAATAAGGACAGATGAAGAGAAGTGCAGGGGAAACGGGAGAACCCCAAGAAAACCTGCCCAGCGCGATCCACCATCCCGAAACCCACATGAGAACCGAACCCCGGTCTCAGAGAGCATTCACACATAGGTATTCAGATATACAGCCCAATTTTTGCTGTATTGTTAGACTTTCTACATCTGAAAAAGCTATAATGTACTGCCGACTATCACATCCTTACCGCATCTGTTTTTAATACTTGAAGAGTGGTGACTGTTTCCATTGCGTGTTTTGTCTCTGTGTTATATGATGATATAGAATGATTCATAGAAGATTCATATTTTTGAAGAGGCATAAAGATTGTAGATTTCCATCCATTTACGAAAGAATTTGATGATTGTTCCTGTTGTTTGTCAGACCTTTCAGTCTTCTTTTCAATCCTTCCACACAGAACATTGCTACAGCATCATCCGACTGTCATATCTAAGATACAATCTTTTATCTATAATAAAACATACAAAATTCAACTTTCAGCCAGCATTTTGCCTACGAATATTTTTTTATTCTGAAAAACGATTTAGTTTTGCATTTTCATTATTTTTCACCAATGTTAATTATTTGGTAATTTTCTTAAGTTGAGAAATATGAGACTGAGCGATAACAATTAGAGATATCATGGCGTCAGCTCCGATTTTCAACACATCACAAATAATTTTTGTTGAGCGAAAGAGAACAAAGTGCTCAATTAAACCTAATTTCTGAAGATAGATCGATAACGTAACAGAACATCTACACAAGTTTTATAATGCCGGGAGTCGGCAAAGTGAACTGATAATTAGTTAGCTAGATATGGAGGATTGCTTTGGGTTAATATAAGGCTTTACATTGCATCCATCAAAATAGAAATTTTTTTCTTTATATATAGGTAAATAATGATAGAATGCATAAATACACTGCCACATTAATTTGATTCTCACATCTTATCCAATGTGGGCAAAGAGGGGGAGGGAGTGTAACGTAAAAAAAAAGAGAAAATGATATAGGAAAAAAAATCGTGACAGAACAATATGGTATAATAATTATTGTTACTAAGTTGCATGCAATTTTTTAAATTTAAGATTTTTAAAATTATTAATTATTACTGTTTTTTTTTCAGACAAAGATAACTACAATCACTCTTCCTAAACAGAAGAATGACCAAAGAAAAGTTAAGAAATTAAATAAAATATCAAAAATGCATCTTTATAAAGTAAAATGCATTCAAGTTAAACATGTTCAATGGAACCAAGAAAGTCGTTGTCGTGATGAAGCAACATTCACAGTTAATATAACAGGATTAGATCGATTGCTAAGCAAGCAAGCAACTGCACCATTAAAATTCGTATGGTTAATTGTGCTGGTAATGTCAACATTGACATGTACTTATCAGATTACAACGACTATTTTAAGCTTTACAAACGGTTTTCCGGATACAAGAGTGGAGTATGAGAGGAATACCTCAGTAAAATTCCCAACCATCACTTTATGTCCAAGTGAGCCTTTTATAGATTCGGAAGCTATTCGTACGTATAAAGAAAAATATATAGATATGCACAATTTATCAAAACACCCTGATGATATTCATGTATCAAAACTACTAGAATTAGAAAATGTGACTGTAGTAGATTTATGGGAAGCAACTAAGGAAGAAAAACTGAAGTTTGCTTTGATAAAGGTAGAATTTTTTTTTCAACTTTCAAGTTATTTTAAGTTTAACTTTACATGATAATGTAAAAAAAATTACTTGCTAATTCAAATATGCTTTGTTGAGTTACAGCATTTCCAATTATTTACTGGGCTAGGCAGTTATGATAATAGTGGTACTCTGGATCAAGTTTACACAAACACGATATTCTCCAAGTGTTTATCCATTCAATCACGTAAGCAAAGACTCTTTTTAAAAAATAATGTAAGATTCATTTTATATGCTACAAATTTAATTTAAATAATTATTAACTTGATAAAAAACGACCTAACACACTTTAAGATAAAAGAGTAAAACTACTGGTTTCGCTTTAGTTCTATAGCCTCTTTTCGTTACAAAAATGGACAGTGATTAATAAAATATCAGATCTCCAAAGAAATTAATAAACTAATCTGGAAACTATTGAGATGCTCTGTTCCGGTGATCTGGCGAGGAGTCTCATCATGTCGAAGGAGTTGGCTTGCAATGACTTCCGCAAATGACTTACCAATGACTTCCGGGTGATGTTGATAAAAGGAAAAGGTAGAATCATGTATTTTGAAACTCCTCGCCACATCATCGGAACATAGCATGTCATTGGTTTCACTTCTAAGTTTATTGTTTTCGCTAACAATACATCTCTCCTTTTAAGTTTTTTCTTCTTTTTTTTTTCTTTTTTCACAACATATTACTAACACTATAAATATTGATAATTCAAACAGGTTTCACAAGATTTCCACTACGTGTTGTAATAGGTCCTTGACCATTCGGACAGCTTGGATCTTCGTTGAATGATTCGGCTGCTAATTCAGTTTATTGTACCGCAGAATTCATTGTGCTCGGTCGTTGGGATATTGTTGATAGTTGCTCTGGTGAGGGTTTCTCGTCTTCCATTCCAAATCATCATTTTCTTCTTCCTCATCTTTTTTATCATTGTTCTGTAGAGGTACCAAATGGATCTGTTACGATTCACAGTTCTCTGATCTGTTTCAATGACATACGAACGAGGTTGTTTCAATTTTCTTTCTGATAACGCCTGAACTTCGGAAATCGATAACCCATACTCCATCGCCTGGCTTAAATTCTTTCAAATCGATGACGTTTGTCATAGTTTGCTTTTTGAGTTTCACGTCTCCCATATTCAAATTTTTGAGGCTTCCCTGTCTTTGGTGTTTTGGGATTAAAAAGATGATTTTGTTGGTACCGTTGTTCTTACTCTTCTTCCACTTAATAGCTCAGCAGGAAAAAATCCATTGGCGAGAACGGTTGATATGTAGCTCATTAATGCTATTTATCCATCCTCAATTTTTCTTAGGATCCTTGAATCTGTAATAAGCCCAAATAAGAGCATGCCCCTCTCTCAATTTGTACCCAGTTTTTCTTAAGTTCCAGTTAGTGTCTTGCTTGAAAATGCTATCAGTCAACCATCTACTTGCTTTTTTCTACTGCTCCAATTCCATACGAAGCTGCATCTATAGTGATTACTGTCTCATTTAATGATTTACACTCCAGCCTCTACAAATCCGTACTGTGAGGAAATTTCGGACTTGACATTTGTTGAAGAAAACCCCACTCTTTCGAGAATTTGTGAAATTCTCATGTGATCAACGGTCCAAAATGCGTCCTATCTCTACAAACAATTTCTGGAATGCCATGTCTTGCAAAAATTGACTTTATATGCAAAATAACTTCCATCTCCCTAATTGAATTTAGTTTAGCAATCTCTAGATATCTCGAATAATAATCCATTACTAATAAATACCATTTAGATAGAATAAGTCTGCACCAACGTTTTGCCATGGCCTCTTTGGAAATTTTGATTGAATTAACTGCTCGTGCAGATTATATGCTTCCATTATGCATTGAGTGCATCTCTTATTAGCTTTTGGATGCTATTCGTAATTCCCGGCCACCATACTGAGGCTTTAGCTCTAGCACGACACTTAACAATTCCCTATGTCCTTCATGGAGTTTTTTCACTATCTCAGATTGCATCTTCATAGGGATAGCAATATGTGATCCTTTCATGAAAAGTCCATCTTCAACAGTCAGACCTGGCTTGCCGCTATTCCTTCAGCTCAGCTGATAGTTCATTAAGTCTTGCCCAACCCTTTAAACAGTACTGTCGCATAAACCTACATATGGAATCCTCTCGCTGTTGAGCAATAATTTCTGCAAGAAAATTATCCGTTACTGGAAGTAACGTTTCATTTGTACGTAACATTTGTACATATGCTCCAATCTGTTCCTCTAGATTACTGTCCAATTACCAATTACCAATTACCTCAGTCATAGGACGTCTTGACAAGATGTTAGCTGCCCCCATGTCGAATGTCGTAATTACATCGAGCTAATCCCAATCGCGTTCGCTGGAGCTTAGGCGTTATTTCATCCAGTTCTTTGCTTGTAAATATCAGAATCAGTGGTTTGTGATCCGTTTCCAACTGAACTTTTATACCTGCAATAAAATCCTTGAATCTGTCACAAGCTCAAATAAGAGCATGTCCTTCTCTCAATTTGTGCCCAGTTTTTCTAATGTCCAGTTAGTGTCTTGCTTGAATATGCTATCAGTCAACCATCTACTTGCTTTTTTCTACTGCTCCAATTCCATACGAAACTGCATCTATAGTGATTACTGTCTCGTTTCCCGGATTAAACCAAACAAGTATAGACTGTCTAGTTAGTTTATCTTTAAACGATTGAAATGGTTTTTTTCTGTGATTCTCCCGACGAAATTCGTTCTTTACACTCAATAATTCATACAATGGATGAGCTTTGGTGGCTAAATTGGAAATAAAATGACTTAAGTAATTTACTGAACCAAGTAGACTGCTTAATTCGACACACTTTCTGATTTGTCCATCTTCTTAATGGCTTAGATTCTGTCTGGGTCAATCTGTACTCCATTTTGACCGATAACACTAGGCAACAGTGAAATGTATCTTGAAGAAAACCATTTGATCTGTACTTAATCGACCATGCTTATCACGAAAATGACTATTAAAATCTCAGATTAGCTCTAGTTTCGTAGATGGGGGGGGGTTCAGAATCAGCTAGTGCTAAGAATTCATTTTGCCTGTCCTGAAATTACCGTGAAAATCCCACATACGTTAAACAGCATAGCGTTTCTAGCCCTTTTACTT
>JAFIDM010000001.1:7317188-7328292 GCA_023159025.1 Thereuonema tuberculata
CACAGATACACAAACTATTCAAAGATGAACATTTCAATAATATTCTCACAGGTGATGAGAAGTTAGCCTGGAATTCCTTTGTTCAAGTGTCCACCAACTTCCTTGGATGCACAAAGGCAGAAAACTATAAGGATCTAGTGGATAATCTAGTGGATAATCGATGTTGGTAGATTACTGCTGGACACTCATCAGAGAATCACCAACAACAGAATACAAACGGCAGGCAAAGCAATTGCGCCTTCAGAGCATTTCTCCGAGGGGAAACATTAAGGTAAATACATGCATTTTGCTTTTAAGGATAATTATGATAAGTTGAGATATCTAAAAAACTAGAGCTAAACATACATTTTAATGGCCATTTTCATGTTTAGCACACTCAAGAACATCAAAGATACAGAGAAAAAGTTTAATTTTGTTGCCTAGTGTAATATGTCCTAGGTACTTGACCCTAGTGACACCGAAGACAAATTTCTCAGGATTCAAAGTTACGCCTACTTTAGATAAACGATTAAATACTTCCCATAATCTTTTGTTATATTCTTCCATTGTATGACCATAAAGAAGAAAATCGTTAATATTGACTTGTACTCCTTCAAGTCCCTCTATAATTTTCATCGCTTTCTTTTGGAATACTTCTGGTGGTGTCGCAATTCCAAAAGGAAGCCAAATGGCCGACATGTGTTATTAAAGTTGTCAAGAGCTGTGATTCTTCATCCAAAAGGCACTGCCAAAACTTGGTTCCTTTAAGTCGCCTAGCATATTTTCTGTTTCTGGCATGGAATGCAGTTCACATAGCACGAATGTATTTAACTTGAAATAATCGATACATATTCCTATTTTCCGATTCGGTTTGGGAATTAAAAACTAGTCATGCGCACCATTCTGTAGGCTCTATAACATCTTGTTTCACGGTTCCTTCAGATTCTGTTTTTGGGAGATTCCAAAGCGAGGCTCAGGTGCGGACGGTAGCAGTTTTTTGAGCTCCGCTAATGGTTAGCAAACTGATTGATTGTAATTCTGTGTAGGTGCTCAAAGTGTGAAAATTATTTGTACAAAGTTCTGTGGAAGTTCAATAAGTTATAAAGGATAAGTAAAAAAGAAAATTACTTATAAGATATTCGAAGAATAAAATCATGTGAGACGCAGTCCAATTAGAAGCGATTAGGAAGGTGGATCAATTTGTGTGGCCTGTAAGTACTCTAATTACATATAAATAGGGATACAAACTGAAAACAATAATTAATTGAACTGAACTGAAGTTTTGAATTTATTTGATTAAATAAGCCAGTGAAAATATTAAGGCCGTCTTCAGTAATTTAAAGATGGAAGAGTTTATTAGCAGAAGACCTCGTGCAGGTAGTTTGGGTAGTTTAAATTCCTCTAAATCTTGCATTAAAGATAGCAATGATTCAAGAAGCCAGCTGGATATATTTGCTACTAGAAGTAATATAAGTAGATCTCCGCCGGAGAAAAGACCAAAAAGAAATACTGAAGCGGAGAGTCAATTATCAGCGTTAGAGTCAGAAGAGGCCATTAACAAGGTAGCAAGGGAAAGGGAAGAAAATAAATTGAGTGCTAATTTCCAAGAAAATATATTAAAAGTTCTTCAAGAATTGAAGAAAGATATAGATGTAGTCAAAGAATTGAAGAAAGATATAGAAGCAGTCAAAGAAGAAACAAAGCTAATTAAAATAATAAAAGAAGAAAATGAATTCTTTAGAAATAAAATGATATATCTCGAGCAATAGATAAAGTCACTTAAGGAGGAAGAAACGAAGAAGGCGATAGAGAAAGAGAAATTGGAAAGAGAAATTAAAGATTTAAAAGAAAAGGTGATAGAAATGGAAAATAGGGGAAGAAGAAACAACGTAGTCTTCTATGGAATAAAGGAAGAAAATGAGGAAACATGGGAACAAACGGAAGAAAAAATAAAAGAAATATGTAGAAAGCCACTAGGAGTGGAGGTCCAATCCATCGAAAGAGCACATCGATTAGGAAAAAGAAATACAAAGGACACTTTTAAGGTACGACCGATTATTGTAAGATTCTATGACTGGAAGGAAAGAGAAAAAATTATAAGAAATAGATCTAACCTTAAAGGTACGAAGATTTATTTGGATGAAGACTTTTCAGCAGAGACTAGAGCAATAAGGAAAAAGTTAATAGAAATTATGTTACAAGAAAGGAGAAAAGGAAACTCAGCGAAAATTATTTTTAATAAGCTAAAGGTAAATGATAAAATATGATCGTATGAAGAATGGTTGAGAAAAGCTAAATCAGAAGAAAGGGGGAGAGTAAATGAAATAGTTGTGAATAACTGTGAAGGAAAAGACTCAAAAAACGAGAAATCACAATTAACCAAGGTGAAGAAAGCTTAGAAGGTTATCAACAGAGGTTTCAAAAATCTGAAAAATGGTCAAGTTATAATAGTAAAGGGGAAGAAAGTAATTTACAACCAATGAATGGAAAAAAGAAAAAGAATTCCAATAAGGAAAAAGTTAAAAATAACGTTCCAAAGATTGTAGCCTGGAATGTGAATGGTTTAATGAATAAGGATAATAGTGATTTAAGGAAAGTGTTAAATGACTTCGATGTAATAATTTTAATTGAAACATGGTTGTTAAAAGCTGAAAATATTGAAAATATTGGTTTAAGTAATAGGTATGAATGTAGTCATAAATTAGCAGATAAACAAAGTAAATTTGGAAGACCAAGTGGGGGCATTAGTTTAGGAATAAATAAGAGCAACAGTATTAAATTTGTGTCGCAAAAGATTTATGAGGATTGTATTATTGTAAATATTGTGAGTCGAAAAGACCCCTATAAGTTTATTGCAATTTATAATAAAGATATAAATAGACTGTTAAATAAATTAAATGAAAACATTATAGAGGATTTAAAAAATGATGTAAATTTAATTGTTATAGGGGACATGAATGTGCGCGTAGGTAATTTAAATTATAAATGTATTAATTCTAATTTTGAGGACGATTTATTATCTGAAGATAGAAACTCTTTGGATAAGGTGTGTAATAAAGATGGAAAATTACTTATGGAATGGGCAAGAGAAAATAATTTAGAAATTTTAAATGGAAACTATGAAAACAATAATGTAGGAAACTGGACTTATATTGGTAATACAGGATGCTCAGTGATCGACCTATGCTTTGTTAATGAAAAATTCTTACAAAATGATATTTATTTTGAAGTAGGGGATTGTTGGATATCAGACCATCTGCCAATCTCAATAAGAAATAGAGTATGTAGAAAAAATATAGTTGAGAATGTAACAAAGAAATATATATGGGAAGTGAGTTTAATAGGGGAAAATATAAATAAATATCAACAGGTAATTTCAGAAAAATTAAACAATTTAACTTCTATTCATGAAATAAATGCATTTGATGAAAGCTTTACAAAATTATTAAAAGAGGGGGTACATAGTATAAGAGAAAAGAAAGAAAATATAGAAGAAAAGGGATGGCGTGATAAAGAACTCAAAGATTTAAAAAAGAAGGTAAAAGAACAGTTAAAAAATTTTAAGAGTGAAAATACAATAGAGGAAAGGAAAAAATATATAACATTGAAAAAACAATTTAAAAAAATGTGCAAAGAGAAAAAAGAATTATGGGAGGAAAACATAAAAGAAAATTTTGATAGGATTAATATGGGTAAGGAATTTTGGGACATGATTAAGAAATACAGAGGTAAATTAAGAAATTGTGACTGTAAAAAAGTAGATGATGATGTATTGGAGGATCATTTTATCTCATTATTGGAGGGGGTTAGAGTTTCGAAGACTGAGAAAAGTAATAAAATTGAAAAAGGGAAGGAAAAAGAAATTGAAAATAGGTTAGTGAAGATAGATGAGGAAATAGAACTATTTAATGAAGAAGTCAAACTCACAGAATTAATGTCAGTTTTGAAACGCTTAAAAATGAATAAAGCTGCGGGTCCTGATGGAATAAAAAATGATTATATTAAGAATTTGCCTACAGAAGGGATTAAAGCATTTTTAAGCTGGATGAATTGGATTTGAAAGGCCGAAAAAATTCCGGATAATTGGAGAACTGGAAAAATTATCCCTATTTATAAATCGGGAAATAAATGCGATCAAATTAACTATAGAGGAATTACATTATTAAATACATATTTTAAGATATTTGGAGAAATTTTAAGAGGTAGAATAGAAAAATGGTTAGAAGAAAAAACTTTGATTGTAGAAAATCAAGCAGGATTCAGGAAAGGTTATTCGACAATAGACAATATGTTCATTTTAAATACCTGTATAATTACAAGGTTAATGGAAAAAAGAAAGAAATTGTATGCTTTATTTGTAGACTTTAAAACGGCATTTGATTCCATAGATAGAACGATATTACTAAAATGTTTGGAGGAAATAGGAATAAAGGGTAAAGTTCTGAGAATAATTAGGAATATCTATGAAGAAACTATAGTTACAATTGGGAATGGAACAGAAAAAATTAAATTTAATAAAGGGGTACGACAGGGGTGTGGCCTAAGTCCCGTTTTATTTATAATTCTGATTAATAATCTAGAACTAAAATTAAGAGAAGAAGGATGGGATGGAACTAAGATAGGAAAAGAAAAAAATTATAGCTTAATGTATGCGGATGATTTGGTGTTAATGGCGGAAAAAAAAGCAGAATTAGATAACATGATTAAGATACTTAAGGAATTCACAAAAGTTAATAAACTAACAATAAATTTAAAGAAAACAAAAATTATTATTTTTAGGAGAGGAGGAAAAACGGAAGGAAAAGGTTTTTTTTCCAGTATTTACTATTTCTCCATAAGCATCCCATTCTTAATTTAATATATACTTCTTTTATATACTTATTTTTAACTTTTGTACAGATGTAGTAAGAACCATTTATTTGCCAATTTAAAAATTTGTAATCTTTATTGTATGCCGAATATTGTATTTTATTATACATTTTTTGCAAAGTTATTTCCCCAATTCTCATTATAACTTTTTCTTTCCTAAGTATTGATAACTATTTACAATTAAAATTTCTTCATTATCCCAGTGCCACTTTTCATTTTTCGTTTTCCTCCTCGTTTCCTTCCGTTTGCTTATGGGATGCTTATGGAGAAATAGTAAATACTGGAAAAAAACAGAAGATAAATTTTGTAGGTTGGGTTGCAAAGTAATAGAGGGATGGGAACATGTCATTTTTGATTGCGAGAAATTGACGGAAGAAAGAGAAACATTGGAAATTAAGAATGTTAAGGATAGAAGAGGGTGGTGGTATAAAATATTGTCCTCTCAGTATAAAAATAAAAAACTATGTAAATTCATGATAACATTTATTGAGAAAGAAAAAAAATGGAATTAGTATAGAACTGGTTGCAATTGAATTGATTGAAAGTGTATGGTTATTTATTTATTTATTATTATTTTTTTTTATTTTTATTTTTTTTAACTTCTTTTATTTCGTCATTTACAAATTATATATTTGTAAATTAGTTATAATTTTGTTTATTTCTGGTGCTGCTTTGTTCGATTAATGAAATTGTATATGTGTGTGGTTTGTATACAGATATTTGTTGTGTTTTTCGCCTCCTTAGGATTATATCATTTGTATGAATATATTTACATTTACATTGTTAAATAATTATTTAGATTAGGAGGATAAAGATAAAATCAAATTTAATTTAAGATTAACTTGTATTGTTGTAATTAATAACTAAAAATTTTATAATGTAAAATAATAGTAAAATAGCTTTGGAAACAAGTCTATCCGATTGAAGTTAATAAACTTATCTATCTATCATGTTTAGCACACTCAAGAACATCAAAGATACAGAGAAAAAGTTTAATTTTGTTGCCAAGTGTAATATGTCCTAGGTACTTGACCCTAGTGACACCGAAGACAAATTTCTCAGGATTCAAAGTTACGCCTACTTTAGATAAACGATTAAATACTTCCCATAATCTTTTGTCATATTCTTCCATTGTATGACCATAAAGAAGAAAATCGTTAATATTGACTTGTACTCCTTCAAGTCCCTCTATAATTTTCATCGCTTTCTTTTAGAATACTTCTGGTGGTGTCGCAATTCCAAAAGGAAGCCAAATGGCCGACATGTGTTATTAAAGTTGTCAAGAGCTGTGATTCTTCATCCAAAAGGCACTGCCAAAACTTGGTTCCTTTAAGTCAGCATATTTTCTGTTTCTGGCATGGAATGCAGTTCACATAGCACGAATGTATTTAACTTGAAATAATCGATACATATTCCTATTTTCCGATTCGGTTTGGGAATTAAAAACTAGTCATGCGCACCATTTTGTAGGCTCTATAACATCTTGTTTCACGGTTCCTTCAGATTCTGTTGAATCTCATCAAACATGGGTATCGGAATTCTTCTAGTTGTAGTCAACGCACTTGGGATCGCGTTTGTCTTGAGTCTCATTTTCCTTACAACTCTTCCTAGTCCATTAAACAATTTTGGAAACATCTTTATTGGATAAAAAGATATCCATTATCTGCACCGCACTGTTCGTTGGATTGTTACTAACTTTTAGCAAGTGCTACCGTCAATTAATGATTGTACCAAAACTTCCACTACAAAAATTTCTAAATTATTTAAATTAACATTTAAAAATTAAGGTATTAATTTGTGCTGCTTTACATTTTGGTCTCCTAATCCTGAAACCTTAGAAATCGTTCGAATCGTCGTGTCCATTTTGGCCACTCTTCAGTTTTCGTAAAATTGAACTTTTCTATTCATAATACACCATTTCGCATAACACTGAGACCTTCAATCTTGTTTTCAGAGATTTAGGCCTAAAGTTTTGCTGTCTTGTTTAATATCCGTTGCCACCATGTTTTATGCCCAGTTAATTATATAGGAATGGAAATCTACTTCGATCGGTATGCAGGTAGATTTATTATATATAACTACAAAGAACTGTCCACATAGGAATGTTCTTTTTTCGGCCCATACAATTGTTAGTTCTTTAAACAACCATCCTCGTTTTAATCGTCGTCCATTGTCCTCGTCATTTAATCCTCGTCCATTGTCTCTGAGTTTCACTGGCAAGTTTATTGTTTTCGCTAACAACACATACAGCAGTTATTATTTATAGTCATATAGAATCTCTTTACTATCTAAGATACTCAAGCAGTGAAGAAACAAAACTTCAAAAACGTCATGGGAATTAACGAATGAGACAAAAGCGCTTTTGAAAACAGAAAACAAACATAATTTCGCTGCATCTTTTCATTATTGAGTTTTACAATTAACTCAAATAATTGCTTAGAACTTTGAATCATTCAATTAATTTTGATGCTGTTTTCTGAATTTGTAGAATGTTAAATTGTATTCTCTAAACATATAAATCATTTCTATATTGCCTAGGAAACAGGAATAAGACATTTTCTTCTCGCGCCATCAGGCAACTACAACATACATTTTTAGAAGTTGTTTGTTTATAGCATCTTTCTTGCAATATTTTACTATTTCAAAGTTTTGCTTTATTATGTTTTGCTTTACGTTTTGCTTCATTCATTCTAACTAAATAATTGTTAGTTAACTACTTAATTGTAAATAATTACTTGTTAATTAGTTTTCTATAAGTAATTATAATAATATCTAACTGCTATCTACCTATAAAAATACTGAAACTGCAAACCGATGTTATTATTTCTTTGTCTCCTATAACCAGGCAACTAACCTGTCTTTCGGCTAGTTTCTAAATAAATTTAATCAAAATTTCATTAAAATTGAGCAATCCATTTACATCAGTAGTATGGCCAAAACAAGCGATACTGAAATATTTGTGTACAAAAAAAGTTTACGTGGCATACAGAATACAAATAGTATAGGAAGCTTGCGGTACATGGAAGTCAATTTCTACGTTTTTTGAGACAAAAGCACCTGTCCGATATGCTGTCCGTTGCGTTGCAAGCAGTACTCGTAACGCTCACGTAATTCTGAAACCTTGTACATGAAGAGAAGTTGCTTATTTCCTCTGACGCATGTCACAGGAATCATTTCACATAAGTTACCAATGGTTGCCGGTAGGTTCTCTCTCGTTGCCAGTGGGTTCAAGCGTCCAGTGGTATAAGATTTGGTGAATGAGATGGATATGGGAAGGCTGTTCCACGGGAAATGACGCGATTACCAAAATTCGCATGTGGCTGTGTGGCAAGTGGCCCCATCCTGCTAGAAACATTGCGTACAAAGTCGCAGGTTACGTGCACAGGAGAATCTGATCTGGAGATCCCCCAGAAATGGCATGAGAATGTTTTCTCTGCACCGGACCTGGTTCGTAGTCACAAGATTGCCATGATCATCCTCAACAAGGTAAAAGCCCAAGATGCCGCTTGCAGATACCGTACACCATATTATTATTATTATTATTATTACCGTACGCCACATGCTTTCTATGGAGTGGTTTCTCCACAATGATATCTGGCCGTTCAAATGCCAGAAAGCGGGTTGTCTGTCGATTGATAAATCCATACAAATGAATATGGCTTTCATCAGAAAACCAGAGATTTGATAGGAAAGCTTCATCATCGCTAACATCGTCGCACAGTAAGGGATTCTCGCGTCCTTGTTGCATTGCTCAGACATTGTCCGGCCTGTATCTTATAAGCAAATCCACCAAATTTCTTGAGCATTCGTCTCGTAGAAGTTTGACTAACATTCATTCTTAACGATGTTCGCCGGAGAGTGTAACACCTGCTCGAGGAGCCTTCTTCGATTAGCATTTGTTGTCACTGTAGCTAGACATTCGGTACAGCCTTTACGGTGTATCAGAACGCTGCCTGTCCAACGAAATTTTTTAATGACGGCTAACATTACCATGGTTGTGGATGGTAGTTGTAGTTTTTGAATTCGTTCTAGAAATGCATTTTCAACGTATAACAAACTTGGTCCATTTGAGCGTCCAACTCTGTACGACCGAAAATAACGCTCCACAATAAAAAAATTTTCCTCCGCTGTTAGAATCAGTTGAACATCTATCAAGCTTCAGCCAAATAAGCATACTGCTACGTTTCCATGACGACGTTCGATGAGGTCATCACAAGGTGCGCTTGAGCAACAACAGCTTATGACATTCAATATCTTTTGTTTTGTTTTTTTATTAAAACACTTCATCATTTAGTAAATTATCCATTACTAGTTAAATAAGGATGCTAATAAATAACATTCACAAAATTTCAATAGGAATAGAAAACAAGAATTGATGATAAGAAAACGTAGTATATCAATAGTATTTAAATGTTGGTATTAAGAGACTATTTCTGTTAGTTTTTCAGCGAGAAGCACATAAAGTATCGTTATCTGTCTTGCTTACAATAGCTAACTATTAAGGGGCCGTTCAAGTATTACGTAAGCACATTTTTAGTCATATTAGACCCCCTTGTGCTTACGTAAGATTTCATTAACAGTAAATGCCACTGAAATACTGAGGGAAAAAAATATTTTAATGTCTTACGTATGCATTGCTCTGATCACTTCCCTCCCCTTGTCAGCAAAAATAGCCAAAGCTTGAACCCCCCCCCCTTGAATGCTTACGTAATACTTTAACAGCTCCTAAGGACCTATATAATAATTAAATTAACATTCATAGGCATTAAATCGTATATTATTAATGAATCCTAATCTAATAATACTTGCTCGTATTTCAAATTTTGAAAAAAAATTATTGCATTCAATTTTGGTCTGTTTTTTAGAGTTTTACATGATTCTTTTTGTATTATAGAAAATTTAATACCTTATGAAGGATTGGCAACAAATCTCTTCCTTGCAACCGATAGGAAAGGAAAACCGAAAATTACAAATCTGGTAACATAAAAATATTAAATAAATAAAAGTTCACTTAAATAGCTTAAATATACTTACAAGTCAGTATATAAAATAGTTATCAATGTACTTTTAATGGTATTTTTTCAGGTGCTTACAATTACTGAAGATTTTAGAAAGCTCATTCTTATTTTTTAATAATGCTTTTGAAAACCCAAGAACATCACAATATTAAATAATAACTAAAGTTAACTAATTTCATATAATTACTTTTATAATCATATATTTTCCGGTTTCGTAAGAGTTATTTATGTACATTTCACAGAATTTGAAAAAATTGAAACTGAAATGTATTAAAATGAAATAATGTTTGTTGTTGAGCTTGTGTTATGCTATGTATACAGTAAATTATTAAAACAATAGAAGTACAGTCATCGGAAGCGCAATGGTGCCTCAAAAGAAAAAATCACTATTGAATATTTAGTGAGAAAATTCATGTTGTTTATTATTAATAAACAACAATAGGTGAGACTAAATTGTTCACCAAGTGACATCCTGGAACAGCCGTTTCACGCTCTTTGGGCGATCATCAGGCAGGAGCATTCACCAGTAAAACAACATGTTTGTATACTGTATGCATGAAACCTGAAATATTGAAACCTGGCTGATGATCGCCCAAAGAGCGTGAAACAGCTGCAGGATGTCACTTGGTGAACATCACTCATTATTGTTTTTTAATAATTCAAATGGCAGTTTGAATTTTTATGTTTAAAAAAAAAATCATTGAGACCGCCGGACGGCTGGCACATGAATTTTCTCACTAATTTTTCGTTAGTGATTTTTTTATTATTCATTATTCTTTTGAGGCACCACTGCGCTTCCGATGACTGTACTTCTATGTTCCAATAATTTACTGTATACATAGCATAACACAAGCTCAACAAGAAACATTAATTCATTTTAATACATTTCATTTTCAAGTTTTTAAAATTCTGTGAAATGTACATAACGCATACGAAACCGGTAAATATATCACTGTCCGGTTTTATATGTTTAGTAATATAAGTTAATTTTATTCTTATATTCTATTCTGTTCTAAATGTTAAATTGCAAAAGATTGATTGAAATCTTTGCTTTGCGAAACTCAAACGCCTTGCTTTAAGTTTTGCCTGTTTATTTATATATATATATATATATATATATATATATATATATATATATATATATATATATATATATATATGTACTTATGTTACTGGCAATGTGTGAAATCTGGCATTCTATAGAATGCCTAAAATCGAACGTCAAAGTATGAAATGAT
>JAFIDM010000001.1:7328302-7338489 GCA_023159025.1 Thereuonema tuberculata
GAAATGATTGCTACTTTATACATTGCCTAGGCATTCTATAGAATGCCGAGTTTCCGTGCGGCAAAGTATGTAACAAGTGGCTGCTTCCTTGAACAACATTAGCGTAACTTTTTATGATTGGCAATAAATGATGATGGCCGTTGATTCCTCCAGTACTTATTATTAAGTCTAGCTCAGTCATAGTCACAAAAGCTCCTTTGTCATAAGCCTGTAGTTCTTTTATTTTCAAAAGCCCATAGTGGCTTCGGTAGTCATCAGATTTTCTGCTCGTGGTGTACTGGTACTGTGTTACAGTACTGGTCGCCGGAATGGTAATGCCGCTTATGGTGAGTAGCTAGTATTTTGTCAAAAGAAGTTTAGTAGAGCAGGAGATGATTTTGAATCTAATGCGTCCACAGATTAAAGCTGCTTGAATTTCTGTTCTGATAATTTGACAAACTGTAGCAATCCAATCGATAATTCAATCGATAAAGCGTTGTGAAGTCTTCACAGCTGCTATTGAGATGTTAGTCTTCTATTCTCCTGCATGTGTTAAAGTGGTGTGTTCAAGGGGACCGAACGGCAACATACAGATTTGGCAAATTCCTGGAAAACCGCGCTGTAACGGTAGCCGCGGTTACTGAAACATTGATATTACGGAGAAAAATGGGATTGGGTTTCCGCTTCAATAGACATTCGCTTCATTAGACATTCAATAGACAATGCTACCGAATTCCCAGAATTCGGAAGTAAGTCAAACATAGAAATATTTTCCATTAAGCTACCACAATGTGTTTGTGCTTAGGAATGCTTGTTGAAACACGTTCATTTACACTAAGCATAGCTTGTCATTATTGAAATTTAACAAATTAATCACAAAAACCACGCAAAACAAATGGAACGTGGAATCTTATTAGTGAAGTCTTAGTGAACAAAAGCCGAAAGAACAAGACGGCATCTTCTCTTCGTGGACCTCGTATCGACGCTGCCCGAGTTCTCTCAGAATTTTTTCGATACTGCAAATGGCTAGTGCGTGAATTGGCGCAAAGAGACCGCGTATATGGCGAAATGGGTTACACTTTTATAGAAGTGGATAAGTGAATCTGCAGGCTCGAAGTGGGTGGAAAAGAGGGTTTACTGTATATACGTTTTCTTGAATCTGTTATTTATTTTTGCTATTTAATTGCTTATTAATTTTACTTATCTCTGCTACGATACATAAATTCTTGAGCCATTGTTTTTTAAATTTAAAGGTTTTCATTCATAATGAACATGAAGATCCTTTACTGTTGGATCCAATGTTGGCGTTACCTTTCGAAAGTTTCTTAGGAGTAATTTCAATTGCAGCTACAAAGGTGAGATACCATTTGTCAGAAATTCAAAAAGAATTCAGAATTTTCTTTTGGAAAGGAAATATATATAATCGTTTTAATTAATTAATATTGTCATTTACTATTTAGATAATTCGTCTCCATCATCCCAAGAAGCCTTGTTCTTCTAATAAAGACATTATGGAATGCGAAAAGAAGTGCTTCAATGAAATGCTGGAAAAATCTCTAGATTGTAGGTATGGAAAATTTGGAACCATTTACATCAAGTTTTTATTTAAGGTTTTTCGCCTTTCGACTTCAGAATTACTTATATGTAAAAGGAAATTGTCACAGGATTATTCAATGGTATCTATACTTTTCTTTCTATTTGACGAAAAAATACAAAACAAAACAACAAAGTGAAATATTCTTTAAATGGCCAAACAACAGAAATCACATGGAATCAGATCTGGAGAACATGATGGCC
The DNA here is from genome assembly GCA_023159025.1 of Thereuonema tuberculata. NCBI lineage: Eukaryota > Metazoa > Arthropoda > Chilopoda > Scutigeromorpha > Scutigeridae > Thereuonema > Thereuonema tuberculata. Next base: position 7,330,079 of record JAFIDM010000001.1, read on the forward strand.
GAACTATCTCGTCTCTTCACAGGATGTTCCACGGTCACGGCACATCAACTTCCATTCTGGCAAGAGCAGTCAATGCAAAGGTGAGTCGCTGGACCTAAAAATCTGTCGCAGTTACTTCCACACTGTGCTATACGGTACGTCTAACTGCTGTGACATTGCATGTGCACGAATGGCGCCAGAAACACGAGTTATTGAACATTTTGTTTTTTACATAATCCTTTTTCTCATTCTTTGAATAGGCTGCATACAAATTTTGGTATAACTCCCTTTATTGGTTACAGCTACAGAGTGCTCTGAATAGGCTAAGTTTCATTACGAACACCTTGTACAAAAACGACACTATTCAGCTAACAATTGTAAGAACGTGAATCTTTCTTCCTATCTACTTCTGAGGTGTAATGCTTTGATTTAGTTTACATTGTACTAATGTCACTCAATCTTGTTGTCGAATCTACAAAAATCATAACTTCAGCATCATAAAATTAAAAGTCAATATAAATTTAATATATAATTATTAATACAATTTATATGTTACAAATTTATCAAGATGAAGAACTCCAAATGAAAGACTACATTTTAAAATAATATATTTGAACTCTGATAAAATAATAATAAAAATATAAAAGGTGCGGGGATGTAGCATTATGATATTATATAATTATATACTTTTAACAGTGTGTACGCTTTAACATAGAACAAGGGTCGGACAATCTGGGTTTCAATATTTCCCATACTATGCATTGAGTTCTACTGCCTCTGATGATGATTTGTCTCTAAGAAACAATGGGTTTTCTTCAGTCCAGTAATGAACGTTGTGGAGATTCACCATACCATCCCTTGTGAATTGGACTTCATCAGTTGCGATATTACTTCTGTATGTTCATCATACCTTGTTAATATCCAAAAGCAAAAGTCTACAACTGGCTTGATAAATCCTATTCTTTTAAACCTTGATGACAATACCTGTGATATGTGTCAGTTGGTGAAGATGGTGAGCTATGAAAACAGGTTAGACTGATTGGTGAGATATTCTTAATTTATCTTCGATTACACTGCTCCTAATATGTGGATTTGCAGAACATAGATGCCAGGATCAAGCTAACAGTCTCCACATCTGTTGCAAATGATGACCAGCTTGCTATTGATCATGGAATAATACTTCCATTCTCCCGAATCTTTGGATAATTCTCATCGTTGCTTGTCTTGATGCATGCTATCTGTCAGAATATGTCTGGATATATATCCTAATTGTCAAATGCATGATTTGCTGGCTAGCACCAAGTCTACAAATAGGACTATGTCTACAAGTACTTTTACTGGGTATGGGAAACCATCCTGACATTTAAAAGATGATGTTGGTCAACTTGAAAGCTTCTTTTTTTTATTCTCCACTCACAAGAAGTAGATAGAATAACCTACGAACCTCCCCTGTATTTTCTAATGGGAAATGGTTTAGCTTGATTTCCATATGAAATGTTGAAGTAAATTTAGGCTATCATAAGCATCTTCAAATACCGTAACATTTACAAATACTTTATTACTTAAATAATATCTTCTTATAACTTACATAACCGGTAATATTTCGTGGGTGTTAATCCACGAAATACAATTCTTGTATTGTTATTCAGTGAAATTTAGGATGTAAGAGAGGTGTTCTCTCTCCCTAAGGAATTTTTATAGATGGTTTGAAAAAGTGGATTAACACCCACGAAATATTACCGGTTATGTAAGTTATAAGAAGATATTATTTAAGTAATAAAGTATTTGTAAATTTAGGCTAACTCAAACAAAAATTATAGGTAGAGCAACATATGATTTTCTTTATAATCTGTCATCAAAGTCTTTAACATTTCTAAATTATAAAAATCTAGAGGTAACACTTACCTGGATCACCTTGTATGACAAAGATTGTGTTCTTGTTGTCTAGGTCATTCATGTTATTACGAATATGACTAACATTGTTTTCTTCTTTGTTAAATCAGTCTGAAGCTGGTGGAAAATGTTTTTATCTATGTAGCAGGCAAGATTAAGTTAAATTTCAGAAAAATTAATGTTAGGTATGTTAAAATTTAGGATGATTATCAGAATTCTATAAGAATTACTATACTAAGAATTAACAAATAAACTAACTTTCCGAAATAACAATGCTAATCATTTTAGGACGTTCTGATGAACACATTGGAGTAAATATATAGATAATTACTACTTCTAATTTTTCTAATTTTTTTTTTTTATAAATAGCAATGTGGAAGATTGACATCTGTTTTAAATTAGATATAACTTTTCATTTTTAATGAAGGCATGTTTATTCTTATGCAACGCATGAATATTTAAAATAAATGTTTTGCAACTTCATAAAATCTTTCACTTAACTAAGTCGTTAAAAAAACTTTATAGGATAACTCTAAATTCCATACTCAATATTTTTTACAAAAAAAAAGCCATAAATTTGAGCAGTTAGTCAATTTATTGTGATAATGAACGAGAAAACTGCACTACGAGAAAACAATCCATATTACCATGTTATTTTTTAGGGAAACTGCTGCACTTGAATTACAATTTCATGCCACGCCATTTTTCAGTTTAATAACTGGTATTAACTAAACTATAGTTTATAAACTATAGATAAAAGAATGACAATCTACGACATTGTCAGTGTTTCAAAATTACTAATATGAAATAGTAATTAGCCAATAAATGAGAAGACTAATCATCTATTTCGATTATTCTTTGATATTCCCCTACTTACTAAAGCATAACCACGAGACAAACCTGTTTTAATAAATTTGTGGAAAGATTAATTAGTTTTTAGGATTAAGAGTTGGTATAAAAATTGAAGATGATGTAATTGAATAAAATAATATATCGGAAGCGCAGTGGTGCCTCAAAGTATAAAATAAACAAAGAAAAATTCAGCAATGAAATATTAGTATGAAAACCCATGTGCCTGCATTGCGCAGGCTCCAATGAATTTTCTTAATGCAAAAAAAAAAAAAAATTCAAACTGCGCATTTGAATTATTAATAAAATAGATGAGACCAAATTATTCACAAGTGACATCCTGGAACAGCTGTTTCACGCTCGTCACTTGTGAATAATTTGGTCTCATCCATTTTGAATAAAATAAATTTGAAATTCAGCAATTGAATTTTCGTTACTGTAAATAATTAATATCTGTATTCTTACATTTTTCAGGTTGCCTTTTATGGAAAATTCAACCAAAGAATGGTGTTCGAGTCCTCAAAGTTTCAATCAATCACTGTTTATTTCAAAAACTGTCTTAAAAGACTTCGTATCTGGATCTAAGTGCAATTGTCCTTTGCACAACCAGAAGTACCTATTTAAGGTGGATGTTGGATTTAACAGAGACATTAAAATTGGCTCCCAATATTTTCTGGCTTACTTTATCATGTTTCAAAGTAACATATTTACAGTTGTCAGAGAATATTTTAAAGTAAATGCCAACGGTATCTTTTCAAACATTTGTGGAAATCTTGGTCTCTATCTTGGTGTATGTATCCCCTCTTTAATAGAAATATTTGAATTTGTTTTCCATACAGTTAGAAAAAAAAATAATTAAAAGTAACGTAATTCTGTAAACTCCATTAACCCTAATTCCTCTCCATACGAATATTAATTTTGTAATTCACCACTTATTTATTTGAATTAACTGTTAATTTCTTATACTGTAGATTCAGAAGAGTTTAAGAAATGGCTATCTTTAGTCAACATCTTCCAGCTTAATTATTCTAGTTCATGTTTAACAGTGACTACAAAAAAAAGTAATGTAGAAGAATCGTAGAAAAACTCTCTATTCTCGAATTTTAATTCATAATATAAGGTGAGCAACTTAAAACAGCCCGCCTCAGCTGATCTATGCTACCACCTATAAGTTGTAGTTGCAGCTGCAGCGCTACTAGCGATTGTTTCTGGCCACTGCACACAGCCCCTCACGCAGCAAAGAAATGAAAACACAAATACAGTAGAACCTCTTTAAGTCGTCACTCAAGGGACAAAACATTTTTGATGACTTAAGCAGAGTGACGACATAGACGGAGTGGGAATTTTTGAAAAAACAAACAAACAAAAAAACACTGAAATACAGTATTTTCATGAATTGCTATAGGATTCCGCGAGAAAAACAAGATTTTCAGAAATCAATACATGCAAATGAATGAGTGGAAAATAAAAAAATAAAACACTTTTTATAGTTACCACATTTTAATCGTTTTAAAAGAAAAGCAATGTTTGTCTTTGAAACGTTCCAGCCAACCATTGCTGCCGCCGAAATCTTCAATGTTCAACTCCTTAGCAATTTCCATGGCTTTTTCTTTGAGAATCACGGCAGAAATCGGCACATTTTGGATCTGACATGTTTTAGCCATCGAACTAAAACCTCCTCGATCTCGTCAAACTTCGATTTCCTCATTCTCTTTCTTTTGCAGTTAGGTTCTTTAATTACTTGTTTCGATGAAAGAATATCGTTTAATATAGTCCTGGGAAAATGGTGTTCTTCGGCAACAGCTGTTTTCGAAAAATTTGATTTTTCAAAAAGTGCAATTAAGTCTTTTTTTTCTTTAAAAGATAACGAGGTAAGTTTTCGTTTCCCTGGCATGTTAAAAACGTTATCGAACCCCGAAATTGCAAGAGAAAAAATAGCCCTTATAGCAGGGCTTACTCGCTTTGAAATGAAGTCACTCTCAGGAGCGGTCAAGAAAAACTTCTACACTCGACAGGGTCGCAGCGAGAAGTGTACTTTGAATGATTAACAGCGAGATTCCAAGAACCCAAATCCCCCGAAGGGTAGAAAAGGAATGAAGTGACAGGCGTGATCGAAAATTCCCCGTAAAGGCTTGGCTTTCTTAAAGTGAAGGGGCTGGGCTGAAAAGACAACACGATGACATGCAAAATGGAGAAGAAAGATGGCCATTTTTGAGGGTGACGAGTTATCCGGAGTAGAATTAAATTTGGTGACGGGTAAAGGAGGGTTATTTTACATTACTGTGTATGGGACCAAAGGAAAACGACGACTTAAACGGAGTGACGACTTATCCGGGTGACGACTTAACGAGGTTTTACTGTACTCACTTTTATTTTTCAATACTCACTTTTATTCGTGGAAGTTGGCAGGTTTACTCTTACAAAAGATTTTGGAAGTGAGCTCCTTGCGCACTATGATCTCAAATGTAAAGAATGAAGTATCGTACGGAACGATGTCTACTGTACACCACTTTGTTGTGCAACAGACAATAGAAACAATCGATAGTAACGCTAAACATCAGCATTACTATCACCTATCAGGTGATAGGTGACACCACTTACCAGCTGAGGAGATCGGTTTTAAGTTGCTCTGTGGAAAGGTAATGAAAAAGTTTCCCTAACATATCAATCACTTGGACTGAAAAAAGCTGATAGAATCAGGAAAACTATAGAAGTATAATTTTATTCAGAATTAATTTAACAATATTAATTGAATATTAAATATATTAATAATCTACTAACATTAAATCATATGTATTTAAACTCAAATCATGCATTACTTTTTATCCTGGTTTTTTAGTAATAAAATATGTCTACTTATTATTGTTGTGTTGTTGTTTGCTTTATTTTATTATAATTTTAGCATTTTGAATTTTGCAAAATTAATATCAACCCAATAAAGTACTGATGTAAGATATTTTTAAATAATATATTAGTTTTTTCAACGGTTTCCATTGGTTTACATCGATTTATTGCACTCTTAAGATTTTAAGACAAATATTAATATATATAACTAGTCCCCCCCCTGTCTCCCCCTGGTAAGTAGACTATGAAGTAGACTGCGGTTCTATCATAGCTTGTATACAGGCCCGGACTGGCTCTTTGAGAAGGGCGGTGGAAACTAACATGACAGGGGCGCCATATATATATATATATATATATATATATATATTAATATATATATATATATATATATGTGTGTGTGTGTGTCTGTGTATGGAAACCAGAATATATAACCAGAATATATATAACGATTTTCGTTTGACATAATAGATCTTAGACATGTTTTGATTAACTTCAATTTAGAAAAAAAAAACTCGTTCACAGGTTACTTGAGTTAGAGGAATGGTCAATAAATATTTATAAACCTTAAAAAGTTCCGTGTACTGAAGGCAGTACATGTTATATTCTACAATTACTCTAAATGCATATTTCACACAAGAGCTTCATTCTTTGACTGCTGTGCACTTCATCAAAGAGATTCGAGGTCTTCTTCACCAGCTTCAAGTTCAAAGTCATGTTCGGAATCAAATGCCTCCTCAACTTCTAAATCATTCTTTTCAAAATAATCTTGATCAATAGGTCGTTTTGAAATTTGGGGCCATAGTTCAATGAAGGATGCTAACTCCTCTTTTAGCTTTCCTTTATCCAGGGAAGGTATTACTTGGCTTAGCTTTTCTGGTGCATTAGTGGGTAAGGTGATTTTTAAACTGGTTAGGGTCGAACCAGGAAAGATCAAGATAAAGTGTTTTATGATTTACAAACCGGCTTTCCATAGTTTGAATGACAGTATCCATAACAACATTGAATACAGAACATTTGAACATTTCCTCTGCGGTTGTTCTTACGCTTTCATCTTCAGCAACCTCGCCTGGCATCTTTTTGGCTTTTTTGGTACGTTTCTTTTTCAACTCAGTTTCGATTGTCATATTGCCGAGTGATTGGTCTATTTCGGTCTTTTCTTGGACTTCTTCAGTCATTTTTTGCGCAAATTTGTTAGCAGCGTTCAAAGTTTCATGAAATTGATGTCTTAAGCGTTTGAGTCTTGAGAGTGAGGAATATACCTGTCTCCAGGCTTGCGCATAATCAATGTTCTTTGTTTGTAAGTAATCAGATAATGGTGTGGTAATTTTAAAAATTTGAAATTATTGCCCTTAAAATTGCCCTTAAAATTGTGCCAAAACTCAATAACTTTTGCAAGATGGATGCTGCGTCATTTCTGATTTTTGGATTGAATTCAGTATTGGAAATCTTGAATAACGCCACTGATAGTTGTACGTAGACAAGCTTAGCTGACTTGGATTGATTTGTCTCATCTTGTTCACTCGATATCTTGTTCATCCAGTCATCGATTCTTCCAAATATTTTGGTTGTTGCATCATTCCGATTTCTCCATCTAGTTGCTCCAATAGCTTCTAGTTTGAAAGCAGGATTTTCAGCAATATACTTTTGAAGTCTCTTAAGAGATTCCTTCAAAAATTCCTGAGCTTCTTGAAGCAGGCCGAAAAATGATATGCGGTATCCGACAGTACAAGATTAATGACATAGCACCACGTGTTAACATGATTGGGAATAACGTTGGAAAATTGCGCCGTTAACCCGATATACTGCCCACTCATGTTGGCAGCTTCGTCAAATGCGTTTGCTACACAGTCCTGAAGGCGAATTCTGGCGAAGTGTTTTGTAATGTGTTAATAATCCCTCACCAGTGGTTGATGAAACACATTTTAGTGCTATTAGTCGTTCAAACACCTCTTGACCCTTTACGTATCGCACAACAAATGCACATTGATCGTCGCTTGATACATCTACTGTTGTGTCCATCATGATTGAGAACATTTGCACCATTGTGCACCATTTGCATCATGCTCATCCGTAATATTACATATCATAATATCTAATAATATAGCATTATTATATTATGAAGGGAGGTTCTTCGGTATTATATTTTAAAGTCGTATACTTTTGGTGGACTTTTAATATTTCTAATTTTTTGTAATATTAAATTTTTTCCTCGAAGGCGGAAGGGCGCCAGACAAAGCCAAACGAGGGGGGCGCACCGGGACATGTCCCGGTGTCCCGGTGGGCCAGTCCGGGCCTGTTGTATACGATATTCTTGGCAATGAATTGGTAATGACTGTTCTTTCGAGTGAAGGTATCCAAATTCTGATAACTTGTGACATTGCAACATACAGTTCTCCGTGATTGAAGACGTCGTTCTCCAAATAGATGGCAACTTTATTTAGATTCTGCCCTTGAGCTTTATTCATAGACATCGCATAAGGAGGTCTGATCGTAAATTGCGTTCTTGTGAAAGTGAGTGGAAGTAAGATTATTGCTTGGTTACATAGACATTCTATGGATGAAAACAAAGTCTTCTTTGTGAGTTGTAATCCTAGGATGTAATATATCAAATTTCATGAAATCGCTGCTGGAATTGATCTAACTGAAAGAAACCTATCTATATTGAAAGAAAGACTTCATGAATTCCCTTGAGAAAATTATTGGATGGAATTTTTTTTAATCTTATATTTTTCCTTTAAATTTCTTTTAACTTTATGTTTGTTTTTTTTTAACTTCGTGTGTAGTATGAAAGTTCTACAACAGAAAAAAATTTCTACGTACATAGTACATATGCAATAACAAGAAAA
>JAFIDM010000001.1:7347066-7358616 GCA_023159025.1 Thereuonema tuberculata
CCAATTCACCAATGGACAATCCAAGCTATTCATTGGTCCTCTTTTCCTTAAATAGAGGAATTGACAGCTACTTAGATCACTTCCCACTGAAGAGGCCTCGTCTAAAGAGAGGCGAAAGCTCTGGACCTCCCATGTTTTAGTGTTTTTAGTGTTTTTTAACTTTTTATGCTTGTGTGCAGGCTGAACTTTTATCTATATTTATTAGCACACGTAAAAACTTTTTAGTAAGACATCTTATAATTCAACGTGAACTTATTTATTATTTATTTATTTTTCCGTTTGAAAGGGCATCACGCTAAAACGATTAGACCGATTTTCTAAAATTGTGTACGATGGTTATTTATGGTTCAAGTTAAACTATGAGCACGATTATTTGGTCTCCACCCTCCTTCTCACAATTAAAAAAAAAATCTCGTTTTCCTCTAAGCTCAGTTGCGATACCTGACGGATTCCTGACCGCATGTCTAATATTAAATATTAAGCGAACGAAATAGAAAAGTTTTTCAAGAATTGTCAAATAGGTAAAAATTCATGCAAGGCTTGGTTCGCACGAACAGCTACAAAGATTAACAAAGTCCTGCTGTTTGGAGAAGACCTCGGAGTAAAACAGAAACATTTGTGTTGTTCTTTGGTAAAAAAGAATCATCGATAAATAATTGGAATAGAATCCTGAAGTGTAGACGATGTCGATGAATCAATTAAGGAATTAAAACTCGAAATGATGCGAAATTTCAATATGGAAGAAGTAATTGATGCTAAAGAAGCCAATTCATGCCACAATCTCAAGTGATAGCTTAACTATGGGCTCAAAGTTTCACAGATAAATTTGTAAATATAAATGGAATACAACACTGTCGCAGATAAACAAAACAGATTCCCTAAAAAATATCGGTACTTTTTAATTAGAAGAGCGATGTGGTTTAGTGCAGTCCAGACACTTTCCTGCTTTATTTCTTTTTGTTTTCGTTTTTGTAATTCTAAGATATTACATGTAATTTTTCGAGATTGAAAATAAAATAAAAATGAATTCTACAAAATTTCTACATAATTGAGTATATTGGCAATTTGCGAATAAAGATATTCTCGATAATCGTTTCCACGTAAATACATGACTGATATTCGCCCCACGAACACAACTTAAGGGAACCAAGGCCGAAATTTCTCGTGACTTCTTACGATCATTCGTTGATACTGTAATCACAATTCAAGTCACAATGTTTTATCAACAAATTTGAAGTTCAGGCTAATTTTTTATAGATTTTTTCCTATTTTTTTAAAAAAAAATCTTTCCAGTTACTTACAAACTTCACAGGAAGTTAAATGTTTGCTATCACATCTTCCGTTGAATGCTTTAAGATTTCAGTGTCACAATAACAGGTATTTCTGCTCGTTTCGATAAAAACAATTCTTACGAAAGCAGTTTTTCGTCTGTCTGCAACTAACAACTGCGAAGATTTCGACATTTCGTCTTTCATTTTGCAAAACTGACGGAAAAAAACTGAAATGTGATTAAAATCACTCAATTGCTTTGACTTTCTCTAATGGAAATAATTAAGATTCATAATTTTTAATAATTGCACTTTTTATTAAAAATTCGGTATGACGAAACGGAAGCAAGTTTTATTTAAAAAATATTATATTAAAAATTATTTTAACGTGTGTTTTCTTTTTGACGTATTCTATTAAAAAGTGAAAATAAATCCCTCATAACACACATCAGGTAAGTTAAAAATTAAAATAACATATTAAAAATACAAATAAAAGGAATGCGAAAAAAATGTTTGTATTTTTAAATGTTATATACATTTTTAATTTATAACTTATCTGATGTGTGTTATGTGGAATTTATTTTCACGTTTTAATAAGATAAAAAAAAGGGATAGAAAGCAACTTTATTGAGTCGGACTTCCAACCAAAAAAAATAAAATGTCTTCCATTACATTTTGACGTTTCGGGATGGGAAGACCTCATGAAGGTCAGTCAGCCTGTGTATGCGTAAGTGCGTCCTAATTAATTGTGAACCGCTGGATGGATGCTCTTGAATATTGGTCTGCATATTTAAGGAGTAAAAACGGCCTAATTTTTAGAATTGAAATCTTTTCCAAGATCTTTATTGAGAAATCGAGATAATGACAAAAATTTCCCTAGAAAAGAATTAGAATCTAAACTTCTGGATTTCTATCGAAATTTAAAAAAAAAAAAGGATATTAATCTTTTGGCAAATCCATTGCGCGTGTGATTTTATATGATTAAAATTAATCAGATTAATAATGCGAATTAAAATTATCTTTTTTCTTCAGAAAAATGAAAAATTTCTACAATTTGTATTGAGCAGATAATATAATTAAAAAAAAACAAAACAAACAAATAAATAAGGGCTTTTAAATTTTTGTCGTTTTTCGCGAGTTTAAAAAAAAAACTGAAAAAAAATAATAAAGAAATTTAAAGGAATAATATTTGAAGGAAACTAGACCCTAAATTCTTCTGGAACTTCCTGTTTTCAAGTTTATTTCCATTAATATGTTTGCGAGGTCACGCTAACAACTTGATATGTACTGTCCTTGATACAATTTTTCGCTAATTTTTTTTTTAAATAAAAATTAACTGCATATTTCTATCAAATCCTACCTCTGTCGGCCTGACTTCCGTCTCTTGCTGCTCCTACGAAAGCTGCGTCGAAACATTACAAAACGAAACTAGTATTTTCCACAAATTCACAATCGAGAGAAGCGTTTATTTTATCCCAGGCTTTCTCACTTAGCGACGGCCGAGAAACTCTTTATCACCGGGTTATTGATAAGCAATGACGCTCCGCTGAACTCTTGAACCCGAATTTCAGCAATTTGCCGAAAAGTTACATAAAACCAGGAGACTTAGTGAAAATCAAACATGGATGCCGTGAAAGCGGATAGGAAATGCTGGCACAATAAACTCATCCACCAACGACAGAAAAGCTCTTTTGTAATATGTTTAGCACGCAGACACGTGCTATGTTTCGTCTATTTATTATAGGAAAAGTCTCCTATTTTTTTTTTTATCAGATGTAAATTGAACTTTGCGCTAATATCAGTTTGAGCTCATTTTTTATTGATAAGAGAACTGATTCCAATTACTCTTGACTTGGTTTATTACATGGGAGCATTTTCATTCCTCCTTTTTTCCCTCTCTCTTTAAAGTGCATCTAAATACTCCTTCAATTTGTTTTTATTCCTTTTAGGGTAAAATATTTAACTCACAAATATATTGATGTATTTATATAAACATACAATCTTACATGCTTTCGCTTTACAGTGTCACAGATTTTTTTTATACAAATTTTCTTAAAATAATAACAAAATTGATAAAACAACACAGTAATACAATAATTGCTCTTTATTGTAATTTACTAAAGAACACTGAATGTATACTACATTTTTTTAACAATGTACATCAAATTTACTACTTGCAGTAATTAGTTTATTTGAAGTCTTAATCTGTAATTATTTTAAGAAATTTTTATATCAAAAATCTGTAACCATGTACAGCGGAATGTACGAAGGCTCTTTGCTATACAGGGTGATTCATAAAGTACTGGAAAAAATAGGCCTATAAAGGACGAACATCGAAATATTTATCTGTCAAATTCGATGTAAAAAAAAGTAAAATAGGGCACAGAATTACGGATCGAACGTGCGATTCTGAGTCGGATGATGGGGTCCCCATTTTAGCCTTTTTTTCTGCTTTAAGAAAATAAAATTGTCTAGTTAGCACTCTTCACAACCGGGAAGAGCAAGAAAAGGGAAGCGAGATTAGAATAGGCTAAGTTAAATGGAGTATTGACTCCATTGGGTTTATTTCAAACACAAAGGAGCCCCTGGGGGGGGGGGGGGAATAAATAAAAACAAAGTGTAGCGAGTACTTCCAGTACTTTATGAATCACTTTGTATATAAATATATAAGTGTACCTAAGGATTAAGTATTTTATGTTAAAATACGAAAACTATTGTTTTCTTCAAGTACTTTTCAAAATTCGAATTGTTTATAACTTACTGTTTGCATGAAACTCTGTTTAATCCAAAATAAAAAAACCGAAAAAAAAACTAAAACCTAATAACTGTAAAAGCATTAAAGTTTCAATTTTTAAGTTGGATTAAAATTTATTATGACAGATTTAATGTATTCCGAATTTGTGAAATAAAAATATCAGATTTTACATCGATCTATCAATAATTTTTTATATTGACAGTTAAAATATAATAAAAAATAATTAAGAGTAGCTTAATAAGAAGCTTTACTTATTTTCTCAGGAGTTATTTTAAAAAAATAATAAAATATTTACCAAAGATTATTATTTTTAACTGTATTAGACTCTCTTAACTTTTTTTAGAATTTTTTTTTAGACTTTCTTAACTTATAATCATCTCATTCTTTATCATCTCCCTTATAATATTACAAGTTTCCCGGCAATTATTAACTTATAATAAAAACTATAAAATTAGGAATAAATAATGATCTTCCTAAATCGCCCATAATTTTGTTTTCCCAAAATTCTGTGGGTTTTTTTTTTTATTATAAAAAAAAATTACTAAAATTTTTTAATCCAACTTCCCAATTAGTATTAAAACTACCAATTATAAATAAAAATGCATTTTAAAAATAAAAACTACAAAGACTTAACTTTAGCAAGCACCTTCGGACTAAAGGGAGCAACCATTTTGTTAAAAATTGTAGAGTCAACAATCGTGATCGCTTCTTCCTCAAGGTGTTACAATACCACACTCTCTGAACTGAATATTTTCATTATGGATTCAAAAACGATCTGGTGTTATTTGTAATTAATTTTATGTAAATATATAATGTCTGTATTTACTTTACTGCATTTTTTTTTTATCACCACCAGGGTTCTAGGTTTTTCTATTAATTGCCGCCAGGGTTCTCTCTTATGCTTGTGATATATTAAAACCTTCCTCCTAATCACCGGTTTCGACATTCTGTTGATAAACGTTCGTCCGGCATCAAACCGAAACGTCCGTAACAATTTTATCTATTATGTTATTTTAGTTCTTAATAAGTGTACAAGCTTTGTGTTATAACAATTCTCACAGCACACGTTAATCAAAGACGTTTTTTAACTTCTATTTACAAAGTTTCAGATTTTTAACCATAACAGGATTAAAAGTAGAGCAGAAGTTGTAGGAGACACGAATAGCATGGTAACACCAAAGAGAGGTTTATCGTCATCTTAAATCCCATATTTAATTGTTCTGTTTCTGGAATTGCGTCATCAGCTTAACCTTATTACCTATTACAGGTAAATTTGACAATTTCTGTTACGTGAAGGAACTAACAAATGGATTAATATGAATTACTAACAGACAGATAAAGGCAAAGTTGCTTCTAACGTTTTTCTATTGGAATTTCTCGTCCCTTCGCGCGCAAATTTCCCGACAGGACCCGCAGAGAAACGGTTTCATTTTTAAAAATATAGTTACATAGTGTCCTGTCCTTAAATAAGCATCCAAATTTCAAGAAGATCGATTCAACGGTGCAAGATTAATTTCGGAGGGAGAAGGGAGACACGCACATATATATGTGTATAGGGTAATCGAAAGCACCCGAATCATCTATTTTTCTCCAAAACTACACGGTACAGTTTGAGTGAAAATTTTCATTAGCAAATAGTACCCAAAGAATCGAATGGTGGCATTGTGGATGTCCGGTGAAAACCGGACGTCGGGTAATCGGGGTCAGCTTTGAAATTTGAAATTAGAGCATAGGTCATGTGTGATATCGTTGGATAGACTTTTGAAAAGAAGCAACTTTTTATTATTTTTCTCTAATGTTCCTTGTTTAGTTGCAATTCAGGAAGAAGTAAAAATGATGACTCTTGTCATCAAGATACTCATCCGAACAATTGCAGATGACGACAACAATGAAATTGACAATTGAAGATGCTGTCAAACAGTGGCAGTCATCAGTTACAATCAAGAATAGGTACGTGTTCCAGTTCAAGCCATATTGTATTTCTTTCCACATTTACTGTGTTGCACGTTTTGAATACTGATTTGATCATCGTCGATTTCACTGTTAATAGCAGCAATTGTTCTGTTCAGTACCGTGATGACAAACTCCCTAATTTTATTTCTTCCTGAGTTGTGAATAAACAACGAACGATAGAGGAAAAAAAAAAGTTTTAGTAAAAGTTGTTTCTTTTCAAAAGACTATCAACGATACCCCACATGACCTATGTTCTAATTTGAAATTTCAAAGCTGACCTGATAACCCCCACTTTAGGTTTCTACCGGACACCCACCATTCGATTCTTTGAGAACTATTTGATAACGAAAATTTTTCCGCGAACAACCCCTGTGTACCCAGTGGATTTCGAAAAAAACAGGTGATGCGAGTTCTTTCGATGCATATACAAATCCTGGATACACACACAGACGTACTAATTTTATGTGCTTCTATTTCCTGTGGAAAGTAGCTAAAAACTGCATAAAAATTCTACAATTTTTATTGCAAAACCAAAAAAGTAACTAATTCTTAAAAATCGTCCCTTATACAAAATATGTTGTTTTCGAGAAATTCCTATAAAGGTCAGTAAGCGAGTATCTTTTAATTATATTAAGAAGTTTTTAATTATACTACAATCTTTTCAGTATTATTATTCTTCTCCAGCCTTTAGTCAAACGGGTATCGTATTTCAGTCCACGGAGTTCAATTGGGCGAGCGTCGAACTGTCCTTCCTAGATCACTTTATCCGTAATTTTATGATGGAAGGAGCCAATATCTCCTTTGCTGCCTCTCCTCGCATGAGGGTACGGGCTTGATACATTACTCTTTTATGGGAATGTGGGATTAATCTTCTTATTTTCTTTCTAAGTTGTTTTATTTTCCACGCTATCAATACGGTTGTTATTAATCAGGATTAGAAACTGATATTAAATTTTCAGCCGCAAGTGGCTCCACTGGCCGATTAAAAATGAAATTACATTATTGTGTGGAGCAGAATTTACATAGGCTAAACTTACATTATCGTCTATTACATCATCGTAACAACTTACATCATCGCCCAATTAGTGTTATTCATTGGCATTATTACCCATTTAATAATGATGGACAGATATCTGAGACGAACTCTTAAGTGTCCAACTTAAGCAACTAAAAATAAAAAATTAAAATATTCATTTATTTATTCTTTTTATTCTTTATTAATATTTCTTTTCTGCAGCCTTTCAATGTAGATTTTTGTTTTTGCTGAAAATGAACATAATAGCAATTAACTGTAAAATGATTAAATAAATAAATAAATAAATAAATAAATAAATAAATAAATAAATAAATGATATCACGTCAATCAATCTTGAAACAAAGAAGAAAAAAGTGAAAGGATTTAGCTAGGTCCTTGGGAGGATGGGGGTCACGCGAAGAAAGGCTCTCGGCGTTTCGTGACCAACGAGACTAATTTTGTGATCTTCTGGCGCTAATTACTTGAACCTACTTGGAAAAGATTTCAAATATAAAACTTATCCTCACTATCTAATGTGCAGACCACGTTTCAAGCAGATCCACTAAGCAGTTCAAAGGTTATTAGATGGTACATACAGAAACACACATACATACTGACTGATTTGATGAGTTAGCACTTTAGAAAGTAGGCTAAATGTGCATGAATATTTCGAGTTCTTTCCTTTATCGATTTGCAAAGAACTCTTAAAGCAAAATCCATAAAAACTTCTAATCCTGAAGAGCTGAAAAAAAAGCAGATCTTCTATTTTGAGCAGCCATAAGGTCAATGGATGTGAAGGTCACAAGTGGTCTCATCCCACAGGAAGAAAAGACTCCTCAGACCGTAATAATAACATTCTGGAAACCTCGCCAGCACAGACTGAGTTATTTTGGAAACAAATTCAATATTGGTAGAAACATTAAAATGTTTAAAAGTAAAAAGTTGACCATTAGAGCAGAGAGAGGGGCATTTGCTCCGGGACCCGCACTTTTTGGAACCTCGCGTTATACAAAATAAGTAAATAGACAAACGTTAAGATAAATATACGAGCATGTTTTGTCAAAGTAATAATAATTTCAAAGGAAAAATTAAAAAAAAAAAAACCTGGGTTTTTAGAAAATCTTATAAACATACACTAATAAAGGCCCAGCAAAGAGTAGCGCCAGACCTCGTAATGACAGCCCTGATAACTGATGAAGAAATAGTTTGCGTTATCTTAATTTAACACGTTTCTGGAATTTAACTAGAAACTCGTAACATACTTTATTTAAAATGTTCGGGTAAAAGTTCTGTAAGCAATCAAAAGAAACAAGTCTTTATAATTGTCGACGTTTCACCCCCGAACACAAAAAAAATTCAAGCTTCGAGTTTTTCCCAAAAATTATTTTAATACTGAAATTTTAATTTATAACTGCCTTCATGCAATTAACTTTAATTAAATCAAAATCAAGCGCAAATTAAAATAGCTTGTGCTCTACTGTTGTAGGTAGATAAAAATTCACTTTCTTCGTCAATCAAAGTCAATTGTTTCGCAGGTGACGCTTCTCTAAGGGAGTTTTTGTCACATTCTTGTCGCAACATCTGCAGAGGAATTGATGCAGAGAAATTTTCAAATAGAAACGACAGATCGTTTCTGTAAATATGCAGTTTCAGAAAATCCGTTCATTGTTTCAAAAGTGAATTTTTTTTTTAAAAATTATTTGTTTTAAAAATTAACTGTTGCACGAAAATAATAAATGCCTTAAATACAAATCATTTTTATATAAATTTTTATCATTTCAGGTTTTCGACAACTTTTTTTAAGTTGAAAATACCGAGTAGTACCTCGAAATCTCCGCCCCCCCCCCCAAAAAAAAAAATTGACTGTTATTAAATTTTTAATTTAATGAATTGCAGAATATTTTAAAAATTAGAAACAAGAAAATAGAAATCCCACATGCTTCACAAGTTCATTTTTAAATTTTCAAAATTTTAGGTGCATTGGAAAAAGAAAGAAATAAAAGAAATAAAAGGTTTGCAGTCGCCTGCAGTTCCTTGAGTCAGGATCTTCAGTGAACGTCCCCTTTACTTGAATTACGATTTTTTTTTTATTTTTTTCACTTGCAAATAGCGACAAAGCGACATGTTACTGTAAGGACCCAAATACGCCTAGACATTATAAAACAGTAATATGAAGGCAAAATAAATACATTTCTTATCCTTAAAATATATATTTCTTTTTTAACAGTGATAGACGAAAATGAATGTATTTATTCGCATGGATGACGAGAGATGGCGCATTCTCAGTATCTGACTCTTCAACGAATCCGTTTTGGAGATGGCGACTCTGACGAAGTAGTAGTTTCAATTGAAGTTGCTTCCTGTGAAAGATCGCAACAAAAGCACAGAACTGTCTCATCGAGTGCCGTCTCTTCCTTCTCTTGCCAGAGATATAAGCAAAATGCGCGAATACTGCAAACAGATAAATCGAGGGACTCTGAAAGGAAATGGTGCTCGACGTAGTTCTCGGACTTCTATTCTGAGCACGTCTTGATGAAAAAACTGCCAAAACAGCAAGGATTCATAATTTAAAAGTGGCGCCATTACAGCGAATTACTTTTAAGCGAGGTGCTACTGTATTTTCATCAGAGTTCGTATTTCCCGCGTAAGTGACACTAATTTTATATGAATTGTGAGTTCCATTATAGAGAACATTCGTAAACCGAAAGTTTTTTTCTTAATATAGCAATATCCTGTCATTACGTTAGACCGATTCTGTATTATTTATTTCACTTGTATCGATTAGTCAATAAAAATAATGAGTATTGAGTTCACAGTGTAAGCAAATATTCTACCGTAAATTTACTATTCTGGTGCAATTGACCCATTAACAAGAAGTTCTTTCAAGAACGCAAAGCTGATTTTCCTTACCATTGTTCCTAAGGTCGTGAAAATCTATGTATGACAGACCTATCTATATATTACAACATTATCTTCAAATTTTACGTTCGAAAATTAATTAAACTCGAAAATATTTACTTGAAATGCTAAAATGAATTTATATACATTATTATTTATATTTAAGCATGCGCAAATGACAGTGGATTATAAGCGGATTAATAGATACTTCTGAACATAGTTTTTTTGGGAAACGTCATGTTCAGAAACGCATAAAAACAAAGCTGTTTTGTGCCAATAAATAAATAAACATCTACTGTTTAGTGTTTTTTTGCGACATCTGTTGTTGAAAACTGAGCTATTGTAAAAGTTTGTAAGCTGTTTATGAATGAATTTATAAATGATGCGATGCTATAACATAATTGCTAATTCTCATACCTTTGGGCCCGCCGAAATTATTATTGTAAATTCAAATATAATTTTTTCTTTATTTACATTTTTATTTTCTTGTCTGAATCGGTGATAAATCAGTTCAGCGATTCAGAAGTTTTATCGAGATTTACACATAATAGCTTCATTTTTCTTCGTAAATCTGGATAAAAATTATATTCAGTAGGAAGCGCTTGCCAATAAGTCAGTATGAAATTTTACATTATAAATCTCATCTGACACAGAAGTAGTATCAGAACTCTTGTATCAAACCATTAATTCAACTCAAAAATCTAAATGAGTTATTTTTGTCAAAAGAAAAAGAAAAAAACATGTGGAACGAAAAATAAAAGCATAAGCAAAGTTCGAGTCATAAAAACAAAATTAAAAATGGGGGGGGGGGGGGGGAAAGCCGCGGCAGTTTAGTATTGGATGAATCATCGCAGGTATCATAGCGTCATCGACAGTTGAAAAACTGAGCTGTTTGTGAATTAAAATAGATAAAAAATAATGTTACGAGTACATTACAACATAACTGTTATTCCTTGTACATTTGGCGTATTCATATTGTTATTATTATTGCAAATTCAAATACAATTTATTCTTTACTTACTAATCGATTTCTTTTATTCATATTTTGCATAACTTGTGTCATGTGGACTTCCAGGCTTCATTAAGAGTTTTGTCTTGTCCTTAAATGGAAAACTTTCCCTGATGACAACAATTGTAGATTGTGATATTGTGCTAATATTACTTTTACTGCCCAGAGATCAACTGACGTATTGTCCTCCAAATGAGAGATGGCCGCCCTGATTTTGTGAGATCTGCGCATGTATCATCGATTAGTCTGGTCAGGCACTTCCGTCTGATTTAATGACAGGACGCCGCCATGACAAGTAATCGCTTGTTACTTTGCAAAAGAGCATTGTATTTATAAATAATATATATTTATTTATTTATATAAATACTTATTGTTAGCAACTGGTATTGAAATAACGCTAAATAGTCGAGAGAAGTTTTAATTTGGCGTTATCAACATGTCTTTCTCAGTGAAAACAGACCCCGTCGTCCACTGTGACAGGAAAACATAGTTGATCAGCTACCGGAAGGGCTGCGCAGTTCAAACTTCCGCCGGCCATCTCTCATTTGGAGGACAATAATTGGATAGATTTTACCATTAGGTTTTCTTCAAATTATATTAATTTCATGAAATTAGACGCCGACACACAAATGTAGTTTAAAAAACTTTTAAC
>JAFIDM010000001.1:7362115-7372753 GCA_023159025.1 Thereuonema tuberculata
TTAAAAATTTTAATGTGTTAATTTTTAATCATTGTGTGCGGGCTGGACCTTTATCAAGTTTAATGTCTATTAATTTATTTGTCTTAAAACATTCAATTATTATTCAAGATTATCTAAGCAAATTACATATTTTATAAATGCTGATTATTAATATTAGAAAAATTTTAAATAATTATTATGATGAACAGTCATAGTTTCAAAATACAAATAAAGAAAAAGATGATATTTTTCTTAAGAAAGCAAAAGGTCTACTAACAACAATTCTTTCAACATTATAAGACAGATAATCATTAAGTAAATTTGTTTTTGGAGAAGGAATAACAAGTTCTTACTTATATCAATCAAAATCTTGTCAGAATGTGTGCAGCTAAGATTAATCTTAAGAGATATGTATTCTTGAAAATGAATGCATATTTAGTGAAGTAATTTCTGTAATTTCTATTCTAACAGAAAGGTATTGATCTTACTTTCCCCTTTATAAAATATTTATCATCACTGAAAATCATGAATTAATCTTAAGAAAATGGTTAAAAGACCTGAATATAAAATATTTCAATACCAAATTGATATCACTTGGATTAAGAACTAAAAATTGGAAGCATGCAACTTTGTTTATCATTTTAAATTTATTTGTGGATTAAAGATTCTTTAAATTGTTATGTGATAGAGAAACAGACTTTTCCCAGTTGTTGTTTGGGATTATTTACATCATAACTTGCTTCTTCTTCTATTACATAACAGTAACTGAAACATAAAATCTTCTTTAACTATCTCTTCTTATTACAATATTTCAATTGGCTTTAATATCGCCAATCTTGTTCAGATAAAACTTATATCTATATCTCCACAAAATTCAAAACAACAAACAGCAGCATACAATACAATACTTAATATAACAATTGGGCATGAGAGAATATAATATATGATAAACAGCATATATTAAATGAACTTCTGCACATTTTTAAATATTTGTTTGAACAAATTCATTAACAATCACTAATTTATCCCTCTATCTTTGTTTCTACATTTCAAACTTCTAATAATCATTGCCTTAACTATAAATCTTTCATTACTATCTTTGATCCTGTAAAAGATTTCAGTTATCGCATCCGGATTGAGTTTAGTTTTTAGGCAATGATCTGCCCAATCCGATACATTTCTTCTGTTATTTTTATAAGCTCATAACAGAAGAAGTGTATCAGATTGGGCAGACCATTGCCTAGAATCTAAATACAATCCAGATCCTATAACAAAAATCTTTTACAGAATCAAAGACGGTAACGAAAAATTTATAGTTGAGGCAATGATTATTAGAAGTTTTAAATGTATAAATAAAGATAGAGGGATGAATATTAATGATTATTTAGTGAATTTGCTCTAACAAAATATTTCAAAAATGTCCAGAAGTTCATGTAATGCATGCTGTTTATCATATATTGTATTCTTTCATGCCCACTTGTTATATTTATTAAGTACTGTATTGTATAAATATAACAATACTAATTGTTATATTTATATTAATGTATTAATATTTTTAGGCGCTTTATTTAATTGCACAAAAAAAATTCATTGAGGCCAGCAAAGGCTAGCACATGAATTTTCTATATTTTATTTTTAATGTGTATTTTTTGTTTTTAGTTTAATTCTTGGAGGTTCCACATTTCTGCCAATTAACAATACAATCACCTCCATACTGAGACCTTGTTGTTTTACTGGTGACTATTCTCAGCTGATGAACGCTAATGAGCGTGAAATAGATATCTTGAGATGTCACCTAGTACAATACTGGGTCTCAACCTTTTAATGTGTTATTGTAGGTTGTTGTTTGTTATTTTGAATTTTGCAGAGATGTAGAAATAAGTTTTACCTGAAGATCAGCAATATTTAAGCTGATTGAAGTATTAAAGTAATAAAGAAGATGAATTAGTTAAAGAAGATTTTATGTTCTCGACATGACACAACTTTTAAAACTTAAATACGCTCTATTTGAAATGTTCTAAAAGTTAGGAAATGAAGGCTTTCTTTCATAATGAAATGAGCTTTTCAACTCAGGAATTATTTAAAAAATGAATAAGGACAGGATAATTGATTAAGAAATACCCAAGTTATCCCAAAGTTCTTGAAAGTATAGATTCACCAAAAAAGAAAGAAAAAACTGAGACGAATTTAATCTCAGTTCTTCAGTAAATTACTAATGCATCACAGTATTTATAGGCTATCTACTTGAGGTAACTTTGGCAATCAGAAAGAAAATAAAAATGTAACCTGTATTACAATATCTTGTGGATAATTCATAATCAAAATGCTAAAGAGAAGATTCTATTTTGACAATTATAGAAAAGGATTTTACTTCAGATGCCATGGCAAATGATTACAAGTTCTGATCTGAAATGAAAGTTTAAATGTAAAGAAACCCAACTAGAGCTTTTTAGAGCCATCGCAAAACCTTTATTACTATGCATTGCTGGAAGTTGGACTATTACGTACAATCAAACAAGAATTCTGGAAGCTAAAATGAATATTTATCATGTGTTAAAGGATGCACAAAATTAGAATAAATAATAAAAATGTCAGGAATGAAATGAACAAAAATTGAAACTGATGAATGACAGCATGAATATCTTTTAATAAATGATAAAAGAAAGACTCCCAAAAGTCTCCTTTCTTCATCTACAAGAAGAAAGATTGTGTATGCCTTAAGCAAAGACCACTGGAGCTGGAATATGGATTTTAGGTAATCCTTGCTTACGGTAATATTAATATTTAGTTTCTATCCTTAATGTATCATTTATTCTTAATAGGTAATTGTTAAATGAACCTTCTTCTTTCATTCAGAAAGACGACGAGATGCTACGTCTAGACTGTCTTACACTTAAGTCTCTTATGTTGAACATCTCATTTTCTTAAGACTTTCCTCTTCCATTCTGTGTTTATATACTTCCATTGACATTGATATTCTGCTATTTTTTGATTTAAGACTTTAATTTTTAAGTCTTTTATAATACCTTTCCTTTTTTATTCTATATTGATTTGTATCTTCTGTTTATTGACTTATTTCAGTTTACCGATTTATGTATCATATTCAAAATTTACAGCCACATAAGAATGCTCGGGTTGCCAAAATTTCAAATAATTTCAACAACATTTCTTTTCTTTTTCTCTTAATAGCTTAGATAATATTTAACAAGTAATATCAATGCTCAGAATTTTGAAAAGAAATATAAACAAAAATAAAGCTCTTTTACAAATATATAGAAATGCTAATCTCATCTGTAAATTTACACTATACTGCAGTGAATTTTACTAAAAATAGGCGAATACCAGACACATTATTCCCAATGATTTTAAAGCTTTCTTTATGCTTTGACGATTCCACTGTGATTCTTACGATAATTCCTATTAGTCTTTGAACTGAGACATCCCTGTTTACTGGTGACTACTCCTGGCTGATGATTGCCAAAGAATGTGAAACAGCTTTACTAGGATGTCACTTAGTAAACACTTGGTTTTACCCATTGATGTTTATTAATAAAAGATATTAAAAAGAAACTGTTTAAATTAAAGCTTCTTTAATTAAAATAATAATAATAGTAATAACTAATTTCAACTTTAAGTGCGGATGTAATTTAGTTTACTTATTGGTATCATAAAATCTATTTGTTTTGATATGATATCCTAGAAATTCCTTTTAAATTTGATGATTAAACCTATTTAAGACAAAACCTGTTTTACAATTCTGTAAAATAACTAAGCACTATCTTTTTAAATAATCTCTTAGTTGTTGGTTTACCATAACCAGTTCAGGGTGATTGGTCAAACCACTTACTTTATCAATAAATCGTCAGCTTAGAAAAACAATCGTGTCGTAAGGTAAAGATACAAAATCAATTTACAATTTTTTTTTTGCAAAATCTCTCAACACATCACATTAACTATGTCGGGTGATGCAATAAAAATATTGCGCTGAAATGTCCGAAGATAAAGAAGATAACAACAAATCAGCTAAAAATCTCAATACTTAAGACAAAGATCAAAGAAAAAAATCTTTTCTTTAAATACAAAAGGTTTCACTAAACCCGATTTTACTATAATTTAAAAAGGTACAACGTTAAACAAAGCATTGGCTTCGTTTTCCAAATATAGTAAAGCCTTAATGCGAAATCCTGCGCTTGATATTAGTTTAGATTAGGCCTAATCCATTTTTCTACCTCTAAATCCCATTTGCGATCCTGCAAATAAAATTGCGCACAAGCAGTGTCTGTTCCCGTAAGGACAGCGAACTGCTCGCACCGCATCTGACAGGTATCTCGATCGGGAATATCATCGTTATCTTCCTCGTTTCCACTCATACTTCAGCTAAGAATTGAAACTATACGAAGAGAGACACTTCAGTTCAAAAGAGCCATTTTACTGTCATGAGCTCTTCTAGTTCCCGCCAACTTCAAGCAGCGCCACCAACGGAGATTTCTCATTACAGCGCTGCTTAGTTTCACTTTCAGAAAATAAATAAATAAATAAATAAATAAAATCTTTTAATGATAATTTATTTGCTAATAAAAAAGTTAATATTTTGTTCATTTCTATTACTTAAGCCATTCCATCTGTTGAACCAGTTTTATTTATAGTGCATTACTATATTTTACCTTATACGCTATTTTTTTTATTTCTTTTTTCATCCAATTTACGCTTATACGGCAACTTTAATAAGTTTAAGATCCACTTTCTCTGGAGTGTCCTGAACGCCTTCTCAGGAACGTCAGATTTATTTGAACCATTTTAGTAAGGTCGTTTTTGCTGCATTTTTGTTTTTATTTAAGTCGCCAATTTCGACTCCAGAAGTAGTAAGTTCTTACTGCGATTTTAGTTTCATTTGAGGATTTGCATTGACTAAATAGGACTTTATTTTGCAGGATTGTTATAACTTATATGTTTTAAGGATATACACTGAAGTTCGGTTATAACGCGGTTGTTTATATCGCGAATTCGGATATAACGCGATTTGGTCTTGGACCCCTTCTATTTTGGAAAAGGTGTAAAATTGTAAAATTGCAAAATTTACCGTTTTTTCTCCTAAAATCAAATCAAAGGTATAAATGAATATGCTTGTTTCCTTATTATTTACAGTAATTGAGACGCTATACCCATCCTAATGTCACGAAAATGCGTCAAATACAATATATTTTTTAAAAAATACCAGAACCGCGGACTTTTTTTAGTTTAACCAAAATGAATATCGAGATCTATTTTTCTGCCAATGACAACCAGTAAAGAGGCCCATGTAATCTAATAGGCATATGAATACCTAGTTTCGATCCACGTGACTCGTCGTTTGTACAAGATGCCAAGATGGCGGCGCCAAATCGATTTTGGCTAATATAACCCATCAAAGTGTTGAAAAGGTAATGATTTATGTATTTATAAATATAAAATTCTCTCACATAGCTCTGAATGATGTAGGTAATCGCATAATGACCATTTTAAATCGATTTGGAATCGTGTGGGCGATAATAGGGTGCGATATACGACATTTGACGTAGTGAAGTAATAAAAGTTCCGTTAGATCGGGATCTTCGAGATCTTGGATACGAAAGATCACGTTATAATCGAGCTTCTGTGTATTTCGTCTTAAGAAAAGTAGTAATTTGTCAAAAAATTATTGGTGTTCGGACATATAGTGACCCAAACCTATCTCTATCGATTCAACCTTAGTGAGTCTCCCCTCTGTCTGTGTTGCGGAATGGAAGAAGAAACCTTGGAACACATCCTTCTGAAGTGTACCACTCTATGCTCCTCAAGACAGGCCCTTCTATCAGCATTAGGAAGCCCTTTCAAATTCAAGACGTCCTAAGAAATAAACGTTTTTGGATTCTGGCAGCAACGACTATGGACATCGGACTATGGACATCGGACTATCGGTGCCAACAACTCTGGACGTCCGTAAGAAGAAGAAGAAGAAGGATTAATTTGCGTTTATTTACACAGGAAGTGCATTTGGGAAGTGACCAATCTGTTGCTTTTTGACGGTAACACCCGTTTCCGGAGTAGTCAGTAAGTTTACTAGTAAGGCCATTCAGGCACAGCCCTTGTGGTCAAGATGACAGCCTGCCATGAGGTTGATATGTTTGAACTTGGACTGGAATTCCGAATCGGCATGGATGTGTTTTGTCTGTTTCGCCGGATATAATGTGAGCTCCCTCCTTCTATAAATTCTGGGCAGCGATTATTCGGCTGACGGCTTATAGTCTCCGCCCTTTGTGGACAAGGGCAGAAGTACCAAAATCCGGGCGTTCGAATAAGTAATTAATAAAACATTTTGGTAATGGCTGCCCAATACAGAGTTATGGCAAAGATAGTCTAATTAAATTTCTCCATCCTTTTCAGATATATGTGAATGTTCAGCCAAAAACGATTTTTTTTTTTATTTAAGAAAACAATAAGTTATCTAAAATAAATGTATACTTAGTTTGTAAATATGGACTCAAGATTTATAAAGATTTATGTTACTTTTCAACGAGTACAAGAATCTATTTATATTAATTTAATATTAGATTTTAAGAAAAGAACTTTAAAAATTTTAATTTTACCAATATTTTCTTTCATTTCAGTATATGATACGAGAAATATAATACTTCAGATTATTTGGTATAACAAGTACAAGAAAATAGAAAAAAAAAGATGAATTTTTAACACTTTACTGAATTTCAGAAATTTTTGTTTTTGTTAGGATTTTCAATTTAATTTAATCTTTATTCATCAGAACTATCAAAATATACACACATAAAAGCAAGGTTTTTTTTTTGTTGTTGTTGTTTTGTTAAGAATATATTCTAAATATTGCTGCCTATTTTTTTTTTTTTTTTTTGTGAATTTCCGTTAAATCCAAAATCTTAAAAAAAATATTTTAAATTTAATTGTATTCTAAATTTAATTTAATTGCAGTTATAGGAATATATCAGGTTGGAAGCCTAAAATGTCGGTTTGGAGTGAACGAATTCAAAAACTGTTTTTGAGTATCGGGTGTAATTTTTATTACTGAAAACAGGCTTTATCTGCAGCTTTACAATCTTGCCAACGCTGCCTTAGACTATAAATTCCTTTCTTGCACATATTTGTGGTTTGACGATGCAAGAATCATCCTATGTCCTTTTTGAGATCACAATCTTGGAGCTATATCCTGCACTTCAGAAAGTTGTCCATATGTCTGAATAGGTGAAAATCTGTTGGCGAAAGGTCCGGTGAATAAGGCGGATGAGACAAAATCTCATATCCAAGTTCATGAAGTTTCCTGCGGGTATGCTCTGTCGTATGTAATCTTTCATTATCGTGAAGCAAAATGAGTTTAGTAAATATAATTTAATGTTTATCAGTCCCATTAGGTATACTTATAAACTGTTTACCGGTAGTACAGGACCGAGACGTTCAATATATTAATCCAAAGTTAAATTAACAGTGAATTAATTTAACAAATTAAAAATTCGAAATAAAAAATTAATAAATAATTAAGTATAATAAATAATTTACATATTTTTTTAGTATTTAATTTTTAATCTTCCCATCCACAACTTCAGAAATAATTTGCTGTTTTATTTGTTTAAAAGTTAAAGTATCCTTTTGTTTAATATTTA
Source organism: Thereuonema tuberculata (assembly GCA_023159025.1). Taxonomy (NCBI): domain Eukaryota; kingdom Metazoa; phylum Arthropoda; class Chilopoda; order Scutigeromorpha; family Scutigeridae; genus Thereuonema; species Thereuonema tuberculata. The sequence continues at coordinate 7,369,741 of JAFIDM010000001.1, forward strand.
GCTGATTAAAAATTTTGTACTCCGTGTGGTGGCCGGAGTAAGAATAGCCCCAACGTAGTTCATGCGTGTCGTAAAAGGCGACTTAATGATCACCCAGTGCCTGGGGGTATAGCCGGGCCACCCTGACTCCGGGGTTTTAAATAAGAATCCTGGTCCTCCAGGTTGGGGGTTGGACGTAGGACTAGCTATTTTACTCTGTAAAACCTTCTTGCTACGAGACCTGACAATATTAATAGCCGGATTAATTTTTGTGGAACTAGACATAGGAACGATAAACGAAGAAATGATTTTTGGATCGCTACATGGAATGTATTAAGCCTTTTTAGAGCCGGGGCTTTGAAACAACTGCTCGATGAATTGAAGAAGTATAAGATTGGAGTGACAGCTATACAAGAAGTGAGGTGGAAAGCTAATGGGTGTAATATGTTAGACACAAAGGATTTTTGCTTGTTCTATAGTAGTAGTAATGATAGGAATATGTTTGGTACGGGATTTGTGGTCGATAGAAATCTTAAATCTTCTATTATTAGCTTTGAGCCTGTTAGCGAGCGTATGTGTTCATTAAGGATGAGAGCTTCTTTGTTTAATATTTCTTTTCTGTGTGTGCATGCACCAACTGAAGATGCAGAGGAGGAAGAAAAGGATGATTTCTATTATCAACTGGATAAGCTCTATGAGTCACAACCCAAGAATGACGTAAAAATCATTCTGGGGGATCTGAATGCCAAAATTGGTAAAGAAATTGTTTTTCGACCCCCTATTGGTCCTTTTAGTTTGCATGATGTCTGTAATGATAATGGTATCAGGCTGGTTGATTTTGCTATCGGTAGAAATTTGACTATATGTAGTACATACTTTTAACGGAAGGATATTCACAAAGCTACTTGGATTTCTGCGGATGGTATTAAAAGGAACCAGACTGATCATGTTTTGATTGATAGGAGACACGGATCTAATGTGTTGGATGTGATGACATGTAGAGGGACAGATTGTGATTCGGATCATATGTTGGTGAGAATTAAACTCAGACAAAGGATAAGCAATTCCAGAAAGGTCAGGGGAACAGTACAAAATAGGTTCGACATGGGAAGACTGAGAGATGATGAAGTGAAGAAATGTTATAGTAAGAAAATTGAAGAATACAGGAACTCTAGTAAGGAAGATGAGAAGGATGGAGTGGAAGATAAATGGAAAAGAATAAAGGATTTTATTTTGAGTGCTGCTGATGATATTATTGGAAAAGAAAAACGAGAATTAAGAAATGGATGGTTTAATGCAGTATGTAGGGCTCTTGTAAAGGAAAGAAATGAGGCAAGGATGAAAATGCTTACAAGAGGAACCCGTTCAGCTTCAAGAGTTTACAAAGAGAAAAGGAAAACTGCAAAGAAGGAGTGTAGGAAAATTAAAAGAATTTATGAAAGGAGTAGGATTGAAGAAATAGAGGAATTTGCAGAAAAGAAAGAAATAAGATCAATGTATACAAGAATTAAGGAGATTAAGAAGGGATTTCAACCACGATCTACGTTTTGTTATGATAAGAATGGTAATCTTATTGTTAACGAAGTGAAAGGTCTCGAGCGTTGGGCGGAATATTTCCGAGATTTATTAATGGAACCAGTTATTGTAGATTCTAGTCAAAATGAGGATGTAATTCTTTGGAATCTGAGACCTGAAGTACTTGTTGAGGAGCCTTTAAGATCGGAGGTTGATAAGGAAATTCTTGAACTTAAGAGTAATAGATCTCCTGGAGTTGACGGTATCCCTGCAGAACTGTTGAAACATGGTGGCATTGTGCTAGTGGATATGATCCATGACTTAATTGGTACGGTGTGGAGGAATGAAGTAATGCCAGAGGAATGGAAAACTGCGATTATTTGCCCTATTCTTAAGAAAGGGACTGTTAAACAATGCAGTAATTATAGAGGTATATCCCTTCTGTCTACCATGTATAAGGTTTTGGCAAGGTTTTGGCTGGCAGGCTAAAGGTCTACACTGAAGAAATTATTGGTGATTATCAATGTGGGTTTAGACCAAATCGAAGCACCACTGACCAAATTTTTTATATTAGAAGTGCCCTTGAAAAATGCTATGAATTTAATATTAGCATCCACCAGTTGTTCATTGACTATAAACAGGCTTACGACAGTGTGTATCGTGAGGCTCTATTTAAAATTATGTTAGAATTTGGTATACCACCTAAACTAACTAGACTTACCAAAATGACACTCATGGACAATGTTAGTAGGGTGAAGGTCTGTGGAAAGTTGTCACAGGAATTTCCAGTGATACGGGGTCTAAGACAGGGAGATGTACTCTCTACTTTACTATTTAATATCATTCTTGAAAAAGTAGTTAGAAGCATTGAAAGTAATCCTGGTGGAACTATCTACAACCGTACTATGCAGTGTTTGGCATATGCTGATGACCTTAATCTTATCAGTAGAAATGGGAGTGGAATTACTGAATCATTTAAGCAGATTATCAGTGCTTCCAAGGAGGTTGGATTATCCATTAATCAAATGAAGACTAAATATATGATTACTGACAGGAGCGATAGGTTTAGTAACGTACAAGATCTGAAAGTGGATGAGTACTCTTTTGAGAAAGTTAACCATTTTACCTGTCTTGGATCTTTGATTACGGAATGTAATGAGATACATCTTGACATAAAAAATAGAATTGCTGCCGGTAACAGAAGTTATTTCGCCCTGCTACCCCTTTTGAAGTCATCGGTATTGTCTAGAAGGACCAAATCCAGGATTTATAAAACCATGATCAGACCTGTTGTTTTGTATGGGGCCGAAGCATGGACTTTATCATGTAAGGATATTTCCATTCTTGGTATATGGGAAAGGAAAATCCTGAGGAAGATTTATGGAGCTATTTGTGACCAAGGTTTGTGGCGTATCCGCACTAATAAAGAACTAATGGAATTATTTCAGGGACCAAGCTTGGTTTCAATTGTTAAAGTAAAAGGATCCAATGGGTAGGCCATCTCCAAAGGATGAATTTG
>JAFIDM010000001.1:7372853-7385796 GCA_023159025.1 Thereuonema tuberculata
AAAAAAAAAAAAAAATGAGGTTGGTTTCGATTACTGAAAATCTTTACATCTGGTTTAATTGATTGTTTTCTGCAGTTTTGTAATCTCTGAGCGAATGGTTAAAATTGATGGAGGTGTGGTTGCAATATGGAAACTTTCTCACAATGTAAAAGAAATTAATTTTTTATTTCTTTTTATTCCTTGATTCATATCTTAAAAATGAAGTCAACTTTCATATAATCCACTAATTTACCAGAAGTGTTTATGTCGTCAGCAATTCTCCATATTAGCTGATAAGCCTAACTAGCCTATAAAAGTGCCATTTACTGTTTGCAACTGATACTCATCTTTCAAGAATAAGAGATATTGGTTTGCTCAACTTTCTAAGGAAAACAATAAAAAGTATACAGAAATAAAACAAAAGTTCTCACATCCTGAGCTGTCATATCGAGAATCTGGGACAGCTGTTTCAGCCTTATTAGGCTTCTTTAGCCAGATTTATCGTTGGTGATAGCTCAGAGAGTATGTTAATAGCGTTTTAACTTATTTTAATTATAAGTTCTGAATACAGTAGTTTTATTATTTTTTTTTAATTGAATAATTAAGATTACATAGAAAATAGAGGAAGTTATCCAGGCTCAAGGTGATCCGATGAGGTACTAAAGAAGACCTTATTATGTACCACAGCTCTGCAGGACATTGTCCTGCTGCTGTAATATTGTAATCACTTCTGTCCTGTATCTTGACCATTACACTAATAAAATTTCATTTACATCCAACTCTTATGTGGTGCACAAGTTTATTTTTTGTCAATGAGCGTACATTTTTTGTTAAAAGTTTATTTTTAATTTTAATTATCATAAGTTTTGTTTTTTAATGTTTTATTACTTTTTTATTTGCAACCGATTACATTGTTATTGAGTTTAGATCAGTCTAGATTTGGTTATCTGTGTTTGTTAACTTTTCATTATCTTTAGCTAATAATGCATCATCTGAATATGCGTATATTTTTGAAAATGCAACCCTTTCAAGCATTGAGTTTTGTGTATAATATAAATAAAAATGGTCCTAAATTTGATCCCTGTAGAACTCCTCTTTTTAAATTAAAAAAGATTTATGTAAGTATTTTTAATTTTTATTCTGAATTTTCTGTTTTGTAAATAACTTTCTGCCAGTATTATTAATTTCTATACCAATGTTTCTAGTTTCTGTAATAATAATTTATAGTCTATACTATCAAAGGCTTTTTTAAAATTATAAATATTATTAAGTTTGTAATATTATTGTTAAACCATATTAAATAAAAATGTTATCAATGTGTAGAGAATAAAAATGTAATTAATGAAAACCAATATGCTTATCAAAAAAAAAATGACATCATTACTATTAAATAACCTGTTTGTCAGGTTATTTAATAGTAATGATGTCATTTTTTTTTATAAGCATATTGGTTTTCATTAATTAAATTTTTATTCTCTACATATTGATAAATACAACTTGTCAAATATTTTTCGATAATTTTGGATACATTGGATAATATAGAAATGGGTCTATAGTTTTCAAAATTTCCTGTATTACTATATTTAAATAATGGAGTTATTTTCACAATTTTCCAACTATTTGGGAATTTATCTAAAATTGACAGTAATTCAAATAATATTTGAGATTAAAATAGCAAATTGTTCATGGTATTGTTTAATTTCAATAATTGTTATGTAATCGATGGGAAAGGTTCAAAAGTTGGGTGCATGGGTTCCGCATGCTTTGAACGAAAACTACAAAAATCAAAGAGCCACGATCTCCACTGGTTTGCTTGCTCATCATCGGTCTTTTGAACCTTCGAGTGAAGGTGATGCTCTGTGGTACTGTGGGAGCATTCCATTATCTCTGTCAATACCCTCGTCGTTTGGTGTGGATCTTCGTGAAGAAGCTGATTCAGTCACTCCTCATCGAACTGAACGGAGCATCCAGTGCAGTGCATGTCTTCGAGGTCAAAATTGCTGTCTTTGAATCACTTAAACCAATTTTGAGCGTCCTACGAGGCATCGCTTCTTCGCCATACTCTTCACAAATTTCTCGAGCAGCTTCTGTGGCTTTGGCATCTCGATTAAACGCAAAAAGCAGAAGGTGTCGAAAATGTTCTTTGTTGTCGACTTGACACTCCATTTTAATGATCTGAAATGAAGAAAAAGTATGTAAAAAAACTAAACACACTATTTTGTAGAGCACATAATTCTCTATCGAGTACCATAAAACACATTGCCAAAACATTTATTTTTCACTCAAAATTTTCATTTAAACAAAAACGCCAGAACTTGTGGGCCAATCTTAATATTTTAAAAGACAGTTTATCTTTTAAACCTTAACAGTTTTAAGTAAACTGTTTTAAATGTAATCAGAAAGAATGGCCACACAAGTAAGACTGAAATCATTATAAATATAGTAATTTTATTTAAATCATGGGATTTTTTTTGTTTCTCGTGTCTTTCAAAGCAGTAAAATCACATCCCTATTGAGAAAACAATTAAACGTTTTTTTTTTTGTTTTTTTTGTTTTTTTTGAAGATCTGCATGTTATAATGGGATTAACCTTTCTAAGAACTCAAAAACTTATTGATAAGTACTGAATTTGTTGCAAATGTAAGAAAATTATATAAATTGCAAAATAAAAAAGGTGTTGAAATGGCATGCTTCACCTTTACAAATTGTACAAAAAACTGTTGCCTAGATAAAATTAATGATTAAAATAATACCTTTTACAGCGTAACAGTATTCATAAATATGTAAAAGCGAATTTGAGGTATAAAAACTTGAAGCCTCCATTATTGGTTTTTTACAGTTTCTGAACAGATTAAGAAGTAAATACAACATTTTGATCATTTACCTATCAATATTCTATCATGTTAAAGCATTGTAGCTTTTTTCAATTTTAAGTTTAAATAACCATTATACTAGGGATGGACGGGATTGGATTTTTAGGTCGGGACGGGACGGGACGGGATTGTCCTTCCTTCATTAAATGGGAAATAGTTGTTCGGGTTTTGAAACTTGATATGGATGACAATAATAATAACAAACAAAAACATTTTTATGTCTGTCGCTAGTCGAAATCACGAAGGCCGTCGTCTGTTGTTTATTGGTTTCGCTGGTTGATCGCTAACGCTATGACGAAAACACTTTGTTGTTGATGTAATCATCATCATCATCATCATTGTCCCTAGCTGGCGGGTGGTGGGGGTTTTCCTCTCAACCAGTACGCTGCTGTGGGTGCCTTTGAACATTGAACTTTGCGAATGATCTTCCTCCAATCATGGCGGTTTGCAGCAAGTACAATCAACATGTATTTATATGTTGATGTAATATTGGGAGGTAGAAGGAAAATAAATAGTCCAGAATATTTCTCAATGATTTATTGTAGTTTTCAGTTGCCAGGATTAATAATCCCAGCATTATTAAGCCTTTTGTTGAATTTAAATAAATCGCGAAATCCCGTCCCGAAGAAATCCCGAAGTAAAGCAAATCCCGCCCGATAAACGGGATTATAATTTTCCCGAAAATTTCCCGAAATATCGGGTCCCGTCCATCCCTACATTATACTATATGGAGTGATTGCTTTGTGATTAATTATTTAAAGTATCCTAATATTGGGGTCACAAGAGGTAAGACCCCCGGGTCGCCCATTATCTTTTAAGAAAGAAACCAACCCCAATACCCATTCAGTAGTGGGCTGGTGGATCCTAGGATTCACAGGAGGAGAATTCAACATGGAAAGATTTTAGATCTCCTGCTGGGATTGAATCCTTCTCCAGTCTACAGTCAAGTGCTTAACCCACTCAGCTACTAGGCCTACAGCAGTTAAATATTAGGTTAGAAAATTTTCAGTGTAAGCTGATTGTTTTACAGGTTTAATTCAAATCAGTGGATGAAAGAATATAATTTACCTGCAGCTGCTCATTCTACTTCAGTCTCGTTCATTCTTCTCCATTTTTACCTTTTCCATAAGTTTTCACTTATCCGTTTTCTATAGGATTCATATCTTTTTAAAATTAAGAAATATTTTGCAAGGCCTTAGAAACCTAAGATAATTTTTCATTTAAACTATTACGTTTTCTTTTATCTTCTGCAGATCATTAGCAGCTGCAATTGCTGCTGCCACAGGAGCAAAAGAACAGCCAGAGAAACTTAAATTCATCACATGGAATGTTGATGGCTTAGATGATGTCACTCTTAAGAAAAGGACGAAATCTGTCTGCAATACAATTAACTGGTAAGTCATCTGCTGTTAAAACAACCTCAAAAAAATAACCTTTTTAATTTTGATTAATTATATAAATGAATTAATGTTCACAAAGTTCATATCTACTTAAGTAAAATCTTTTATAGTTGGGCAATGAAGTACATGCTTTTTTTATTATTATTATTGCAGCGAATTACCAGATATAGTTTTCCTTCAGGAAGTTGTACCACAGTCACTGGCATATTATGAGAAATACTTGACTGCTTACATGGTTATTCCAGGGGGAGATGAAGGATATTTTACTACAACCCTAATTCGCACTAACAGCATAACTTTCAAGAATAAAAAAATTATTCCTTTCCCCTCATCTTTAATGGAACGCAATATGCTAATTGTTGAGGTATTTATAATTATTATTAGTTAAGTAGATGTAGATTATGCAAGTTTGTAGACGGATGCCTGTTGCTTCACTCCAGAAGCCTCACATTTGTAAAGGGGAAAAAAACATTTTATTTATTTAGAAAAACACACTACATCAAGCTTAAAACTAAAAATAAATTGAAGTTTAAATTCTAAAAAATACATGCAATACAACATTGAAATAATTTCTAACAGTTGGAAATTTGCACAGATTGAATGTCAATTAGTTTGATTTTGTCCTGCATATGAGGAGCTTAGTTTCAAAACCTGCCATCTCCAAAAATTGCAAATTCCGAGCCAATGGAGTTTTTGCTAAGTTCAAATCAAAACCGCCGTTTGCATAAAGTTTAACTTCAAAAACTGCCATAACAATGTATTGCGATACAATTTCTATACGAGTGCTGTTCCAAAGCCCACCATGTCCAATGTAGAATGCATTATCAAACCCCACCATATCCCAAACTTAATTTTGGAGATGGCGGGTTTTGAAACTAAGCTCCTCATATGTGTTCATGTGTGCCTCTTTTAAGAATAAAACTAAAAAAAAAATTAAGTAATTATAACCAAAACATTAAGTGTAGAATTTATTTAGAAATATTAAAATTCAACAAAATAGAAATTATAAAAAATGTTGATAGAAAAATAAGAACTTACAAGAAGGGAAATTATCCCATTCAATTATATACATGTGTCTCATTTCAATCACCAGAGGTAGCTCAGTGTTGCATTACAAAATTACTGTAGAGCCTCGGTTATCCGAGCCCCGACTAACCGAGTTCCGAGTTAACCAAGGTAGTCCCCAAAAAAAAAGTTTTGTTTTTTTTCAACGCAGACGATCAATTGGAAGTGACTCATGAGATGATAGTAGAGGCAGTGAATGTAGAGGCTGAAGAAAGTGAAAGTGACATTGAAATGGAGAATTAGAAAATCAGCCACAGTGAAGGATGCAAAAAAGGCCATCGAGTCAGAGACAACTTCAACAGATCTTCTACTGCTACGACGATTGCGTGAAACTGTGGCAAATAAGCGAGCGAGTTCCGTTAAACAGAAAACACTTATGGACTTCTTGAAGAAATAACTTTCTTAACTGGAACATTACTGTATATCTTTTTTCCATTTTGTATTTTTATTTTATTTTTACATATATTTGTAATCATTTTTTCATATGATAATACAGTAGATGCCTTTTTTCACATCTTTGACCACATTTTCATTCATTTCACCAGTTTACCATACATTTCCCTCTCGATTTTTGACAAAGTCCGTGTTATCCGAGTTTTCGATTATCCGAGCTACCCTCGGTCCGCATTACCTCGGATAATCGAGGCTCTACTGTATCAGTATTTGCTTTAATTTAGAAGTCTTCTGTAAAAATTTTGAGACGAGTTCTATATTGGCAGGATTAAGGAAGCAGTGATATTGAAATAATGGGATAAAGATGAGGCCAAAATAAAAAAAAGGAAAGCTGGCACATTGCAATTACAGAAGCAAATGAGTTAGGAATTTATAAGTGGAGAAAATGTAAACAAACTTAAGTGAGCCTAATAGTCCTTGGACAGGTTTAAGGTTGAAATAGAGAACAGGAGAACAAGCAGTAAAGAAATTTGAAAGATTTTTACCACACTTTTTGATTCTTTCTTCCATGATTTTTTAATTACCCCCTTCCAGATCTGGAACATACTTATAAGTATTTCAAACATTGATGTTTCTGTTACTTCCTTTTAAGCTATTCTTCGCTCTCAGATTGATTTGTTCCTGAGGCCACTTTTGTTACTGTGTCTCTCTATTTTCTCTCTATCTTATTACAGATCATCCCAAAACTAATGTCTGAAGAAGAAAGAGAAATTGAGTTTAATATGCTTTAATGTTTAATTTAATCAACAATTTAGGGTCCATTATTATTAATTACTCCCTGCCAGCAGTTTATAAGCTTATGAATGCTGCATTTACTCCATTCATTTATAGGAAAAGAATACAGAAAAGGTCGTTTCAACTTTGTGTATTTTGAGCTCTTTTCTTCATTCTTCTTCTGTCAACAGATGAGGAAAGATCTTGAGAATCTGGAGGATTTTGAAGTTTTGCTACTTCAACTTTTCAATCTTCGCAGATATAATGTTTGTTGTATGGGACATAGGGAAACACATCAGCTTTGGAATTGATCAAACCAGGCCTCTTTTTCTTTTAGTGCAATATTCAGGCACTCTTAACTGCTTACTATAGATGCTTCCATAACAAATGCAGAAGACAATTCAAATTGGATCATGCCAACAGTATTCCAAATAAGCCCTTAAGAAGGCTTCCAATTTAAGAAGGATGTCCAATTTTTTGGATGTGTTCTAGCTGATTTATCTGCACTGAGCTATTGTCTTCTGCTCTTAACATTCTTATAAAAATCGATTCCTTTTACTTATCTGAACTTTTGTTTGCACGTATCCTTGCACATATTTTAGTCATTGAAATGTTATAGAATAAGATAAAAATAGAGTACGTGCAATTTTATGCAAAATTAGAAACGTATTAATATATTTTCAACTATAGAAAGGTAGTACTTACCTTATTTTCATAAAACATGATCTTGTTATTAATTGATCATGAATGTACTAAATCTCTGTACAAGTGGGTTTCCTCTCAATTTTAGTGAGCTGATAGGAGCAGCAATTAGTGTTGCTTGTTAAAATGATAATATTCTCCAGATACGGTGAATGAGGCCCATGAAAATATCGCATTAAACTTCCCATGACCTGGATATTTGGGGCGAAATCTGACTTCAGCTCAGGACACTTCTGATTTTAGGTGGCCATTGCCTAGGTCGGAAATAGTGATAAAGGAACAGAATTGGGATTTATTAATACTGAATTAACTATACTCAGAACAAATGTGGTATCGTCGACCAACATGACTTTAGCCAGTTCAAGGAGACACTGGCCTCGACCAACATGACTTTAACCAGTTCAAGGAGACACTGGCCAGTCACCCGAATGGTGCAAAAGGAGCTCTAGACATACTAAAGAACTCAATGACATAGCTTGAAATTGTATCTTTGAATTACAACAGTCTTGAGATTTGCACACCAATCAATGATAGTGTAACTTAACACCATAAGCATTTGATAGATTGCAAATTAGGTATTGCTTGGTTTTTGTGTTTAATATAGAACCTTGAATTGACTTGTTAACATATATTTTCATAAGGGTCACAGCCCATCTAGCCACCTCTTGTAGCATATGGAGAATCACTGCTTTACACTAATATGCTTCAGGTTTAGCACCAGGTTGCTCTTTAGAATTGTTATTCTCACTGACATACATCAACAAAATTTTAATCTTTATGTAGAATGTGTTACAAATGTAACATAAGTGGTTGTCGTTGTCTTCAGGTCAAATTGATAAGCAGACAAAATTCTTATTGATTTAGAACTAATGATGTAGAGATGATCACTTTCTTTTTTTTCTTTTTTTTTTTTTTTTTGGAGTTCTTCATTACTGGTCCTTATTGTCAGTGTCATAAAACTATGCCACGAATAATATAATGTAATTACAAAATTTAATTTTTTTTTTTCCTTTGTGCAGGCTTAAAAACAAAAAACTTTCTTTTTTTTAATGTAATTTTTGTGCTGTGCTAAAATCAGTGCAACCAGAATAGTATTTTTCTTTTGAAGATATAAAAAAAAACTCTCTTGAAGACGTACAGTTATTCAGGAATTATATATATTGAAACTGCCTATTATATTATGTAAGAAATATTCTATAAGAACTTTTTCTACATTATGAATTTTAGATTTTTATAAACATTTTCTTCAATTCCATTTTTGAGAAATGAATGCTTTCCTTCAAAAATTGACAGTATAGTTGCTAATAGATCTTTTGTATTTTTGTTAATTAGGCTAAAGTGGGGAAAGTACCGCTTGTGTTGATCAACAGTCACTTGGAAAGTACAAAGGATCATTCCAGAGAAAGGATAAAACAACTTAAAACGGCTTTCCAATATACATTGGGATTGGAAGATAATCAAACAGTAATATTTGGAGGCGATTTGAATCTCAGAGACAAAGAGGTAATTCTTTCTAGTCTTAAGTTTAGTAATAAACTGTTGTATCTTTAACATTTGACATTACCTTTCAGTGATTAGAAATGTATGTTCATTAAATTACTAAGGGAAGTGGTGATTAAGGATACTACAGTATAAGATTAGTAACATAGCTTATTAAAATAATTCTTTCTAAGCATTCAGTTGGCTCATTTGTTAAAATAAGCATGATGCACTAAATCCATTAAAAAAATACACTGGTGAGTTGATATTTTTTAGGTCCTTAGGATTTAAAAAATACAACCTCATTATGCATGAGGGTGCATAGTAAGAAGAGATCATTTCTGTCATATGTACCAATAACCTACATCACATGGCAGTCATCGCTTATTAACTTACCATGTGATTCACCATTCACCACCATATGCGCAATTGATCAATCAGCATTTAACTTTTTCTCCTTTGAATTAAAAAGTTAACAATAATACATTGCTTTTGAATTTACTAATTAGCAAACAGTATATAGTACATTATACAGTACATTTGCTGAAACAAATCTATTTGATCAATTGTGCATAAGATGAAGTACGGTGAATATATGTCTATACATACATACTATAAGATAATAATCTTGTTCATGTTTGAATATATTGGAAGTTTCAAACAACAGTGATTGGCATTAATAGCAGCAGGATCTGAAGAGACTGGTTGACAAATTCAGGGCTAAAATTGTAAATTTATTCATTTGAGAGGTTGTGTTAGCTTACTTTCGATGTACAGTTTTAACTTTTCTAATTCATGTTCCAATATTGATGTTTTCTGGTATGAAGAATTTTCAATTTACAGGCAATTAAGAGCGCAAGTCAATAAGAGTGAGATTGAATTTTTTTAATCACGAACTACATTGGGCAGGGTCCAGGTTGATATGGTCTTTTTCGAAGTAGTCCATCGAATTGTATGCACTTGGCCTAAAGTGTCTACTAGTTCTGGAAGATATGCTAGAACCCGTCATTTGACTGCGTCTTCAGAACTGCCGTTAATGAGCCTGTATGCTTTGGGATCATAGTGATGAAGCCAACTCTCATCATCAGTAATTATTGAATTGAGGTAGGCCTGGCCATGCTCTGCTACCAGATGCTGAAGCTCCCAAAACACCTCCACTCGCATTTGCTTCTGTTCGGGCATTAGCAATCTTGGCACCCATCTTGCACAGAATCGTCTCGTGCAAGCAATTGTGTACAATGGCGAACGCACTACCATGGGAAATGTTTAACATGTCCAGTAGTCTATCTAGTGTTATTCGATGATCTTCCAGAACAATGAATGCAGCTGTGTTAATTATGATCTCATTCACCACGGTGGCCTGGAGTGCCCTGGCCGCCCTCCTTTCTGATAGAAGCAAGGTCCTCCTTAAACTCTTTGAACCACCAAAATGCTGTTGATTACTTAAGATCATCTTTCTGTGTGTTTGCTGCAAAATTTCGTATTTTGATGGAGTTTCGCAGACACAAAATTTCAAAGTCGTGAACTGCTGATTACGAACCAACTCCATTTTTCTTCTGGTTACTCCAGACCACTCCTGCTTTTTTTGGCTCAGTATTGTCAGGCGCATGTGCATACAAGCTTACAATTTTTTTTGCCGATCCCACGAGATCCATTCTTCTCATGAAACAGTGTTTCACAGCTCTATGTCCACTGCGTGATAAAAAAAAAAAAAAAATCATTCTCACTCTTTTTTGACAGGCCCTTGTATTTTGGAACATGACATCTATAATTCTAAAAGCCCATTGGTATTTTCTGTTTTGTTGTTTTTTTGTCCTGAGTTCAACTTCTTAATAAGTTAGAAATATAAGATATTGGTTAACTCCTTGCATGTCTTGCAAGGATGCATTCAGCTTGTCCAGTAGCTTTCGGTTTCTGTTTAGTGTGTGTGCTGGAAGTTAGCTGGTCCACTTTTAAATTTCAAATATTTTTAGTAACGATAGTGTTCAGTGAGTTCAGTGTATTGTTTCCTATTGAAACCATCTACATAGTAGTGCCATCTAGTGCTGTGATCAAGAATTGCATGGATTTTTTAGCACAATCAAGGTTTTGTATTACCAGTTGCTTCTCATCTAATCTTCAAACACCCCAATTGGATTTCATTTCTTATATGAACTTGTATCTTATTCCAATGGTTTCCAAAAACAGCTATTTGAATGTACAGTTGCAAGATTATTGATAAGAAAGAAATGCATACAGTTTCTAATATTTACTGTTCGAGTGATAAATGTGTTAGGTTTTATATTAATTTTTTTTTTTTTTTTTCAAAAATTCAATCTTCAACGTAAATAAATTCCAATCTGTACTGATTCATGTGCTTCAGATAATGGTGCAATATGGCAGGAGGAAGAACTATATGGGAGTATTTGTTTAAAACAAACATAAAAAAATTTATATGTGAGAGGTATTTTAGAAATGAAAGTTTAATATTATATAAAAGGATGTCATTCATCAAAGCAGTGTATTCTAATGAAGAGAGCAAGATTTGGCAAGAAAATGTTTTTGTTTTGTGAATCCACAACTGATTACATATGGGATGGAATTCTGTATACAGGCACATCTAGTGGAGATGACATTGCTCTGTATGGACAGTGTACAAGGATGATCATGTAACTAACAAAACCACTCCTAAATAAAGGTTATAGCAGACAATATATAAAATGTTGTGTGTGTATGTCCTCCGTTGGTAGATAATCTTCTTCAAATTAAGACTGACTGTATGGAACTGTGGTAAAAAAAAAAAAGTTGCACTGCCAACTAATTTGCCTGTTAAAAACTTAGAGAGAGAAGAAGTTATATTCAAATAATGCAGATGTGTTGCAATATGTTGGAATAATGTAAAGAATTATCAAACATAAAACTCAATACACTTAAATTAATAAAAACAAATATTAAATTTCAAAAAACCATTACAAATAATAATTTTTTTTCAGACAAAAAAGAAAGGAGCAATAGTAATGCCGTCATCAAAAAAGGCATTGTCAATAATCAATAACTTAACAATTAAAATACCAATCAAATAAATGCCAATAGACAATGAAGAGGAAAAAAATTAAAGTAACAAACCATACTCCAGTATATTATCAATAGATAACTTAGTATTAAATGGCTTATTATTTAAAATGCAATATGATGCTATAAACTTCCTTAAGTAAGCATCCCTGTGTTGACCTAACATGCTAGTTTCACCAAAGTCCAAGTCCTTGACAAAATGCTTTGCTGCCTTATATTGTAGATTCCTCTTTTCCATTATCCTCTGGTGCTCTTTAAGCCTCATATACAATGGCCAAAGGATCTCCCTTACATGAAAAAATTTGTGATCCTTATAGGGTCACCAACCATGAGACGTAAAGCGCATCAGAGGGTGGTGAATAAAGAGGAATCTTAAGACAGTGAAGCATTTTGTTAAGTTTAATCATTACTTTGGTGAAACTATCATATTAGGTGAACACAGGGATGCTTACTTAAGAAAGTTTATAGAATTGTGTTGGATTTTAAAGAATAAGTTGTTTAACGCCAAGTTATCTATTGATAATATACTGGAGTATGATTTGCTACTTTAAAAGTTTTTCCTCTTGATTGATTGTCTTTCGGCTTTAATAATGTGTTTATTTGATTGGTATGTCAATGATTTAGTTGTTGATTATTGACAATGCCTTTATAACAGTAGTATTACTATGGCTCCTTTATTCTTATCCTGGGAAAGGCCTTTGTAAGGTTTGGTTTGTAATGATTTTTTTTAATTTAATTTATGTTTACATTTAAGTGTGTTGGTTTAATGTTTGATAAATTAATAGTTTACCGCATGTTTATTTGCTGAATGTGTGCCGCCTTAACACTGTATACGTCTCTTGCTATAAAAATGAGATCTAAAACTGTATCAAAATGAAGATTCTAACATCACAGTGGAAAGGATTGATTGTGCAGATCAAAATCTTCCATCAATTAGTCAAAATAATAAAAAAAAAAATGATCATGTTTCAAAGTAACTTCAACAAACTGTTTGTAATGGTTTTGTCATTTACAAATTACAAGGTTGCTAACTTGATCATTTGGCATTTGAATAAAAGTATGCGAGTATATCAAAGTACCATAAAGCAGAGATGGCACCAAATCAGGAAGACCTATTCAGATGTAGATATGAACCCACTTCATTTGAACTACATTTTTATCTTATATAAGGTGATCAGATTTTAACATTGGTAAAGCGGAACACCATTGCCCGGGGGAAGGGGGGGGG
>JAFIDM010000001.1:7396915-7424909 GCA_023159025.1 Thereuonema tuberculata
AAAAAAAAAAAAAAAGTGCTGATCAATTACGTTTTCCTGTCAAAATGGAAGCCGCCATCTGTTCTCGCCAAGAAATTACAGTTAACTTATAGTAGGCTACCGTTTAATTATCGGACAAGTTCTAATTTAGAAAAATACTTGTTTATTTATAGACTTTCATTTACAAATTATGTTTGTTAGATTTCAGGATTTATAATTACAATTCGCTTTAGATAAGCAACCAACGATTAGCGCAATGGCGGACTCCTGTCAGAAGATCAGACGGAAGTGCTTGACCAGAATAATCGATGCTACATGCGCAGATCTCACAAAAACCGGGCGGCCAACTCTCATTTGGTTTGTAAATTTGTTGAAAGCTGCGTATGCTTATATCATGGATCGGTTTTTAAAACCCTGTAATAAGGATATAGATGTAGATCCGCCTGGAAAGAAAAAAAAAACAATCAAAAATTTCGAGAGGAGTATCGAAAGCTTTTCCCTTGTCTTCTACCAGGAAAGACTTATTTTGTCCGTTTTTTGATTGAACATAATATATCAATTTCGGCTGCGGATCATGCAGGTCCATTATTTTCAAAAATGTTTCCCGATTCTGATATTGCAAAGAAGTTTAGCTGTGGTCACACCAAAGCTTATGCTGATATGAGCAAAGAAAAAAGTATCAATAAACTCAATAAATAGTGCTTTAAGAAATGTGAATATGTATTGCTACAGGGTATGTGCTTAAAGACTATATATTTATATATATGTGTGTGTTTTGCGGCACTGTCGCACGTTCTGTGTAAATGCATGTTGTTGCATGAGTACTACTAAGGGGTCGTCCATTAATTACGTGAGGTCAAAAAGGGGAGGGGGGTGTCAACGAAAATCTCACGTCAACTTTTCCCGCAGCGTTTTTTTTTTTTTTTGTTAATTAATGGACGGCCCCTAATGAGATGATTTCCACTACGGATAGGAGGATGACCGATGTTGGAGGGTATGGATTCTCGTTCTTTGTATTTAAAGAAATGATAAAAATTAGTTATTTGTTCTATATGAAATGTTTCTTCAATTCTTACAATGAAAATTTATCAATTCTTAGTTAAAATAGTGCAATCAGATAAATAACCCATGAAATGGAATTGTGTAACTACCACTATTACGAATTAAACTTTGCCAAAAAAAATGTTAATTAAAAACAATAAAGCCACTGCAATTATTAAAAATATTACTCTTAAATAATTATTTCATACACTTCATCCATATAAAATTACTGTAGTTGATTCAACCTAATCTGAATTTACCCTAAGTCTATTTTAAGTAAGGAAATATATAGTCTGTAGTTCGATTGCATTTATATAGAAGTCGGCTATAGTATAGTAATCCATAAAGCTATCCTTGGCTCGTCTTTAATCAGAAACATGGCAATACATAATTGTGTCTGTATTTGAAATTAATGAAGTGTCATTATATATTTATTACAAATTTAATAGATACGTCCATTGTCTCGGAGCAAAAAATATTTCCTAAAATGTTTTTGTAATTATTTAATATAAAATGCATCACATTTTTAAGCAATCTGGTTAAACACTGCTTTATAGTTAAATTCATTTATAGCTGGTTTCTCTAAATAGTATTAGTATTAACTCAGGTCACAAGTTAATTGAATTCAATACACTTAATTCAGGAGTATAACTTTTTGGAGAAACCAACCATTAAACAATTAAGAAGTATTCTGTATATATTCTAAAGCAGAAGATAAGTTGAACTAGATTAAAAAAAAGTTTTAAAACAAATTATTGTTATAAAAAAAGCAATAAAAATATTCGCTGTATCATTATGCAAGCAAGATGATGGAACTACAGTATCAACATAGTCTTCATATTCCATCATGTATTTGCTGCTCATGTAATGTACTTTTCCATCTGATCTATGAAGCAGTTATAATAAAAATATATTTTGGAGAATGTCTTTCAACTCTCGATTCTCCAGTTAAATTCGTAAGTTTACCAAATATCTATTGTATCACGGAGACTTTGATTTTTCTGTCACAATAGGTGATGCATGGTCTGCTGAAATTTCTTGTTTTAACGGGAAGGAGATATTTATAAATCGAATGAAATTGAGGCCACCACACTTTTAAATATAGAACTAAAATTTATAAACTTAACTAAACAAAGTAAACTAAACAAATGTAATTTGTTTAGTTAAGTTTATAAATTTTAGTTCTATATTTGAAAGTGTGGTGGCCTCAATTTCATTCGATTTATTTAGAAGACACACACGTTAAAAATACTACTATTTAATAGACCAATTTATTCTTCGGTAAAAGTGAAATGTAATTTGTTTAGTTAAGTTTATAAATTTTAGTTCTATATTTGAAAGTGTGGTGGCCTCAATTTCATTCGATTTATTTAGAAGACACATACGTTAAAAATACTACTATTTAATAGGCCAATTTATTCTTCTGTAAAAGTGAAATGTAATTTGTTTAGTTTATAAATTTTAGTTCTATATTTGTAAGTGTGGTGGCCTCAATTTCATTCGATTTATTTAGAAGACACACACGTTAAAAATACTACTACAACGAGATATTTATAAATATTAATAATTTTCAAGCATGCTTTTCTTTTCTATAATTAACCAATATATTAACCAATTTGAGCACTAAAGCATTAAAAATGTTATAAAAAGATTATTAAAAACTGAAATAATATTCATATTTTACAATAGGCATATATGATATCTGAAATCTAACTTTTTTATTAATGTTTTGCATTGTTATATTTTATGAACCCTGTAAACAAACTACTGCTATGATTTTATGAATTATTAATATATATATTTCTTTGAATTTCAGTTGCAGGAGGCAGGTGGAATTCCAGCTGGTCTAGAAGATCTGTGGATCAGCTGTGGCAGCCGACCTGAGTGTCGATATACATGGGATGCGACACGAAATGATAACACCCAGATCCCAGGGCGTTTTAAACCTAGATGTCGCTTTGATCGTGTTTACATCAGACATGCAAGTCCTGGTTCAGTCCTCCCAAAGCATTTTGGCCTCATTGGGCTTGAGAGACTGAAGTCATGCCGCAGGTTCCCAAGTGATCACTGGGGCATTGTTGTGTATTTTGATATTGATAAAGCAAATTTATCTTAAGAAGGTGGAAGATCTTGTGGTACTAGAGAAGAAGAAAGTCACAGTGATGAAAAATTCTTTTCAAACAGATGATTAAAAGAAACAAAACTTGTAATCATTCTTTTTTTTTTTTTTTGTTAAGTTGGTTGGAGAACTTATACTTTGAGAAATTCTTTTATTTGAAAAGATAATTGTGATATTTTATGTTAAATAAAAAGAAAGAACTTATTTTTTACTTTTTATATCTTGCAAGTTGAAGAAAAAGTCAGGTTAAAAGTCGTGTTAATTTAACATAATTATTTTTTTTAGGCAATATAAATTTTTTGATTTTAAAATTTAATTTCTAATGTTATGGAAATCTTGATACTATTTGCACCAATTAAACGATGTGATGTACAAACACTTATGAACTTTCTCAAATTGCGTGATGTTTTGATTGTTAGAGTAAGTTTTTTGTTGAATTTTCGCTTGAATATGTATTTCATTTTAAAACCAGTTTTTCATAAACATTATTGTTGCTTTACTTTTGTGTCTCTCTCTTTTATTAATGTATTAATATTCAATAAATAAAGCATCTTAGGATCTCATTGGGTGCTGTTACTCATCAAACGTTCTATACATCTGCCTCCTAACGGTAGATATACAGGCAGCTGAGGCTCACTAGAATTATATTTCACATCCTTTGCATTCTAACTTAACTCGGCTACTGATTTTATGTTTATGATTAGCAGAAAATATTTTTTTTACGAAAGATAATGCATGCAATAGACTGATGTAAATTTTATTGATAAACATGACAAAATCTATGGAGATATTGTTATAAAAATGAAATGAGAAAAACAGAAGTGGAGTAGATGTAAGGGAATGATATTCCATGTAGAATATTGGGATAAAAATCCAATATAAGTATTCATATTTAGTTTGGTGGCTTTATGGCCAGTTGGATTACTTATATCCTACACTGTTTTTATTTTGTGAAAAATATATAAAACTGCACATAAATAAACAAAGGTTATTTATGTGCAGTATTATATATTTTCTCACTAAATCGTATGTCTGCACATTAAGCTTATTTATTTACTTCTTTATAATAGCCAAAGGCTAATTCTTAAGCCCGTGTTGCACAGCATTTCTGTGGTCTGTTAAAGGTTAGTTTGGATTGAATGGAAACCTGATAGCATTTCACTGAAGTGTAAATTGGTAACATAAGCCTTGCTGAATGCTTATTTTTCCAAGGAATGTTCATTTATTTATCTTTACAATATTCATGATCATTAAAGCAACTAATATATTTTTGTAAAATACTAATATTTCTTCATAAATTTATAGATATATAAAGCATATTGCCAGTCGTCAGTGATCCCTAGTAGTCCATATAAGGAGTCGCTGATGCCAACACGGTTGATGTTTTAGCCTTGGGTACTTTTGTTTACAGTAGTTTATAGTGAAGAAAACTAAAGTTTATCAAATAAATACTGTGCTGGGAATTCTTTCTCGAGACATGGGAAAAACAAAAATGAAACGCTTCAACGGTAGCTCTCGACCCGTTGATTCGAGTGTTCTCCACTTCTCGTTGACATTAGGTTTACTGTCCTACACTGACAGTGGCTTTGTTACCTGTTGTCGGTTTCACTATCAAACGTCGTCTATATGTCTACATTGTTATCCGGACCAAGTCTACTTCCTTGCAGAGAACAGTTACATCGCTTAACTGCTTAACTTCTGTAGTAGTTCCATAGAGGTCTGGAAACATCTGCCACCAACCGCAAATTACTTCTGCCGCTTGCTGTCAATGAGAGTCTGGACTAACGTCTTTGACTTCGCCCAGAAAATAAGTCTTGCTTCTAATTTGGCTGCCACTCTGCTCTGCTCAGTTCAGCTTATTTTGCTTCTGAAGGCGGCCTTTGCCACGGACGAACTCTACTCTTCCCTGGATGGAAGACCCTAAATGGCTGGCTGCCTTGAACGAACTGCTCTCTTCTTCTCTGGAAACCAACTTGCGACTGGCTGCCGCCCAAGACAAAGTGTCTTTTCCAGCTTAAGGCGCAGTTTATATAGCCGGCAACGCTTCCATTCAAACAAACCAAGGGGACATAGGAAGCATTGCCGGAACAGTTCATTGCTGAGGTGGAGGGATATCATTCCGTGCCAACCGTCACGCAGCAGTATACACAGGTGTTACAATACATATGGTTTGGATAATTAAAAACAAAATGAAGAAAAATTATGAGTGCTGTTTATTAGGATTTGTAATAAATTTTTAATGTACTTCAGTCTGCTTCTGCAGTAATAGTTATAAAATTTAATTATATTGTGTAATTAATAAAAAAATTCTGCTGATTAGTTACAACAATTAACATTAGTGAATTTTAATGTATTATTTGGAAAGACTACAGATTACTTGGTTTTAAGGCATACATAATGCTACATTTAAAGTAATATGAATTAATCTGAGAATGCGACAAAAGAATACACAATCAGGGTGTCTACCAACCGGGAAAATTGTACTTAAATTTTGAGCAGGAAGTCAGAGGGTTTTTTTGTTTTTTTTTTGGTTGAATATGTTTACAGGTTTTTTTTATTTTTTTTTTGTGGTTGTTAAAATAGGATTGTCGAGGTCCCTGCAAAATTCATCTTATACCGCCTTAAAAGATTTCTCTTGGAGGCCCTGATTGGGGTATTTTAAATATTTTACGATACAAGTTTTTATGTCCTTAAATTTTTGTGAAAATGTCCTTAAATGTACTGGAATTGTCCTTAAATTTTTTGTTTGAGATTCAGTAGACACTCTGACAATAATAGGGGGGAAAAATTCATTATTGTGTTTTTATGTTGTTTTGCTTTTGTGGGGTCTTTCTTCCGGGAGCGAGAGTGGGATTCTTATATGTTCGCACCTTCTGAGCCTGTCATCAGTGGTGTTTGTGTGGCGGATGAGGACGTAACAGCCATCCCAGACTCTCCCCGTTGACTGCTCAAGGTGTGAAATCTTTGTGCCTTCCATTTTGCTGAATTGTTAGGCACCTAACATTTGTTATTACTTAATCTGGTTAGTTTAAAAGCTTTATTTTATGCTATAGACAAATTCTTTTTGGGCCTAGCCGAACGCAGGCCAAGTGTTTGACATTTTTGCTATTATGTAATCTGAGAATGGTTTATAAAATTATGTAAATGAACTGTGAGTACAAAAATAGCCAAATGTGCAAATTTTAGCAAAACAAAGTTAATGGAGAGACATTTTGCAATTGTCATGAGTAAAATTGACGTGTGTAGCATAACTATTAAATTAAAAATAAAGTCAACACACAGAACTATAAGTTAAAATTATATTTTTAAAAAATTAAAAATGCATAAGCTTTCAAGCCGACCAACTGTCGTTTTTCAAGTGGAAATACAACAAAATGGCATGGAAATAAAAAGCCAAAATGATGACAAGATTGTGGCCGTGTGATAGAAAGGACGAACCCAATAGAGCATGAGGGGTAGAGTTAGAGATGACTGCATCAATGTTGTCGTCCTAATCCATTACGGCTGGATAGGGTGGAATAAAAAAACTACAAAAGGAAAGTTACAAACACTCATAAAATAATACAAAACATAGAAATAAATACATAATAAAAAAAAATGAAATTCTGACCACAAAAAAAAAAAAATCAAAATTAAATCAATACAAAAATCTACTTACAAGGGAAGTCCGCGAAGTGTTACTCTGAATTTGATATTGGTTTATGGGTCACTTTATAGAATTTTCAACGCTGAGTCCGAATTTGATATTCATTTTCATCTCCGGTTGATAGTTTTCGAGATATCCGCATGGGGGTGTAAAAACTTTAATTTGTTATAACTTTTTAACAAATTGAGATAGAATAAAAATTCCAACGCATTTATGTTGCTTGCATACATGACTACCATATGTGTCAATATGAACTGAATCCGTCAACTAATTTCAAAATGGTGGACCCAAAAACCAAAAATTTATGGCACTTCCAATGGAAAATAGGCTCATCCAACCCTAACTCAAAAATCGATTGATAGGTGGCAGCACAAGAGAGACAAGACAGGGCAGTTACAGCAATTTGATAATAGATGGCATCTATGTGCGCAGCCAAATAAAACCAATAAACTTATTTAAATATCCTTAACCGGAAATACGAATTAAAATTAAAACATATAGAATTATAAAGAAATAAAGCCACTAGGAAAGCATCACTATAACTGTAATTTCATTAATAACTTAACTGACAAATTTACATAAATATTTTATTTTGCAAATTTTATATTTTACACTGATTAACAAAATTAACAAAAACAAAAACGTTATAAAATGTTAACAATGAAAATGTTTATTAATGAAGAAATGCAAAAAGCACAAAGGAAGCTCACAGTGACTACATAACAAAAATGTTTGACTACAACGTTTGGCTTCCGTAGACTATGAGAACAAGTGTTGCTGAGGAAATGAAAAGCAGATATCCTTTAGAGATTGAAAATGACCAACACTTTCTTCATTAATAGTCATGTATGCAAGTAACATAAATGCGTTGGAATTTTTATTCTATCTCAATTTGTTAAAAAGTTATAACAAATTAAAGTTTTTACGCCCCCATGCGGATATCTCGAAAACTATTAACCGGAGATGAAAATGAATATCAAATTCGGACTCGGCGTTGAAAATTCTTTAAAGTGACCCATAAACCAATATCAAATTCAGAGTAACACTTCGCGGACTTCCCATGTTAATATAAATTAGAATTCCTAGTGAAACCATACTGAGAAACAGTTTGAACAGATAAAACATCATTATAGTATTTAGGGTCTGTCAATATATACTAAGACTCCTTACATTTTCTGAGCATATGGATTTCATGGCAAATAAAAATAAGGTTCTTGAAATTAATTTATGACCTGACTCGACCTTATGCAGAAATATAAAATAATTTTGGTCTTGCTTACAGACAAGCAATCAATTGGTTTATTTACGGAGTTAGCAACTTCTGCTACCTTAGCTGAACTGTTTGTGTGTTTCATTGAAGACTCAGCATTTATGTTATTGAGTTACGGACACTTGCATATTCCATTCTATTGCCGGTATGTCGATGACTTGCTTTTCTATGCCAACAATGAAATTCAGTTTGGCATTAAGGACATTTTAGATGGAATTCATTCCGATATTGTTTTCAAAAGTCAAGAAGTTAATGGCAATATTGCTGTTTTGGTTTTAGCCATTCTCCGAACTGAGGTAGGTTTTGAACTTTAGTGTTCCGTAAACCTATTAATATAGGCTTAACTTTGAATTTCCACTCAGTATGTCCTTCATCAAGAAAAATGTCATCGGCATGGCCGTCAGTAGAGAGTTTAAAATTTCCAGTTCATACCAGTTATTCATTAACGAAATCAATGAAATCAGAAATATATTTCTTTTTAATGATTATTCCCTATGTTTCATAGATTATAATATTGCATTTTACGTTAATAGGATTTATAACCCGGTTCAGAAATTAGCTCCACAGCACAATATTTTAATTTCCATTCCTTTTCATCCTGTGTTTTTCCCTTTGTGAAAAGGTTTTATGTAATTTTAATGTTACTCTCACATCCCCAATACAACTTCTTCTTGGCAACTTTATTAACATTAAGGACTCAAAATTACTGGACAATCCTAGCGGAGTAGTTTATGATTTTCCTTGTCTTAATGCTACCTGCCAATTTATTGGTGAGAAAAAAAAAGGGGATATCCCAGCTGTCAGTGATCAAGATTATTTTACATTTCTTATTACGGTCAAGTCAGATCATATATAGGATTTCAAGAACCCTATTATTATTTGCCATGAAATCGATATGTTCAGAAAATGTAGTCTTATTATAAAGAACCTAGGTTCTTGAAGAGAATGGTTGTATTGGACAGTGCTACATAATGGCTCTTAAGTATTCATTATTTTCTCTGATCAGGAATCGGCCATTTCAAGGGACCCAATGTGAAGTTTTTCAACTTTTAAAAGCAGAGTTCCACAAAGCCCTACCAAAGAAGCGAAAAGTGTTGCTGTTGATGAAAAAAATTAGGAAAACAGCATCTGTTTTGTAATAAAACAAAAACAAACAAAAAACTGCTGTGGACAAAAATCCATGTCCACAGACTGAGCATGCTGAGATTGTTTGATAAGATTTATGTTTACCAAAGAAAAGTCAGTGACATATTGCTAAAGAAATGGGTATGAAGAGAATGTCTGTGCAGACACTTTTTCTTGAATTGGGAACATTTTCATATCGTACGCAGGTATGCCACAAGTTACAGAGGCGTTTATGCTGTACTCAAGCGTTGGCAAATAAATATGAAGATGAGATTTCTGTCCCATATTTGTTTTTCCGATGAATGTAACATCACCATGGACAATAAGGTGAACGAACAAATTACCAGATTTCTCAGGTTTGAACTACCCACAGAGGTTCTGGACTTTACATAATGTTTGATTTACTTTATTTCCGGTCATACTGTATATGTTAATATAAAAAGTGATATTGAAGCTTACAACCTTTCTCATAAGTTTGAGGCCAAATTTTATACCTAAATACTAAAAATGTCTTGTCAAGAAATTCTGCTAACCCTCAGCTTTTTAAAACAGACAAACTTCTACGAGCACTGGGAACAAATTGTGAACATTCGATAATGTTAATCAGAATTAAAGTAATCGAAATACTTATTAGTGGAATTAAGTATTTCGATTACATCTGAAAAGAAAGAATCAAGCACTATGGGTCTTTCTTTTTTTGGTTGAAGAACTATTTTGTTTTTTAAACTTATTGTCTGAAAAAAAAAATTATTAAATGCAAAGGATCATTATAACTGCCACACGCCTTCCAAGTTCTTGTACACCAGCGATTATTAATGTTCTAAAATGTTAGAAGGAAAAGCAAATTTATTTAATTTTACTTTAATAATAAAACGTTAGTCAAAACAGCAAAAACTAATGGCGTCGCCTTTACACGAGAAAAACTAAAAAATTATTATGGCGCCCTCCCACATTTGGCAGGCAAATGCCGTGCTGGTTTTTTGATACCCCGCCACTAGCTACACGATCCACCAAAGGATCACCAAGTACAGGATCTCTCAGTTTTGAGGTCTACCTCTAGTTAGTTATAAAATATTACTCTCGAACTATCAACTGTTTCGAATTTCTTTATTCTCGAAAATAAACCATTCCTTCTCTATCGTTCGTAATCTAAACTATACAATTTTAGTTTACATATATAGTTAATAATTTTCTGAAACATAACAAGTCAGCAATTCTGTCAACATTTTGTTATTTAGGAAGTTCTTCGTTATTGATGATTAATTAAATGTTTTTATTCGTAAATAAGACGTAAAGTGCAATAAAAGAATGAAGTTCATCAAACCAGTCAGTGTGTGTGTGATTGTGTTCGTTTTTGCCTAAAACTTTTGGTCTACTGAATGTATCTTAAAATATGCACATTCAAGGACTAAGAATATTTGACATTTTTTCAAGTGGATTCTTGTCGATAAATTAGCGCGAAAAAGCGATAAAAATACCCCCAGTATAAGCATCCAAGCAATTCGTTTGTAGGCAACTTCTGTTAATCCCTCTTAACAATGAACATTAAATCCTTTTAGGTAATCCATTGATACGATGAAAATTAATCCAATGTATACAATTTAATACAATAATACGGAACCATTATTTAATATAATAATACGGAAAAAACTAGAATGTTCGTACTTTTCGAGATGTTATAACTTAAATATAAATGTAGGTTTATCGTTTTGTCATTTTCATGACTTTAAAAGAAAAAGAAAGATAGAAATTTAAGAAATAATCTTTTAAGGAAAGTATGCTTTAAGTTCTTTTGAACCTCTTGTCATTAACGTTTGTCTTAAATCTCATCTTGTTTTTGACAGGTCGTTAAATTGCTGCTGTCACAAGAGGGAAGAGCTACCTAATAAATCTGTCAAACTTAAATTTATTACTTAAAATCCTGATGTTAGATGATATAACCTTTCTTGGAATCAGACCTATTCCAATTTGCAGAATAGTTAGTTATATCTTCTTTTACAAAGAAAAAAAAAAATAATAAATAAATATTAATAATCAGCAACTGTCAACTTCATTTTCTGTTCGAAGGTAACTGGATCTACATTGTAATCATGTATTTGTATAATTAGTGTTACTGATTTATATCTTTAAGAAGTTGTCATAGTAACGATGAAAACTTTGAGAAATACAATATGTAGGTATTATAAAGGTATCCCAGCAAGTAAACAAAGAATTTTACTGTCATTTGTTTAGCCCCTGGATAATGCAGCAGCTAAAACCATACGGAATAATCCTTATATACAAATTCGAGAATGCAGTAAACCTGGTGTAAAGTATTTTGCAGCCATTAAATACATGGATCTACTTTGTGCTACTTAGTCGTTTTCGCAGGGTCCTAAGTCATGGATAGCCCTGATACAACGATTATTGTTATCCACTGAAATTTGCTGAATCTGGAGGAGTTCTACTTTGATGTAAAATATTAGCAATGTAAATTGTGTTTGATATATTAGCAAAGTTAAGTTACTTATTTTAATATTATACTGTGAGTTAGTTATCTGTTTTCTTACATTTAAATACTTTGTTCAATAATAATAATTAATAAATAAAGACTAAAACATTTCGAAACAATAATTAATTAACTGTCAGGTAACTATCCAACATTTTACTTAAGCGATAAATCCAAAGAATTATGAATTAAAATCAGAATTAATTCTTATGGAACTACTTAGTCATTTTCGAATACAGTTATCGTAATTCTGATATAATATTTTGCAAAATACTTATCAGTTGTAAGGTACTCCAAAAAAGAAAAATGGAATATTCTACTATTCTGTTAGACCATTATATTGCAGCAATTAAAATCCGATTATCTCTTAGGCAGAATCAATGATACAGTAAAATTTGCTTAGTAATCTGGTCTAAAAATATTTTCCAGGTCTTATTTATTTGTGATTCTACTGGAAAATTGTGGACATGATAACTTGAAAAAATAAGGCACTGATCTACAACAGATTTCATATTTAAGAATTTATTCACGAATATCCATATCTGACCAAACTTTAATTCTACCATCTAACTTAAGGGATCCTGTACTTAAAAGACGAACAATTTTACCCTTTCATTAACAAAAGCAGTAATATATATACTGTACCGGTATATTGATATTAAATGCTATTTTGTTTCGGATCCAAAGCTTTCTGACTAAATAACGAAACTAATTTTGAATTTCTATTTCAATTCAGAACATTCATCTCTAAGATATATACAGGGGGACGTTTGTGGGTTTGTTTGTTTATTTGCTGTACACTCCTAGGCTTTTGACCTATCTGTACCAAACTTTGCAGATTTGCTCTTTAGGATCCTGCAGAAAAACGGGCTACTTTGGAACTTGGACACATCACCCCCAGGCGTTGAAAAGGGATGAAATCCGTGAAATAGCGCCACATATGCACCTGGTGGTGACAATGAGAACTACATAAATATTGTTGTACAACAATTGGAAATAAAATATTGTTGTGCATAATAGCGATGAGGTTTTCAGGATATAGATAGATTTGTAATGATCAGATGATTTTTTTTATGAACTGGGGAAGTTTTGAAGTGATAGGGTTATGATGTTACAAAATTCGAATAACCTAGAACTGAGGTGTACACGGGAGGGCGGTGAGTGAATGGGCAAACATGGTTGAAAGATACTTCTGCGGACTTTTCGGGATAAATATAGATTTGTGATAAGATCCAACCTTTTGAGGGTTTTTTTGTACAACCGGGAAAATTTACAAGTGATGTCGCAATTGCAGTTTCACATTGGGATATTTGGTTTTTGTAACCAGAGCGAAGAACGGGTCTTTTTGCTAGTTAAGTATAAAGCGAAACATAATCGAAAAATTGTGTACGAAGATTAGACGGAAGCTCAAGTTAGGAAGTAGATTTTCAAAAAGAATGAATGATTTAAGAGAAGTACTAAAATTAAATGATTATACTTTAGGTTTTGTAGATAAAATTATAAGGGAGTATAATATATTTAAAATCAGAGAATTAAAATAAGAAAATAATATAATTGTTCTACCGTACTTCAATAATTATAGCAGGAACTTTGGAAAAATTTGCAATAGTATGAAATTAAGGTTGCCTATGAATATAATAATAGGTTTAAGAATATTTTCTGTTCAAAAAATCAACGAAACTGATGTAAGTAATGAAATGGGACTGATACAAAATTGACTGATCAACCATAATACGTTCTATTTACAAAAAACGAAATGAATGATTGAAGAACGAGTTAAAGAACATGCTCTTTATATTAGGAACAAGTATACTGACAAGCAGAACACTGTCTAAATAGAGGATATTTACTGGACGACAAAGTTAAGATATTAATATATGAGAAGGATGGCAAAAAAATTTTGGGAAAGCTTATTAATTAGAATTTCAAAATCTACAAATTTAAATCGATATGATGGGGTAGACGTTAGTATCCAAAGTGTTTTCTTAACCAATAATTTAACTGAGATTTGTTTACATTTCTCTCAATCAATTGAGTTCCAAGAATTGGTCTTTTAGTTGTACATTATTACGTAAAGATTGTTTAGGTATGATGTTTATTTTCTAGTTTAGGATGAAGTTTTTTGAATCGACCAAGTTTTGTTATGTGTCATTATTAGGATATGTTATTTATTACAATTAGTGATGTGTCATTTTCATGTGATATCCATTGTTAATTTAGTCTTTTCATGTTAATTCAATATAAGACTCCTTTACTTCATCATAAAATATCTTCTTTATTGCCTAGATGATATTTCTCAGAATTCATCATTCTGCTTTATCAAGCCTTTTTACAATATTTACATTGAATAACAAGTAGGCATCAATACATTGTCATGTATTGATACCTACTTGTTATTCAAAGTAAAGTATTGATACCTAATTGTTATTTAATGGAAATGACAATGTATTGATGCCTACTTGTTATTCAATGTAAAATATTCAAAAAAGGCTGATAATGTAGAATGATGAATTCTGAGAAATATCGTCTAGGCAATAAAGAAGATATTTTATGATGAAGGAGTCTTATATTGAATTAATATGAAAAGATATGAAGATATGAATACGTATTTTTAATTTAGTCTTTGTTAAGGAATAGTTTGAGAAAGGAATGATATAGAATTCCGAAGATGATTTGTGATGACTTTGTTTTTTATATGAGCCTATGAAGAAAAATGATTTGAAGAAGAAATATAATATTAATAGTTCTTTCTTTGTTTTGCATCGCAATGAAAGTATTTTAAGTTCATAAGATAAGACTTTGAGAACTATTACTTCCTTTTAAAGAAGAATTTTAATATCAAATTTCCTGTTGTAGAAAAACAGTAACTCGATGATTACTACTTCCCGATTACTTTTGATTCACTGTATCTATGTTACCCAAGAGTTCTATTACAAGAGTCTCATCGATATTGGAAAATCGTTGTATTCTCGTAATTTACAATGTAATTTCTTGAGGGAAAAAATCAGATCTACTAAAAAGATAGGTTTTCAAAACTACATCTTATTTCTGCCAACTTTTATGATTTCCCACATCATAAAAGAGAGATAGACGAGGCCTTTCGTGTCCTATTGTTCAGGAATCGTCTGTAGGTCTTCAGGTCGTTTCCCAACACGGGGTGACATAAGAAACCGGAAAACAACCACCGTCACCACCCACGCCAGCATCCCCAGTAACTCTTTCAACTGGGATAGAGCCACCATTCTGTCTCAACCATCTACCTACATTTCCAGAAACATCGAAGAGTGTGTTCATATTCTCAAAGCAGGATCCACCTCAGTCAACTTAAATGATGGCTTAGGCCTCCACCAAATTTGGAAATGGTTTCTCTTCCCCAACACCCTGTGTTGGGAAACGACTATCTCTGTCAGTCCGCCGGATTTCCCGCCCAAACTAACCTTCCCGCCAACTCACATCTTCCCGCCAAAACCAAGATTTTCCCCGCTCCAATTTGACCTACCTCTCTTCCGTCCGTCTTTTAACTATTTATCGCCCTCCCACCTCTTTCTCTCAGACATTAAGACGATTCCTGAACAGTAGGACTCGAAAGGCCTCGTCTATCTCTGTCTTAAGATGTGGGAAATACCCGAGTCTCGTTTGCAGTAACTTCGCCCACAGTCACATTAGGACTACATTTATATCTTATTTCCTTTTTTTTCAGTAGCAAGTTTCTCACTAAACTTTAGAATCAGAAATATAAAGTTTGTGTTTGTGTCTGCCTATATTTCCACATACAGACGACGATGGCCAAATATCACCGGTAAATTCGGAAGCCATAAGTATTGGAAATTTCTACTTATTAAATACTTTACTTCACTCCAAACAAATATAAATACCTAAAAATTACCAATATTTCGTCTATCCAATCGAAAGAAATATTGGTCATTTCTGGTGTATTTATATTTGTTTGGAGTGAAATAAAGGATTTAAGTAGAAATGTCTATCAGTTTCTACTTATTAATTCATAGTTCAAATTTAAACATAAAGTCAAATTCGTCATTGAAAGTCTAATTTAGTTAATCGACTTATTTATTTTACGAAATCGATTTAACTGCTTCAATTATATTGTTCTAATTCAAGATTCCTGATGATGTAATCAGGAAATCGACAAATTTAAGTCATCAATTCGAAATGTTAATCATCCTACACAAAATATATGGCACGTATTACCTCAATTCAATATTATGAATGGCAGACGGGTATATGTGGATCCAATGGCCCAGTTGTTTAGGCGCTAACTCCGGACTGCAGTAGCCGGTTTCACCCGGGCGGTGATCGGGAATTTTTTCACGGTTGTTACTCCTTCAGACGGACGCTAGGGCTCATCTAGCCCTCTATCAAATGATTACTGGACTTCTTCCTTTGAGGTTAACGACGGAGGGGCATCGGAATGACCATCCAACCTCTGCTAATTTCGTTGGTTTCGGAGTCTAAATCTTACGTTCACGCAAGGACCTGCATGGCTTGTAGTGGAAAATTTTAACTTTATGTATATATCGGAATATTATAAATGTTTAAATTTATATTTGCATATATGTAGGCCTAATTATCAAACCTACATTGCGCACATATCAGTTTGAGTAATGCAATCTAAATGTCACTAATTAGAAAATCACAAATTAGAAAAATAATTTAAATTTTGGAGAATTTACGGATAAAATTACAGTACTTGCATTGCTAAAGAAATAAAATTGCATGTACAATTTATGTTACCTATGTATATTGCTAGCCTTCAGTGGTCCTAAATAGTCCGTATAAGGATTCACCAATGCTAACTCGGTTGATGCTTTAGGATGGGCACTCTTTTTTTTTTTATTATTCAAAGCAATTTACATTGAACGAAACTATAACAGTCAGAGTCACAGTGATGCCTCAAAAGCAAAAATAAACTATAAAAAAAAAACTCACTAATGAAATATTAGCGAGAAAATTCATGTACCAGCAGTCCGCCGGCCTCAATGAATTTTATTAATCCATAAAAATTCAATCTGTACATTAAATTATTAATAAACAACAATGAGTGAGACCAAATTGTTTACCAAGTGACATTCTGGAACAGCTGTTTCACGCGATCTTCAGCCAGGAGCAGTCACCAGTAAACAACGAAATCTCAATACTGAGATTAATAGGAATAATCCGCCGGTCTCCTGGCTGATGATCACGATATCACATGGTAAGTAATTTGGTCTCACCCATTGTTATTTACGAAAGTATGTTTGTATGTACAAACATGTAGATTTTTATAGATGTATATATAGCATCTTAATACACATGCATTGGTTGTACTTCTTTTGTAATAACATTTCTTTAATCTCCTTAAATCTCCTTTTTTTCATCAATACTTAAGTTTCTCATTAAAATCTTAGTTTCATCTTAGATGTTAGTACATCGTTCCTCATTCATCCAAAAAAATTGTCTGTCATTTCATACAAATTTTATATCTTTTTGCAGGAAAACCGCTCTCGAGAAACATACTGTAAACTGCAAATTTTAAGATAGAGGATTAAACAATACTATAATTCGTCTTTTTCAATTCCTTAATTAGGACAGTGTGATGGTAAGCTGTAAAATTAAATGTAGCGAAAGACAGTTTATTGAAATAATTTATTATAAATACTTTATTAAAATTTTTACATCATCTCTTACTATTCTCATTTATAAATACATTTATGAAAATCATGTGTAGAAAAATAT
The DNA here is from genome assembly GCA_023159025.1 of Thereuonema tuberculata. Classification (NCBI taxonomy): domain Eukaryota; kingdom Metazoa; phylum Arthropoda; class Chilopoda; order Scutigeromorpha; family Scutigeridae; genus Thereuonema; species Thereuonema tuberculata. Next base: position 7,414,317 of record JAFIDM010000001.1, read on the forward strand.
GAAATCATCCTTTTTTAAGCTAGTTAATTACACTTCACTGGTATAGTTTACAATAAGTCAGTAAAACAAACTTAAGTCACATGATAGTATAAAACATTTAACCACACTTTCATGCACTCTTAATTGGACCTTTAGTTATTTCTTTATACATATTCATAAAAAACAAATGTTAAATTTCCAAAGACTGCAAAGTTTATTTTCCCCAAAGTCCCAACCATTGACACAATAGAAAGAACAAGTTTGCTGGAACTAGCACATTGAATAGTTACCATTACTGTTATAACATTCTATATCAGTAAGATCTTGCAAAATTTATTCATAAAATGGAAGAAATTGAACGGGCAGTGAAATAATGTAAGGGCATGTATTGCTAAAGTAAGTTTATCCCATTTCGGAATAAAGATTTATTTGTCACTTCCAGTAGCTTTATTTCTTGGTCTCTAAGAAAGGGCAGAAGATTGAACACTTATGAAGAAAGATCTGTTAAATGTGAAGAGCTATCCCGAGCTATGACTGTTCCATGAACGCTTCGAAAAAGTTCCATTAAAGGATTTAAATAAATTTCATTAAAGGATAAATTTTAGTTTAAGTTACTACTTCTTTTTTTTTTTTGAACTTTCATTTAGTTTTGACAGTTTTTGATTCTTATCGTTCTTTGTTTATTTTATTTTTTTCCTAATAAACTATTATTTCTAGCATTACTCAAAATAATTAACAAATAAAACTGGCTTTTTTAAAAATTAAAACTAAAAAAATTCCTTAGAAACGACAGAATTTGTGTAGTGTTTTCTTGAATTGTATCTGAATTATTTGCAGTTTGGGGTTTCCTTTGTTGTCAAAACGTTAATAGCTTTAGTTTTCTGAATTATTTTTAAAACAAGAACTTTTAAATCTAATAAAAATCTTATTAAAAGGTTTACTGAATGAAAAATTTAATATGATGAGGATTAAGGGCGATTCGATTCAGCGAATTCTCAATTAAGCTCATTGAGCAAACATTGTACATAGTTTTGAATCACTAGGGTTAGTCATTAATCATTTCTATCTCAAGCAATCCAAACCAATGGCTGGTTGAGTAAGGGTTCGAACGAAGTAGATTTTTGGAGAGCTACAATAAATAGCTAAAATTCAAAGCTCATTTAAAAAAAAAAAAATGAAACTTTAAAATACATCCTAAAATTCTATTAACAGAGATTGTAGTAATAAAAATTTGAATATTGGTTTTCAGCAGGATACAATGCAATTTACAAAAATACATTAAACTTGCAGAAACGTAAACATTAAAATGTCTTCTTTCAACATTGAAACTGGTCAAAGGTTCAGTATAGTTTGTATTAATGAAATTAAAATGGAATGTTAACTTGCTATTGTGGGTTGTATCGTCAAGAGATTTTACATTTATGATCTGGTAAGAGCAAAAAACTTTGAATTGCCATGCTATTTACTAAGATTTTGCAACATCTTTTTAATTATATTCTAGATGTGGAGGAGTAAACAAATTGTTCTCAGTTTTTCGGGCCTACTTATTTTAAGCTACAGTATAGTTCTTAAAACTATTTTCTTAATTTCTTGGACAAAGTAACTGCACAGAGGAATGTAACACCAGAGCTTGACTTATATACATAAAGAAATCAAAAGTTATAACCACCTTATAGTTAAACTTCTAGACATAAAAACAAAAACAAAAATATTCTTATTAACTATTACACAATAACGATTACAAAAGAAGTAATTGCTAATAAACTTTTCAAATGATAGACAATTGATGTAAATTATTAACTGACGGCTCTTTTAAAATAAAAAAAATAACACAGTCTGCTTAAGAAAACTCAATATATACAGATTAAGATATACCCATCCGATTGATTACCTTACACAATTTATAGACGCCATCTTAACTTATTTTTATTGATGAATAATATGTACGATTCCCTCTTGTTTTTCTACCATATACTTATCTCCTTTCCTGGCCTTCGCAGCATTCAACAATTGATTTGTAAATATAAATCTATTTTGTAAATAAGATAAGGCTCTTAGATTGGTAACTTATAAAAATAACCCATTGAAAATTGCTCATCGCAGCTACAGTTTAGGGAAATCCATTCACCGCTTACTTGTACTGTTATGACCTTTGTTATTTTATTGGATAGTTATGAAATGCATTTATGTTGCCAGGCTTTATATCTGAAATATTTCATGTTAACTTTTTCAGATTTTCTTTAGTTCTGTCCATTGAATCTGCAAGAATGTCGTTTTCGTTCATTCAATACAGAGTTTTCTGTAATAACTCCCCACTATTCCATCAATGGCATCTATCGTTTTCATATTGTCTGCTTTCGGTGTTTGTTGATAACCGTATTCCATGCTTTGAGCAAATTCGTCGTCACACTCTAGCATTGTTTGGACGAATTCTGTGTTGTCCATGGGCGGCTGAGATCCACCGAATTCTTCGGGAAGAATATCTGGAATGACGTGCTGATGCAGACTCTCCATGTTTGATCCATGGAAGAATATCTGGAAAGGCATAAAAATAACATTAGAATTGCGATCAGGGCTGTTGGGCTAAACAAATATTATCACATGAGTCTTTCGATATTTGAGGGTTTTTTTTTAATGAAGTATTCCATCTTGAAGGACTCATTTCTTGTAAAGCAGACATTTCTCCACTCATTTTCTTTAATTACTAGTTTATTTAACTTTTCTGTATCTTTTAAAACCTTGTACATATTAACAGAAAGAGAGAAATAAATTTCTAAGCTTATTCACTGATAGCTTCGTTACGTGCAGATACCAGTATTATCATTATTTCAATTAAATATAAAATTTTATTATTGTAATTAGAATAAGTTTTTAACGGAAATTTTAGGCTTATTTTCAGCTTGTTATATTTCTCTTTACATGCGTAATCGTGGAATGGTGATGGTTGAAGTAATATGTACGAAACACTCCATTAAAATTACTTAATTATTTAATTTTTTTTAATCATTTTGTTAATCAAATGGGATAAATTCCGTTAGCAAGGGATGCCTGTGTCCTAAAGTAAATTTGTTCGGAAATTCTTTGTTGAAAGTTTGTTTTTCTCAAACATTAGCATGATGTAAAACAGCCGATAAATTCTGATTCAGTGAAACCTCCGAATAGCGGACAGTCAAGGGACCGGAAGTTTCGTCCGTTATTGGGAGGTGTCCGCTATTGGGGAGGACTTATCTTTTTTTCATTTTTTAACTTATAGCATGTCATTTAATGAAAAATTACCTACAATCTTAAATTTCTACAATTAACATTGCCCTATGAGAAAATATGAATTGCAAACTGTTTACTATTTTCCTTTTTAAATGAATGCTAATCCATTAGTCTTACTTAAAATAATAACAAAATTAATTACAGTATTAATTTTGTCATTATTTTAAGTAAGACAACGGATTAGAAAATTAATTTTATTAACTAAAGTAATTAGTTAACAGTTTGACATTTCTTTTTTGCATTGAAAACATGTTTCTCAATATGAATATTTAAATCGTTTAACTTTGCAAGGCCTTCAGAGTCCCCTTTGCTTCCAACGCTTTTTCTTGCAATAATGGCCCACTAATGGGAATGTTTTTTGCTCGTGCAGCACAAAACTAATCGAAGACAACAGAGTCGATCGCACTTGTCTCCATTTCCGAACTTTGATGTGTTTGGAGTTTTCGCTGAAGTTCGTGATCCATTATTTCAAAATTTCCTCTGGACGCTACGTATTACTGTAGCCTGATTCTATTGCTTTTAAAAAACAACACAAGATCATTCATTTTCTGTAGAATGTTGTCCGTTATTGGGAGTGTCCGCTAATCGGAGGTCAATACATGGAAACGTCTATATTAAGGGACTCGGGGATTGCAAAACTGTCCGCTATTGGGGGGTGTCCGCTTTTCGGGAGTGTCTGTTAGTGGAGGTTTCACTGTATTATAATCTAAGTAATAACTTTGTAACAAAATTTCACGTCTTCTTTCATTACTGTCTTTAAATCTGAATTCTTAAATGACTTGCTTTTAGAAAAGGAGACAGATACGTTATTTTCTGAAATATTTGTTAGCTGCCATAAGATTACTTTTTTTGTTTTATTATTTAAATAGAAATTTTTGATTCTGCTCAAATTCTTAATCATTAATTAATTCTTAATTTTGAATTGACGAATTTAAATATTTACATGTAATTATAATATTTATTGTCTGTCAATTTCTTTTTCTTTTGTAATCTATAGACTTACCCTGGTTTTTAATTTTTCATTGAGGAATGGTTTGACAATCATAAATACCATATCGAAAATGGTAGGTTCATGAACGAAATGGAAGCCCTTAAAACGACCTGGAAAACAATCCTATAAAAAAAGTAGAAAAATAGAAAAGATTTCAGTTGAAATGTCATGTTTCTAATTTATTTTTTAATAAAATTCCAAAGTAAATCCATAGTTCTGAAAAATGCCTTTCCTCATTGGCATCAAGTTTTGTAATAGCTTGATGGTTACTTCAAGAGCATTTTGCAGTTGCTTCAAGAACATATCCAATTGTGCAACATATTTAATATAAATCCCGTACAGGACTAATTTAATAGAAATAATTACATCTGTTAACAAATTATTGAAATTCTACAAGAACAAAATATTTTACAACAATTTTGCATTTTACCATAATTAATAATAAATTGATTTCTTTGCTTAATTTATTTTTAACTTGTAAATAATGTTTGTATTTTCCTAATTATTAAATCTATTTTTTCTGTTTTTGGAATTGCAGCAATATTTATTGAGCTTTATCACGAAAAAAGAATTTTACTACTTAATAATGATTCTTATGTACCGGAATTTTACATATTGCATATTCTTTATGGTAGTCAAGTTTAATTATGTCGGACGCAAGAGCATTACAAATGCTGTTTACTGCACATATAAATGTACGCTTGAAGAATTAGGGAATATTATGTTAGAGAATGATCTATATTGCATGTGAATACATGTTTAATTATAACATAATTAACATCTTTATTTACTTGCGATATTTCGTTTCATTAAACAAGAAACTTTTTCAGGTTTACATATGAGGATAAGAAAACTTTCTTCTTCCTCTAAAACTTCTAAATTCCTTTTGAATTCAATAATTTAAAGTTTACAACAATTCAATAACGGATCCCGCGCTTATACAAATCATCAATGAAAGACAATTCTGATCCCATAGTGGATATAATTTGCCAAGAAGAAAAAGGTAGACTGATGGGTAGTCATGCATAATTAATTGGCTACAACGTATAAATAAAGGATACATTTTTGAAGGTTAGCGATGTGGCATTCGGATATATAAAGAAATATATGAAAAATAAAGGAAAAATAAAAGATAAACAAAACATTTTAACGTGCTGTGAAAATTTTTAAAAACGAAGAAAAGAGCAGCACAAGCATAAAGAAAACAAAAGGAAATCGCCTTTCTGATTCATTTTATGGGGAGGGAATTGGGAACAGCTGTTTCGTGCTTCTGCGCACTCATCAGCCCATAAAAGGAAAAATAAAGTTATTGATGAATTGAAACAAAGTTGAATAAAAATTGTGTAGATGTAAGCACGAAATTCATTATTGATAAAGTGTTGTAAACTTTAAATTTTTATATTGTTAATTGAACAAAGATTTGTATTAAGCCCGAGATCCGTTATTGAATTGTTGTGAATTTTAAATTATTGAATTCATAATGAATTTAGAAGATTTAGAATTAGAAGAAAGTTTTTCTTATGCTCATATGTAAACCTGAAGAAGTTTCTTGTTTAAAGAAACGAAATATCATAAGTAAATAAAGCTGTTGTTTTTTTTTTTCAAAAGACAACGAAGTTAATTATGTTATTTCTGAAAGATTTACAATAATTATTTGACTTGTTTAGTTGGTTTTCCCTGTTATTTAAACATCAATTTACTTTTGTTAATGTTCTTCACAGCATTCCTCTATGTTTGTCGGATTTTCTGTGTTTCTTTTGGTTGCTAAAATGCATAAAAAATTTTATAACATGATAATTTTTCGAAGTGCATATAAAATCCTTAATTTGGACTTTTTAGAAAAACTTAAAGATTAAGTTTTAATTTAAGGCGTTTTAGTGTATATGTGGTAGTAAGTCGATTATTCTTAGTAATATGAAACCAAGGTTGGTATTAATCAAATAGTTCGGATAATCAAACAAGAGAATATCCATATATAGTCTCGATAATCTTCGTTCAATCATGATATAAGGTATATGGCCCAAATATCGCCCATCTAAGAAAACCTGCCCATATTCTTATCATTTATCTTCTCAGTGGCTTCAAACAATTACAATATATCATATTAACCTTCACTTACATGTTCCTGAACCAATTATAGATAAAGCTATTATTTTTTATTTTTCCTCAATTTTTGTTCAGTCAAGAGTCATATTTTGAATTATGTGAAAGTATTCCAATTATCGCCCACACCATTAAATACTTTGTATTTTTGCACTTCTTTGCTTTTTTTTGTTTTTTCTTAATCTTTTCGCAATTCTTTTTAGGTGTTGCGAGCTTCTTTTTCTTTGGATCTTCTAAGTTCAGCCTCTTAAGACTTAATTTCCTTTTGCTGAGAGAATTCATTAGAGCAATTTTGAATGGTGACCCACTCTCATGAGTGGGACATTAAATGTTTTGGAAGCTTTCAGAAGGCCCATTTCTTTATTTTTTACAGCTGTAACAGCTTCCTTCATCTTGACTCTGTCCCATGTCTTATATTGAGACATCTGTAATAAACCAAAATAAAATGTATAAATATAAGTTCCAAATATCGCATAGTGGGCGATATATGGAACAACGAGGTGGGCGATATTGGGCACTCTCTAGCTTGTCAATTTGGCGGACGCTACAGACAAACCAGCTACCTCTAACAAGTTACAGAAAATATCAACAGATAGGTTATTTCTTTCCCTATTTCACGATATTAGATGGTTATGATGGCATGAATAATTCATAAGCTGCAGTACTTAAAGAAACAGTAGGTTCATAACTTACCAGAACGAAAAAACTTAAAGAATTCACAAAAAATAAACGGGTTGAACTAACACCATCAAATGAACACAGCGTGCTAATGGAAGGAATGGCAAATTGTTTCCATCGGTTCCCGTGTGATAGCATCACTATCCCGTCCTACATCGCACTGGGCGGTATTAGGAACCTGGGCGATATTTGGGCCATATACCTTAAACAAAATGTATTGTGATAACGAATTCAGTTGAGGAAGAAGAAAGAGCTTTCTTGTCCTCAGTTTAACCTGAAGAAGTTTTCTATTGAAGATATCGTGATTCAATATCGTGATTAAAGAAGAGATTTTAAGAAGGCATTTTAGTTGTATTGTGTATAAGAGAATACCCAGTTTTCTTTTAAGTGTAATTAGGCCTACAATTACATTATTATAATTTCAAATATGAAATATTATAAGAAAGTACTGAGAAGATATGTTTTGTAATTAGTGACCAAAACATTTTGAAGACACGATGTCTAGGCGGAGGTGGTGGTTCGGATAATTGACGTTTCGGATAATGGACTTAATACTACTATAATATCCATTTCCAGTAATTAAGTTTGTAGCATCATACCGTATCTAATGATAGTTCAAAAATTATTAAAAACATTTGATACACATTAAGTTTCTCTAAACCTACTGAATGGTCATCCAGTTCTCATAATTCTGGATAATGGGAGAAGCTGGATTTGTAAAATTAAGCTATAAATATAACTGTTTGCTTCTGTTTCTTTTTATTATTATTATCCACTTCCTTCATCCATTTCTCCACTCTAATTTAGTTTTCTTTTTCAATTTCTAAAGGTTTTCGAATTACTTACTTGTATTAGAGAAATCACTTTTTTCGCATAGGCTGGTCGAAAATATTTCGCTTGGTTTAGTCCAAAATCCTTTAAATCCACTATAGCCACTAATCCGTTGATTTGTGTTGATTCCTCGTTGATTACTTTTTCTAAGCAGACTAAGTTTGCTCGGAAAATTTCATCTGGAGTACAGTTTTCAGGATTCCATTTACCTAAATAATTAAAAAAAAAAATAAACTTAGATATCTTGTTCTTTAATTGGTCTGTTACATCTTGTTGAATTTTCATTACATATTAGAAATTTTAAAAATCATTAATAGCAAAGCTACGATATTTATTTACTTTTTTGGACTGATATATGGATCCATATTTTAAATGTCGTGTTCACCTTTCTAGTTGGCTGATGTAACAAAAGTATGATATTCCCATTCATTTTTCCAAGCCATTTAACGCAGCATTTCCTGTTAAAAGCTTTCATCAATGAAATTACACAGCTGAAGTAATAAATCAAAACGGTGTTCATTCAAGGTGCAGCTACTACAGTACAAGACTAGTTAAGTTGTTTCACAACTATTATTTAACTTCTGATTGCAGTTAAATTTGCCCCCCCCCCCCTCCTCCATACCCGATATACAAATCAACATTTCTATTTAGACAATGGAAGGATAATGAAATTACTTCCCTTCCTTTTATAAAAAGAAAAGTAATGAATTCTGATATATCCGGTGATTCATAAAATACTGAAAAGTACTGGTGATTTTCACCGCCCCATATCTGTTAAACTACTGCTCATAAAAATGTGAAAGTTTTTATATAAAATTGTCAAACATATAAGAGTTATATTTTCATGTTATTATTTATTCATTATTATTGAAATTCATTTTATTTGCGTTCAAACACACCCAATATATCGAAATTATTATCCAAAAAAATATATTTTTTTCGACTGTCTCCAAAAAAATCATTTGTCACAATGCATTTTCAAAAAAATACAGTTTTTTTTTTTAAAAATTAAACAAAGGAATTAATAATAAAGTTTTTAGATTAAATTTTCCTAATTAGGTTTCTGTATCATTTGAATATTGGATCCAGACTTTTAGAGTTTAAACAACATCACAACAGTTATTTAAATATACGATATATTGGGGGTGTTTCAACGCAAATGAAATGAATTTCTATAAACATTAAAAAAAATAATAACATGAAATTATAACTCATATATGTTTGACAATTTTATATAAAAAGTTTCAGATTTTTATGAGCAATAGTTTAAAAAGATATGGAGCGGTGAAAACCACCAGTACTTTCCAGTACTTCATGAATCACCCGGTATACAATAGTGTATTGATAGGGAGATTAAGAAGATATATGTCTACATTCTTTAAAGAAAAAAGAATTTTTAAGGCGTAACATTTTACAGAAAATAGACTTTCATTTCTTTCAGGATCTTCTTGTTTACTTGTAATGACTTAAAGTCTTCAATATGACAAAAACGAAAAAAGGCTCCATTTTAAATTACCGTATCTACTAAATAATAGAAATCTCCCATTTTCTGAAAAAAAAATTAATTAAATTTGAATTGTCTAAAGCGGATTAATTTTAATCAAGCCAAACCACATGCAAATTAACGGATTAGCTAAAAGATTAACATCCATTGTTTAAGGCATCGATAGAAGCTAATTGTTAGATTCTAGTATTTTTCTGTGAAGATTTTGGACAACTTCTAGCGCTGATTTCTCAGACCCAGTTGGAAACGATTTCAAATATGAAAGTTAGAGCGTTTTAGTGTGTAATATGCACACCAAGCCTCAAGAAGATTCATTTAGAGGTTCAAAAGTTATTAGGTAGAATACACACACAGACTGATGAGTCTCACTTTTCTAGAAAAGTAGGCTAAAAACCCATATGGACATATCACTCATTTGCTGCGCAATTCAAGTAATATCATTTTCCAGTAAATGAGTTTGAAAGTTTCGAAAGTGAATGAAATGTACTGATTAATACTGATACAACTCGCCCTCTCGTGGCGAGTTTAGAAGCTCACCTATTCAACCAGTAAAAAGAACTCCAAAGAATAGGGTGACCAGATTTTTGCGACGTCAATCCGGGATTGACCAAAAAACAGAAATAAAAAAACGAAAATTATATTTAACGTGCAGCAAAAATTATTACTATTTATGTGCAGTCATAAGCTTCATTTCTTAAATAAAATGACTTTCTCGATTATTTACAAAATCCGGGACTATATTCGGAATCTGGGACATTTTCCGGGACATATACTGAAGCGGGATATTGCACTAAAATTCGGGACGTCTGTTCACCCTATACAAAGATCCATTCTGTTAACAACCCGAAAATTATGTTTTTTGAGTTATATCGTTGCTGCAGCAAATGAGAGATATGTTCAAAATCCTTAAATTGGGACTTCACAGAAAAGAAGTAGATAGATAGATAGATATCAGCCTGAAATTACGATTAAAATGCTTACATAAAACAATGTGTTGTTACAATTATTTTCAGTATAATTGTAATTTCAAATTACAGCTACCAAAAAAAAAAAGGTTTTTAATATTCATTGTATTGAAACTTCGAAAAGTATGGAACAACTGTTAATTCTGAATTTATTTCAAGCTCTTTTCTTTTTTGTATTTTTTAACTTCAACCCAAAAAACAATAAACATTTTAACTTGTGTAATAATGAATAAATTTAAAAGTTTCAACAACACTCTGTTTCAAACATTAAAATTTGC
>JAFIDM010000001.1:7439909-7489530 GCA_023159025.1 Thereuonema tuberculata
TTACGTATGTAAATTTTCGTTTCATTTTGACGACTCCTTCTTGGTGCGCTAATTTTTTTGTCCATGAGTGTATTATTTATCTTCAGAAAATATTATAATTTAAAATTACAATTATAATACACTGAAGTTCGGTTATAACGCGGTTGTTTATATCGCGAATTCGGATATAACGCGATTTGGTCTTGGACCCCTTCTATTTTGGAAAAGGTGTATAATTGTAAAATTGCAAAATTTACCGTTTTTTTCGCCTAAAATCAAATCAAAGGTGCAAATTAATATGCTTGTTTCCTTATTATTTACAGTAATTGAGACACTACACCCACCCTAATGTCACGAAAATGCGTCAAATACAATATATTTTTTAAAAAATACCAGAATCGCGGACTTTTTCGTTTAACCAAAATGAATATCGAGATCTATTGTTCTGCAAATGACATCCAATAAAGAGGCCCATGTAATCTGATAGCCGTATGAATACCTAGATTTGATCCACGTGACTCGTTGTTTGTACAAGATGGCGGCGCCAAATTGATTTTGGCTAATATGGATCACCATCAAAGTGTTGACAAGGTAATGATTTATGTATTTATAAATATAAAATTCTCTCACATAGCTCTGAATGATGTAGTTAATCGCGAAATGACCACTTTAAATCGATTTGGAATCATGTGGGCGATAATAGGGTGCGATATACAACATTTGACGTCGCGAAGTAATAAAAGTTCGGTTATATCGCAGTTATATCGCGATCTTCGAAATCTTGGATCCGAAAGACCGCGTTATAACCGAGCTTCAGTGTATATTTAAAAGTAAATTTAGCTTTTCGTCTATGTCTTTTTATAACTTTAAAAAACTTAATAACATAAATTTTAAGAATAGCATTTTAAGGCAAATAGACTAAGTTAAATTTCAGGTACTTCTGTATTAACTTCTGCATTAACAAGCTATACACATTTTACAATTATATTTTTATATATAAATTATTTTATATAAATGCTATTCTTATAAGTAAATATTTTCTTTATGTTCAAAACTAGTGCTTAAGTTACAATTATATAAATATACATGAATTCCTAAGCGTAATATTATTTTTGGAATAAATGCACGAACGAATGACCTCCTTTTCAACCCATATTTCTAATACAAGCTCTTCAGGAACCATTTCCGGCAAAATTCCAAGTGCAGCAAATCTATATTCCCGGAAATCCCGGAATGCAAACATGTGTGAGAAATTCGTAAAACAGCGAGCGATCCATAAATTCTGCATAAAATATTTCTGCAGGAATCCTTATTTCATCGAGATAAAAAGTTATGACTAAAGGTCATGATTAGATGGCGCTTCAGTCAAAGTCGTGAATGTCTGTTACCATGACAACAAAGAAAAATTTCGTCATGTTACCTTATAACTTAAGAAGTCACTTCAAATTTTTCACTATGACTTTTTGATTGGGTGTCTTTTTTAGATAGATTGTTTCGCTTTTTTTTCTTATAAATTAAGTCGACTTCTCGTATCTCAATAGGGTGAGTTTCAAAAAAAAAGCTGTTCTAAAAAGACAGTGGATAGGTTTAACCTTTCAAGATAATTATTACTTATTTATCGAGCTTAAAGTAGACTCGTGTACTGCTAGTTTTTCACCTGTAAACCCAATTGCAGACAAAATCGATAAAAGATTGTATTCATTAACCTTCATCTATGACCTGATGACCATTTCCAGTTCGAAAGCCCTCATTCCTCTCAACCTTTCATCATGTGGGCATTAATTCCCAGAAAATTGTTCAGTTTCAGTAAACGCTATCACAATAATATCAAAACTACCAATTAAAAGTTTCAGCTACTAAGTTAGACTAGATATACGCTCAACTTTCCATCACACAGTGGGATTGCGTCTGCAAGGCTGAATCTCTATTTCGAGAACTGGAGAAGGGAAACCAAAGTAGTCGTGCTCCTATTTTAAGTTGGACCTTACATAAGCATTGTAACAAATTCTAAAAAAATCCGTCTACTTTTTTAAGCCAGAGGCTTTGGGGCTACGTCTGGAGACTAGGAGGGATGAAGATCTACATTTTTTTCAGTTATACAAAAAAAAGTAAGCTAAGTGCCAAAGTTGATGGAAATCCGTTCGGCTGCTTTAAGCAGACAATCATGCAGTTGAAGAAACAGAGAATAAAAATGCTCAAGTGAAATAGTGAGACTTTGCTTGCTTCTTAACAACTTTTGTGTAACTATTGTACTACTTTAAGGGTAACATACTCTTGCATTATCTTTCTCCGCAGTTCCTTATCTACAGTTCCGATATGTATAAAAGTCAATCTTTGTTGGTTTTTTTTTAAATCCTATGTTTATTATCAAAGTTTTAGCATCCTAGGTTTCATAACGATTTGAATAACCTCGATCACCAAAAGGACATATGTATTTCGATTGCATATTAGTTTTTCCCAATCTATTTTCTTTTCCACGAATATTAAGAAATGATACAAATTTAGACCAATTCTATCAATTGATAATTATACCCGTAATGTGAGTGTTACAACTCGAATAAGAAAAGAGATACAATTATCGAACCTTACCTATATAAATTACATAACAAATACTCCTTAAATAATTCAGGTTAACTATAGGGGCAAAAGTATAAAGGAGGGATGGGAATGGACAGCAAAAGCAGAAGCAGTTTAGAGGCAGAGTTAAGCAAAAATACTTAGGCAGCCCTAGGTGAATGCTCAGTTAATCATCGAGTATCGGGACTGAGAATGTACTGACGGGCGATCAATTTTGAGGAGAAGGGTGGGTGAACCCCAAAATAATTGTTCTTAAATTTTTAGCATTACCATAGATAAGCACTGCACCAAATCTTAAAGAAATCAGCTATTTTATCTGCTATTTTATCGAGAGATTTCGGGAGTCTTTTTAGAGGAATGGGAGGGGTGGAGACCAAAATAAATATGTCTAAGTTTGCGTACCAAATTTTATTAAAATCTGTCCAGTAGTTTTCACGTGATGCATTCACATATAAACAGACAAACCAACAAAAAGAAGAAAAATGGTCAACTGGAATAGTAAAAAATGTTAGAAAAAAAGGGTACTGTAAGAATATTTCAATTTAAGTCTGCTTTAATTCAAATTAAAGAATTATTTTTAAGATACTGTCAGGTTTTTGTAAACGTTGCAATGAAACTTTACACACACAATACTATAACATAAAGATTCATACTTTATATTATAGTATTCCTATTTTTCCGATACAGAAAAGCCTGTGGTTCCCTGTGGGCGAGAGTAGGCGTTCATCGATCGATTCGAGCTTTTGTTTCGCAGCTGCTATGTGACACCTGCTCCTTGCTATGGGGAAGTGATTCAAAACAGCCACGAATAGCAGATACCTGAAACCACTCCCACGACGGCCTTCTTTGATTTACGTCTTCGCAACCACAGAGAGCTACAGACAAAAGACTAACACTCCATACCTGCTGCTTCATTAGCATTTTTATAAAACTCTTGTTTTAAGTCAGTGGAACTTTTCTTGAGAAGGTTCTTCAGAAGATGCTTCAAAAAGTAATGCTTTTGAATTGACTTTTTTCCTACATCAAGAAGAGCTTTCAAGACTACAGAATTTCGTTTCTATTTCCATCGGGCTCTGTTTAACCTGCTTTCCTAGGAAAGTAAAATTTTATCAAAGCAGCCAGTCTGTATCCTGGTTGCCTGTAACTGTATATAACTTTGATAACTATTGAATAGATATGCTTGAAACTTAATAAGAAATAAACTCGACCTAACCTTTATTTTTGAAAGTTTTTCCTTATCGAGAAATTAGCGCTAGAAGGTGGAAAAATTCCAATTGAAATACATTAGAAATTAAACAAAGATGTCTAGCAAATACATTCATCCATTTATTAAAAGTTGCCAGTCTTTTGATAAGATTAATTTAATCAGCTTTAGACCAATTAAAAAAGTTAATTAAAAAATTGTAAATTTAATTCATTTTTTTTAAAAAGAAAAATTTTTACGGCTTGCAATTCTGCAGATATTGTAATTTCCTGAAAGAGTTTAAAATCTACCATGATATTCATGTAGCAATTCAATATTTGCAATTGGGACCTATCACACTTAAAAAACGCATATTTTAAAAATAAAACTACACTACATGTTGCGGGATCCAAGTTCGGACCCCTTCGTCAGTTGTGAAAATCATTTGTCACCTGATGAAGGGGTTCGAACTTGGATCCCGCAACATGTAGTGCAGGTTTTTTTTTTAAATGTGTTTTTTTTAAGCGTGATAGGTCCCAACTGAAATAAAGCTTAAAATCTACTTTCTTTAAAATGTTATTCTTATTTTTTTCTTATTATTTTTTTAAAATTCTAAACAAACTAAATGTCTATATTTATTTCCAAACTGTAATATCTTCTGAGCTCTACAACTTTTCTGTTTTCTAAAAATTGTAATTAAATCCACAATCTTTAATTAAGTTGTCTAAAATCTATTAATTTTAATCATATCAAAGTAGGCGCCAACTGGATTAAGGATTAAGGATTAATATTTATTGTGTAAGACAATGGAATATTAATAGAGAAAGGATAGAAATCCATTGTTTAGATTCCAATGCTTTTCTAAGGGAATTTTTGTAGCCTTTTCGAGCTTCTTTTTCGACAAGAACCCGTTTGAAAAAGATTTCAAATATAAAAGTTAGGTCATCTCTAGTCCTTAAATATGTATACCAAGTTCCAAGAAGATCCATTCAGTGGTTCAAAGGGAGCTAAGGAACACATGCGCGCGCACACATACTCGGAAAAAGTGTTCTGAAGAACATCACTTCTTAGGCATACAGGGTAAACTGAGCATAGGAATTTCTTTTATGTCAATTTCACTTTTAAAAAATCACATTAAAATATTATTACTATAATTAAAATTAATTTAATTTAATTTAGAGAATAATAATTATAGTAACGGAAATAAGCTTTAACTTCTTTCTTTATTAAGGGTTCAGGTTAAAGAGTGATTTTCTTATCGTCTTTCGCGTAAGACTTTACATTAATTAAAAACGTAAAATTTTCCTCAGCGACCATCTGCTACCATCGGAATTAGGTGAAGCCAATCCAGTATTTCATACATTTCTTATGTTTTTCTCGCTATCTTTAAGACCTGCTGACATGAAGGGCCGCTTGGCGTCGCTTCGCAAAACATCGACGCGAAATCTACGATAAGAGCAGTTCATGTTTCGCGGTGAAGGTCAACCCACGTGACCGAAGAAATCTGTCAGTCTTAGATTTGACGCTTCTCTCATCGTAATAATAAGGAAAAGAAGAAAACAATACTAGTTGAGGAAATAGAGATACTACGCTACAAAAGAAGTTCTTGAGAACTACTTTAAATAAATTTAAGAACTGGAATTTCACCTAGTATTATAGAAAATTCTCCATATCTACACGTTAACTTTCAGAAATCCTTTATTCGTGATATTTCGCAAATTTTATTCAAATCTGCTTCTTCGGACGTTTAAAAAACTTTAAAAAACTTTAAAACTTTATTCGAGTTTTTTAAACGTCCGAAGAAGCAGATTTGAATAAAATTTGCGAAATATCACGAATAAAGGATTTCTGAAAGTTAACGTGTAGATATGGAGAATTTTCTATAATACTTTAAATAAACTTTTTGCGTTTTATTTTACTTTCTTTCAATAAAAATAACATAACCGAGAAGTCTTCATGGGTTTTTTATTTTCCAATTAAGACATCTGAAAAATACAAGAGAAGAAACATTGCATAGTTTATATGTAAATATTTTTAGATATCATTTATTTGTATTTTTTTGGTAGAAAATATTTATCTGTATTTTATTCATTTTAATCGTTGGTCGTTATTTATTTTAAATCATTCGTTTTCTATTTCCTTATTATTGATGTTCTGTTTATTTTTAAGTTCTTTTCCGTTGCAGCCATTTAATTAGTTAATTAATTTAAGTTCGTTATGTTTTTATCCAATCAATATTTATATTTTTTAATTAATCTTCCAATCAAATTCTTCTATGTATAATCTATAAAAACCCATGTTTTCTGTTTAATAAATTAATTCACTTCAGTTCCAAAACTTGACTTGTTGTTTTTTCGCTCCTAAAAGACTATTCCCACAAACACCTTTACAATATATTCATTTTCAGGAAAAAAAATTAAAATCTGTAAACTTAATTTAGTTTAAGTTGTCTAAATTTATTTTCAAATTCATAATTTATAATTTTGAAAAGAATAAATTACTTTAAATAATATAACTAATTTTCCAGTATCTCAATTATTTCCCTTAATTCAATGATTGTATTTATATAAAAATTTGAAATTAAACTACATTCATATACTGATTTCTGTCGAATTCAGTGGGATTGAAGTATTATAAGAAACCTTAATAAAAAACTTAATTTTAATCACATTACAACTCGCGAAGATATTAAGAGGCTTAGTAAGTGGATTAATATCCTTTGTTTAGGTTACGATATGTTACGGTTCTGATCCTTTTGTCATCTTCCTGCGTTAATTTCTCGACAACGATTTTCACAGAAAAAATTTAATTACAGAAAAGCTAGATTGTCGCTTGTCCTTAAATGTTCATGCTAAATTTCAAGATTCAAGATTCAGACACAGCGATTTTGAAAGCTTAAAACCAAAATCAAAATTTCCCTGTTAAACTATCGAAAAAAATGAAGAGACATTATAATTTGTTTTCCTAAGCCATAGTCAAAATTAGATTCATTATAAATTTCGGCTTTTCGCGCAGTAGGACACACGCAACATTCCGTTTTGGCATATTTTATGTAAGAAGTAATTAATTACTATTAATTAGATTTAGATCTAATTAATTACTATTACTTTAGTCTTAAGAGCAAAACAGTGGCAATTATAGAAAAATATAATGACCTTTGATAGTACAATAAGCTTTAATAGAATCAATTTGAAACATCTGTCATTTTCACTTATTTGAGCATCAAGAAAAGTTCATCCAATTAATCGTCAAAGGTATCAGGGATTAAAAGAGGATTAGAGATGAAAATTCATCAAGATCATTATTCAAATAGGATATTTTTATCTAAAACTCCAAATTATCTAAAATTATCTAAAATTTGGATTTGAGATGGAGTCCTAGATCTACAGTGTATCTATAATATAAAGGGAAATTTCTGGATATGTATATACAGTATGTGTGTGTCTGTTCAAAATGTTTAGCATACGTCCCAACATGCTACGAACTTGATATTTCATATGTGGGTAGATTCCATACTTTTTACATTGTCTAAAGTAAACTTTTTAATTTTTTTTTTTTTTGGGGGTGGGGTGACTAGATCTTTCTTGAAAGCGCCACATATGTATCTGGAGGCGACAACTGGAATTAAAAATAAAATGCTTTTCAGCAATTGGAACTAAAATAGTGTTCTGAATAATAACGCCACAGATTAACCCAGAGGCAAAAACTAGAACTACGGGGTGTAAACGGGAGGGCGGAGAGGGGATTAGCAAACATTGTTTAAGGAGTTTGTTTCTACGGAGTTTTCGGAATAGCTACAGATTTTTCGCGATAAATATAGATTTATATATAGATTAATCATAATCTATTTGTATAGATTACGGTTTTTTTACGAACTGAGAAGGTTTGAAGTGATAGGGGTGTGAAGAAGAGGAGAAAGGAGTAGGAAGTGCGGGCTCTCGAATTACAAAATTCAAGTATAATATTACTTTGTATCTATCATGTGATTTTTATATCATTTGGGAAAGTTTTGAAGTGATCTCACAATTTCAATTTCTTCCTCATCGACATCAGAACAATTCTTTTTTTATAACCCTTAAGAAAAATGGGTAGCCGCTAGTTGAAATATATCATAGACAAATTTGGATCTATGGTCATTTCTGCAGTACTAGACTATTAATTATAAGCTGTTGAGATGTAGGCAAAAAATGGTAGTAATTCTTTCAGGCATCTGCATCCTTTTGGAATTACCTTCAAAAGGACCACAAGTCAATAAAACTTACTGAAATCTTAAAACTACTTGAATCTATATTACAGAAATTCGTCAGTTTATTGGAAGAATCAGGTTGCATCCGTGACATTACTTATCTCCATAGGCCATTCTCGAAAATAGAAGTTTTGTTCAAGGTTCAGAACTCTAAGATCAGTCAGGTGCTGTTATATTATCGGAAGAAAAGATCCTATACTATTTTTTTTTATCCTTATCTAGTAGTATTGACCTTGTGAATTTACAATACAACTCCATAAATTTTAAATTACAAATTATTTGGTGAATAATTCAAATAATCACTTATCTGTACCTCGTTAACGAAAATATGCTAATGTTACTGTGTTTTAAATCTTGTTTCTTGTTAAGATAGTTTATTGATATCATCTTATTTACAAAGCAATGCCGTGTTTTCGATAGAAAAAGGCGTATATGACTTGCACAGTCCTATATAACTTGTCAAGGCTTTGCCACAAAAGCGAAACCGGTAGTTTTTAATGTAATTTTAATGTGTTAAATAAATCTTTAAAGTTTTTATATCTATATGTCGGCATTTTATTCAATTATAACTTTTTATTATCTTTAAATTTAAATAATATATTACTGTTGTGAATACAATCTATTGAATTCAAAAAGTTGGCCTGATCTACCGTCCGGCGTGAAATCATTTCTTTCTCAATTTAAACAAACGAGGTAAATTCAATAACTATTTTTCAGAAATTAGAGTGAATCAATTTTAGTGATGTAAGTAAATTCGATTATTACAAGAGGTAGTTGGATCAGGAATTTCATGTTGTATTCGACACAGATACTTATTTCTGTATGGTTTCGTATCGTGCTACGTAAACACTTGAACTTCAAAGGCCAGACACGGAATGATGACACTTTTCATACCTGCAGGACTTATTCTTAATGGTAATGATGGACCTATTTCTGCGGTATTTCATATCATTGGAGTGCTGTTAAATAGCTGAATAAAGATAATAACGTATACTTTCTTTCTATTACGTCATCACAACAATGAAGAATACTAACTTGTAAGAAGCATTCACTGTAACGTTGACTTTAACAGCAAAAGCAAGCATTTACAGCATTGTTCGCCACCTAACGCCACAAAAACTAATACAGATTATAGTTAAACTTAATAAATTGTTATGTTAAAACGCCAAATAAAATCAGAAGCAATTAGCGCATGAATGGACAACGAAAAACTCTGACTAGATTTTAATGTGGCAATTACAGAAATATTTTATCACTGCTTCACAATGCATATTTGGGAACTGTGAATAGAGAACAATCGAAAATGTAGAACTATGATGGAGACATCAATAACATTGATATCATTGCTACGTTTATAGCTGAAAGGGATCGGCACCAATTGTGTCTATAGTTAAACCCACGCTCGGTTGCAAAGTTATTTACGGTGAGAACATATGTGGAATCAATCGATAGATATAAATAAATATAAAAATAGAATTTAAACAGCTATCAATATGTTCAAAATAATTTAAAAACTACTTCACTTAACTTCATTTTATTTCGTAAGTTTGTTTTATTATTTTAAATAATGAAAATTACAAAAAAAAAACGAAATAACTAAGTTGAAATGATATCTACTGAATAAAAACAGCTTAAATTTTCTACTTTTCAAAAAAAAAAAAAAAAAAACTGAATTAAATCCGCGTTAATTACTTTGAAATTATCTAAATAGAGACATTTATTTTAAATGTCCCAAACCTCCCCCACATTAATGGACTAAGGATTAAAATTTATGGTTTAAATACAGTGAAATATTAATAGAAATAGGATAGAAAGCCATTGTTTAGATTCCATTGCTTTTCTTTAGGAATTCTTTTCATCTTTTCAAGCTAATTTCTCGACGAGAACCCATTGGTAAAGGTTTCGAATATCCTCGAATATACATATCAAGATTCAAGAAGATCCAACGGTTCAAAAGTTATTCCTGCGGGAGGACACACGTACAGACTGACTCATTTGATAAGCCTCACTTACCTTTATACAAGAATTTGAATCATGAAGTAGATTAAATATAAATTGTTAAATATGAATTGTGAAGTAGTTTTAGGCACTGCGAGTTTTCTTTAACTTCACCCTGAGAACATTTTAAGATATTATTATTATTATTATTATTATTATTATTATTATTACTGATTTGTTAAAGAATTATTTAAACTTAATAAAAGATAAATAAACCATTATTTCGAAGCATTTCAGTGTAAACGATGAATTTGTTTTAGAGGCATTTTAATTATAGGCACTGATCGATGACTGTTATTGTTCACCTTGCGAAAGAAGAAAAAAAAAAATCGGTGAAGGACGCTTGGCTGCATTAGAAGCGCGTGCCTTTACTGCCAGCGATTTTCGCTTTAAGCGGTCCGTGCAGTTTTGCTTACCGGTTGTGCGAAGGGCGGACCTCAGCTACCGGCTTTCCCGCAGACATCGGGACTCCCCCGGCGGTGGCGGCTACTCTGCACTGCTGCTTTCGCTCTCCCCGCTTCGTTTCTCTTCTCTAGGCCGGAATTGATCAGACAGCGGACAGCCATGCAGGTGATCGCAGACCAGGTGAGTGGAGGAGCAACTTTGTGGCGCTTCCTCTGTCTGTGTTTTCGAATCCTAATCCCTTCAGTCAATTTAATTCAATGACAATTGAACAGCGCAAGCCCTAATGGCTTTCGTCCTAAAACAACTAGGGCAAGCTTTACGTGCTTCTCTGTAATTTGTTTTATTTTTATTTTTTTTTGGTCAGAACATTTAATAACGTTGAGCCTGAAATGGAAGTGACTGAAGTTTCACTATTCCACATGAACATTTTTTTTCTTCTTTATTTGTCTATTTGTACGCATGTCACGCTAAAACGGCAGGACAGATTTCCTTAAAATTTGGAAGTAGCTTATTTATAATACACCTTATATCATAGGCGGGCATTTTCACTAAGACATTGGCCTCTCACCCCTGAGTACTCATGTAGGTTTCGTGATGGTGGATGAGCTCCGTTTGGCAGGTTTTCTCGTGGTTCTCCCGTTCCCCCTGCACTTCTCCCACCAGTCTTTCTCTCAGTCTTTCTCTCCGTTTGTTCCCGTTTCCATGGTAGAGCACAATAGACTTACAGGTCGCAAATTCACCACAATAATAATAATAATAATAATAATAATAATAATAATCGTAGCTACATTACTTTTGTTACAATACCTCCTATCCCTCCAAAATGATCCCAGATATCCCACGCCAAAAAACAGCTGGACTGATTCCTTTGAATTTTCATACAATGCTTATTTAAAGTATGACCGCGTTTATTGTGAACTCCACCACCTCTCCCTCAAAATTAACCGTTATCTATAACCTCCACTATCAGATAGAGAACTGAGATTTCACATACTGTATATATTATGTACATAGTAAGAATAAGCTTAAGATTTATATAAAATAAACAATCTCCAGTCATTTCCATTAGTTTAGACTGCTTTTGTTTTATGTAACTAATCTTTACATTTCAATGATTTACAATCAATAAATGCCGTTAGTGAAAGCCACAAAGTAAATGGAGAGATCGCTCACAAAAAGAACGGCAAAATAACAAGAATAAACGTATAGTTAATTATAAATAATAATTTATGGAAGAAACAGTCAGTTTCGAATCTTACAGACTGTCAGGAAGCACAAAACCTACGACAGAACCTGCAATTTTTGTTGTTTGCTTTTGGGAGGCCCTCCTCCGAGATAGGGAGAAAGATCAACAGGGTTTCACGCTTCTGAGCTTGATCATCGAAGCTAAATCTGGTTGATGAGTCCTAATAAAAATGAAACAGCTGTTCCAGATTACCGTCGATGATGGCTCAAGGCGTCAAAGCAAACGAATTTGTGCATTTTTATCTTTATCCGATGTTACATTTAATGCACGTTAAACCTTCTTACAAAGTATTTTTTTTTTTATTAATTGTCAACTGTTGTAATTGTTAAAACTGCTTAATATAATTTTTAATTGAAGCAAATTAATTCGTTAAATTTAATTTAATATTACATAAATTGTATATTAAGTAGAAAATGCAGAAAAAAACTTCAGTATAGAATTAAATAAACAAATTGAATTTGCGAATTTACTTTTTTTTTAGTTTTAATTAGTTATTTTAATTTATTAGATGTAAAGTTAATTTATCAACATTAAATAATTGACTATTGGCGCAGGACGATGCAGTAGATATTACGATGTGTCCTGTAATCCACTTAAACGTTGTTGAGACTTTTATTAGATAGCTAATAAATACTATCAATATAAATTTTTATTCTACAGAGTGTTTCGGAAATGGTAGACAAAGCGAAAAGATACGGGCTTCAAAGGTCATTTTGAGTCGAAAATGCTCTGTGATATTTTGTTGTTGGAGCCGTAGTTTTAGAGTTAGGAAATGAATGCTTTGGGAATGGTCCCTAATCAAAGAAAGCTCAGTTCACATTAGGAAGTGTAAGTAAATAAGGCATTTTCTTTAATTATAATATCTGTTTTCAGTCATGACATTTATTATCCGAATTGCTTTTTGTAATAAACCTTTATCTTATTTACTCACACTTCTTATTGTGAATTGAGTTTTCTTTGAGTGGGGACCATTCCCAAAGCATTCATTTCCTAACTCTGAAAGTACGGCGGCCTGTACAACAAAATGTCCTAGAACATTTTCGATTCCAATTGACCTTTGGAACCCGTATCTCTTCGCTTTGTCTACCATTTCCGAAACACCCTGTATAATACGACCGTAATATTTCCTGCGATGATTTAACAGAAAAGCTGTAAACTGTTGACCGCAGACAAGAAAGCAAAACATATTCAGTAAACAGGAACAAAGAATTAAATTCCATTTAATCCATAATAAGTTTAAACTACTCAGCATTTGGATCTTGATGGACAGTCGCTTTATAATATGACGCCATTTTCAGCCTACGTCCCAAATGGGGAAGTGAGGCTCATCGAATCGGTATATCTGTTTAGGTATCTATCTAACTGTGAACCGCTGGAGGAATCTTGTCGAAACTTGGCACGATTAATCAAGAACTAGTGATGAGCTAATTTTTATATTTGAATTTTTATATCTTTTTGAAATGAGTCTTTAACGAGGAATTAGCGCAAGAAAGCGACAAAAATTCCTATCCAAAAAAAGCACTGAAATCTAAACATTGGATTTCTACCCTATTTTTATTACTACAGTAAATTCCCGATTATTCCTTTAATTGGCGCAGCAACCGCGGATAAGCGAATTCCGCGGATAATCCGAAATAGAACGAAAATCAACACAACAATGCTTTTAATATGTTTTATTTACATTAAAATGGCAATACATTCAGTTACAGTATATACATTATAAACAATTATTTTATTTTAAATTATTTATTTATTTTTAAATTTTATTATTACGGGAAGACTCCCGTAATTTAGTGTAACCTTCCGGCCTAAGCTCCGCCCACAAGGACGTTCTTTAAATTTTTTGTCTTTAATTGTCTTCAATTACTTTGTTAGCCTCTTTTGTTGTTAACCTTACTATTTAATGGGTTTTTTTAATTCCGTAATTTATTGTACAGTAAAAAAAAAAAATGGAAATAGGAGAGGTCCGCGAATAATCCGCAAAGCGGATAATCGAGAGTTTACTGTATTTGCCTGTCATAAATAACGACTACTAGTCTACTTCTCAATCCATAAAATTGCATTTTAAGGTTTGGTTAAAATTAATCTGATTAAACAATTTCAGAAAATAATGTGGGTTTTTATTTTATGAAACTGGATAATTACAGTAGATATTATAATTTCAATATCGATATCGTCATTTGGTTCTTGAAAAGACTTAAAATAATAATAATAAATAAATTTTTAAATAGATACATTTTATCGAAAGTAGGCTTTAATTTCTTTTCAACTTGTTACAAATTTTCATCTGTAGTACTAACGTTGGTTTAAATATCTTTCTTATAAGTACTTATTCCATATTTCTTCCTAATTTCTTCTCTTCTAGAACTATTATTATAAATCCACAACATACTCACATAAATAAATGCTATCAAACATACATTTATTAAAAGTAATTTTCGAAGAGATATAAAGAATTGACAGATCTACAAGTACAGAAGATGATTTTTTGAAGGAAATTGAAAACATGAAAGTTGTTTTAAGAAATAATGGCTATAATGATAATTTCATAGATAAAGCTATACAAAATTACAATAAATTTAAAATTAAGGAATTAAATGTACAAAACGAAAGGAGATTTTTTATACCATATATGAATAAAAATAGTTTACAAATTAAGAAAATTTGTAAGAATTTTAATATTGAAATTGGATTTGTTTATCAAAATAAAATTAAAAATATTGTATGTAATAAATTAAATATGTATGACAAAAAACATGAAATGGGAATTGTATACAAGATAGAATGTCTGAACTGCAGGAAATTCTATCTTGGAGAAAGTAAAAGGACTTTAAAGGAACGGGTAATGGAACACGATGGCTACATAAATAATAAATCAATAACCAAATCTGAAGTGGCAGAACATTGTATTCAGCAAACTCATTGTATGAATAATGAGATTAAAATCTTATGCGTGGAAAAAGAACATAAGACAAGAAAAATCATAGAAAGCATGTATATTAGGAACACAAAAAGTAGTAATTTAAATAGAAATGATGGGATTCAAGTGAATGAAAGGATAACAAGAATGGCTAAGGAAATAGTCAATAAAAATTGTGAAAGTTGTAAAAACAAAGTAAAACTAGATGTGTTTAATGGTTAATGACTTGTACTACTCTTAAATTATTGTAATTGTTTTAATAGCAATTGTTTTTTAACAATCGATGTAACATTATATTCACGTAGTCTTCCTTAATTGTTATTTAAATTCTTTTTTTTATTTCGTTACAATTTTAAGCTGAAGAAGAAGAGACGTGTTATATCTCTTCGAAAATTACTTTGAATAAATGTATGTTTGATAGCATTTATTTATGTGAGTATGTTGTGGATTTAAATATCTTTCTGTTTATATCTGGAATTCCAGATACGACATCGAGATTAAGTTAAACCCACATTACGAGACTAAGAACGAGAGTGTCAATGCTATTCGGTAATGTCTCCACAATTGAATTAAGAATGAGAAATGTCAAATAAAAAGTCCATTTCTTCAATTACACTGAGCAAAAAGTATTTCAGTACTCGAAGAAAATTTCATTCAACATAGTATTTTGAACTATTAAAATATAGGATCTCTTATTAAGAAAAATAATAAAAGAAGCTTGTTATAGTTTTATTTTCGTTATTCACCTTTTGTAGTTTTTAACTTCAGTTTTAAAGTAATTAAAATTTAATAGAAGAATTTTTGGAGAAAAAATACTTTAATATTCATTTGGCTATTTTTATTTTATTTTTACAGTAAAACAACAACAACAACAACAATTTTCTTTTTTGGGGGGTTTTGTTTTTTACAATTAGCTGAAAAAACATTTTCTGGATGTCAAAACTACAAAATTTCTAGAATATCTTTTCATATTTTTTTATGTTGACATATTTAAAAAAAATATATATTTTAAAAAGTAATAAAAGAGTTTTTATTTTTTGATATACCTGATAAATTTTAGGATCTTCTTGCACACCAGGTTTGATGAAAATCGCGTAAAAGTAAAAAAAAACAAAAACAAAAACAAAAAAAAACTTCCTAAAAATTTTCTGTCTTGCTCATTGTGAGCAATTGAGCAAAGAAATCATTTTTCTAAATATCACACAATAATATTTGGCAATTAAATTGTTAGATGCTTTTTCACAGATTTGTTAATTACAACTGAAATGACAATTAGGGAAAAATGTAAATATTTTCAATTTCAAATTTAAATATTTTAAATGGCACGGAGAATGTAGTGGTGGTTTTAATCAAAAATAAACTTCTAAATCCTGTTTACGAACATGTCTGTCATTTGTGGCTGAAACCCTGAAATCCAATTTATGAGTTTCGTAGAAAAGGTCGAGACACTGGCTGTGAAATCTAGGGTACATTTTATTGACTCAAATGAAAGTTCTCAAGAAATCCGTTTAACTGCGTTCGATTTCTCATTTCAGTAAATCCTAACAGCCGTCACGTGATGCAAACAAGCTGACAGATTGATTCGCTTCATTGTTGGGTTGTCGGGTACAAAGAAATGGTGAAATTGAGTCCATTAAAAAAAAAACGGAAAAAGTAATTGTAATTAATTTTTCAGGTTTTCGCTTTAATTGTAAAATAAAAACAGGTTTTTTTAAGTAAATCGAACGGACATGAAGAAGCCCCCGCTGTTCCAACTGAAGAAATAGGTCAGCTTTACAGACAAGACTTCCCCCGGGATTTGGCTCAAGAAATGAAAACTTATCTAAAACGTTTCTTCTCTTATTGATTTCCTATTGTCAACTCTTTTGAATGCAGTAAGCGAGAAGGAAATAAAACCTTTTCCAGAAAAAGTGAAAAGTAAGTTTTGAAAAAAAATAAAAATTTCAAAACGTTTTACGAGGTTTCTAAATTTAAATGCTGTTTTATTTGAAGTAAATAAACAAATGAAGTTTATTTCGTTCCACTTTCAGCAGAGTTTCTAATAAGAAATTGAGATTCATCAAGTGTATGTGTGTGTGTTTCTTCCCTGTAACTTTTGAACCACTATACCGATCTTCCTGAAAATTGGTATGCATATTGAACGACCAGAGATGATCGACGTTTTATGTTTAAAATGTTTTCAAAGTGGATTTTTTCTAGAAATTGCCAGAAGGTCGCGACAAAAATTCCTACAGAAAGGCATTACAATCTAAACAATCCGTCTTTTAACTTTCTTAATATTTACTTAAGAAGCTTTATTTCGGAGCTTTAAGTAATTAAAATTGATAAGATTTACACAACTGAAGTAAACAATGTGGATTTAATTAATTTGTTTGTTTAGAAAATGGAAAATTTCTACTGTTGTACTCAATGGATATTAGTATTATTAATTAAAAATAAACAAATTGAGATGCATTCCAAGTTGTGGTTTGTATCTCATTATTTAAATGAGTCAAAGGAACTTGAAAAATAAAATTAAAAAATGAAAGATTTACAAAGAAATCCTTGTTTATTTTAAATAAATCGTTATTTTTCAAGATTCTTTTCTTCCAAACCGTCCATTAAAACAGAAAAGAAAACGAAATGAAAATTGTCTCTATATTCATCTACTTTCGACCAGAGTCGGTCTAGATTTTTGTGGACCTTGTTAGAAGGTTAACCATGACAACTAAAGTATCCTGTCTTATTATTAGGTATCCGTAACAACGAATAGTACTAATTAAAATTTGCTGTTGTTGTGATTTAACAGACAGAGAAGCATACACCAATCAGAAGAGCTGTTGGTTTATTACGTTAGCGAATAAAAAAATTACTTATATTTCCTTACAGTAGTCTTACTTAAGAAATGAGCTTCAAAATGTAAAATTAGAACATTGAGCCTGAAAATTAAGTAACTTTAGTTCGCAAATCAAAGATATGGTGCAATATGGTATGGTAGTACATATCTGAAAAGCGTAGGCTACAGAAATACAGCTTGCAATATGTTTTTTCCTACAATTTCAAAAATAAGACACATTTTCTAGAACTCTTCAAACTGCTTTCAGATAATTTTTTTAGATCTTCAAAAAAAACAAAAAAAAAAACAAGCGCTTGCTATAGTATTCGATGATTCTAAAACGTCCACCACAATCGTTGTTTGAACGGTATCATATCACGTGGTTTGTGACGATATATTTCAACAGTTTATTATTTTCAAAATAGATTAATTACATAAATAGGAAACAACAGTGAAACCCTTTCTCCGTAAGAATTTCCATCCCTTACAAATGGAATTTATCAAAAGCAGTTCATCCTTCGCAAAATGTCTGGTTTTGCAAATTAAGTAAGGTATTGTGTTGTATTTAATGGTCTTCAATCTATTTACGAGAAATTAAAGATTTACAAGGAACTTGTGGTTTTGCAAATTACCACAAGGTCCTTGTAAATCTGAAATTTCTTGTACTTAGATTGAAGACCATTAAACACAGTACAATACCTTACGTTTTTAAACCAAAACAGATATTCAAATAAATTACAATTCAACGGCACATTGATGAAACAATATGCTACGTTCAGATTAACTACCATAATCAAAAAAATCTAAGATTATTAAAATTACTACAGAAATTATGAACTATTAAAAACGAAAAAAACATTGCTAATAAATCAAAAATTCTAAACTTGTTACTGTACAAGAAATTTAAAACGAAATTACTATAGTGTTTATAGAAATCTCACAGATATCCAAAACATACAGAATTAAGGTGAGCTACCAAATCCTTTAAATAAATCTCCTCTCCTATATATAATTGAGAAACAATCTTAACAAAAACTGTTCATTAATTAACACTGACAAATCATTGACATTATTTAGGGTTTTCATAATTCAAGCTACACCGACTATCGAAATAATCATTGTTTCTCTCAAATCCTCAATATAAAATACGTAAATAATTAAGTTTATAATTTTACATGCACTGTTCATATTATTAATAAAAACGATGAAGCCCATGGATCTGCCTAAAACTTATTTATACAATTTTTAATTTTTTAATGTGCATAAATAATTTTTCTATTATTTTTAATGTGTACAAATAATTTTTATTTTATTTTTAATGTATTTATACACATTAAAAAATTAAAAGAAAGGCCCCTCTCGGGACGGAAACCGGTTGTTTTACTGTATATAATTTTATTTTTAATATGTTTAAATAATTTTTAGGCAGATGCTTCATCGTTTTTATTAATAACGTAAGTTTAATTGTTTTCAGAAAACCGAGTATTGAGGAGATATTGAATACAAACGTAGGCTTTTTCATTCTTATCTTCTTCCCGACTTAGGAATTAAAGAACTACTAGGAGTTGTAGGATTTAATGTCTTTCAGGTACATCTCGTATTAATTCCAATTCCAAGTGGTTTACATTTACCTCTATTTATCTTACCCTCTATTTTCATCATCATTAACTTTACTATTTTTTTCCTTCATTGTCTAATTATCTGTTGCGTCATTTGCTGATTTCACCTTAATATTCTCTGCAGTTTCGCCTGCGAGGAAGAGTTATCACCGCTTGGGGGCGTCTTCATGTCACTTCGAAGAGTTACAGCCTCCTAACGCCAGAGCGAAGAGAGCTTCATCGAGGGAACAACTATTTACAAAATGCGTCCGATATTCTGATGTTATCACACACACACACACACACACATACACACATACCAAAAACACTTTCTCTTATGCTTCATTTTTGTATTGCAAGGTCAATATTCAGATCTAGTTACACATAATTTGTTAATACCATATCTTAAAAAAACATAGATTCATTGGTGTTTGTCAGTTTGTTTTCTAAATATTTGTAACTGTAAATTCCGACAAGTTTTCAATCTTGTGGTTTCTATTTATATCTCGTCGTTCTATTAGAGAATGCTTTGATTATGGTTCTGCCAGTTTTGCAGGGTGGTTCAATGATGATTTTGGAAAACTGTGTTACTGGGAAAGTGGAATGAATAAGTATATTCGAAACAAGAAATGCAAAACAATGCAATTTATTACGTATTACTCATTTTTTAAAAATTACGAAGTAAACGTGGAATAAGATTTACTTTTGAAAAATAACAAAATAAACATCGACAAATACAACATATACAAAGAAAACATGGAAAGTAAAAATTTACTTTTTGACATGGAAAGGAAGTTATTTGTTATTTACAAAAATTAATGATATCCCTTACAAATTGTATAGCGATGCATTTTTAGAAAGAACATACTTTGTATATACAACTACACTTTCCCATAAGATTATTTTCAAAATCGCGACGTTCCACTGTTAGATGATCCCAGAAGTGTGCGATACTTTGCAATAGGTTAGGTTAACTAGGACTACGCTCTGATATCCATCCCGTAGTGGGGATTTGAGTGTCCAGCAATGAGGAGTCAATTTTGAAGAGTGGGAGGGATAAAATCACCGTACTCATATTTTAAGTTGAACCATAACTAAGCAACGTTTTAATTCCGTTTTAAAGTGATGCACCTACAAACAGACAAAGTGAAATAGCAAAACTTCTCACACTCAATCAATCACCTCAAATACTATTAAGCCTCTGCATTCCATCACTGCACATAAAACATTTAGTCTTTCGTAGATTTTTCTCATATTTTAATTTTACCGTCTCGTCTAAGGGCAAATATTTTGAAATTGATATTATTAATTTAGTTCATAATTTTAATGTTTCAAAAATACATTATTGTTTCGTTAAAAGTTGCATCATTTTGATAGAGTCTCCGCTATCTCTATTCCTTACAATCGTACCTTGATAACTGTAGAATCAAAAATGTATATCTGTGTAACCTAAGAGATAGGCAAATAGAAATGTTTTGATATGTGACTATTACCGGACATCAGGTCGCACATTTGGTTTTTGTCACATCGATTTCTACTCCATTCCAGGAGTCAGTATTGGGTCTAATGTAAAAACCTGTCCTTTTTTGTGCATAAGTATTGTCAGGGCATTTTTTTATTATATCGAATTTATTAAAGCTGATTTCAGTTGTCCGCTATAGCTCAATGGGTAAGATCTCGGGCTCACATGCTGGAGGTTGTCGATTCGTTTCCGTATATCTACTGCTTTTTTTTTCTCTTAATCTTTTTTTCTCAGTGTCCGCGTGGTTTTATTGTTTTTGTTTTTCTTATTTTCTAACTCTTTTTATTTTTTCCTTACGTTAATGTACTTCCTGTTTTTTATTATTACTTTTTTATTTCTTTTTATTATTACGGGTCGCCCTTAAATTTATGCTTAAACACAAAACTCTATTCATTTGTTTCCTTTGTTTTCTTAGGGAAGTAAGGCTCATCAAAACCCTAATGTGTCTCATAGTCATCAAAACCCGTCTCATAGTCATGAACTTTGGATGGATCTCCTTGAAACTTGATATGCATATTTAAGGGCTAGAGACGATCTTACTTCTATATATGCATTCTATCAAAAAGTCCTCATCGACTTCGTGTGCTAATTTCATGAGAAAGCGATAGAAATTCCCATAGAACAACATTAGAATTCCAACACAGAATTCTACTAAGTCTTAAACAACGAATATAAATCCTATTAGATAATCCCTAGATTTGTGAATAAATTTTATGATTAAAGTGAATCCGATTTTCAGAATTTCAACATATAATACCGATTTACTTAATTTTCTCAAGAAATTGAGCTATAATTTAAAAATAAACGCAGGCTCTTTGTTTGTGTCGTTCTCTGATTTCTAAAAAAATCAATAACAATTAAGACTTTTAAGAATGACATTGAAGGTTGCAAGGAAATTCTTGTTTGTTGTTTATTTTTTTTTAAATCTATTATGATACCACAACATAACGTGCCTGTCGGAAATTGCAAGGTTTTAAATTTCAATTAATTTGTGACAACGAAAGCCTCTGTTGTCTCCCATTTCTCGCATGTTGCGGAGTTTGTTGGGTTTCTCTGCTGAGTATCATTACTGTTAAGGGAAGACTTCTCATTTCCCCGAGGTACAACAAGGGGGAAACGAGACATGGTCTAACTGAGGCTGTGCGGAAACCATTTCAGAGATAAACAATCTTGATTACATTACATCAAGCCACCAGCATTATTAACCACCGTCCAAAGACAAAACTCATCACCAGATGGCGTATACATTGTATTTTATGCTTTCACCATCCATTTTTATCCTCCTTTCCTAGCAGTTTATGTGTTGTTTATATCTCCCCTAATAACGTTCTAACTGCAGAATTGATCTTTTTGAAATGTGGTTTGATTATTTACGTTCTACAGACGACTTTGCTTTTAAATCTTCCATCGTTTTCAAGTGGGTACTTGTTGGGAAATTAGCGCGGGAAGTTGATAAGAATTCTCATTCCAAAAGCATCAGAACCTAAAACGGATTTCCAACGATGTTTTAAGGGGAATTAATCCTTTTAGCTAATGCACTGCGCTTGAGTTGATATGATTAAAGAAATCAGGCAATTACAATTAATTTGTAATTTACTTTAATTAGCTTAGACAATTTAAATCAAGAGGGCGAGTTTTTTGAAGAAAATAGAAAATTAGTACACATTTTGTTCTAAGTAGGAAATGAGTAGACTTAAATAATATACAATATTGAATTAAACAATAAACTTTCGCTTTTATTGTTTATACGATTTAAAAAAGATAATAATAAGAAAATGAAGAAGAAAATAACGAAATTTAAAGGAATGACATTAAATAAAAGTAGACTAAACTATTCCAAACTAAAGAACGACTCTGACCTTGAACTACACCCATGATCTTTTAATCATTCCAGGACTGAAGTTTGTATAGAGAAACTATTCCCAATGGCGACTCTCAACCTATCAGAAGCCAAACACTTTCCCGCCATAAACACTGACATATACAATCGATTCAAATTCTACTATTGCGCCATCAGGTGTCCACGGTCGTTCTTTCGCTGGGAGGACTTTAAGTTCTTTCAGTAATTTCTTGATAAAAGTGATTGCTAGTGTTGTTTTTTTCCCATTAATAAGTTAGCGAAACATGTAAGAAATCACAATTAACCCAATGAAATGCAGAGCTGAATGTATCCATGGCTTAGGTCTATCCTTATTTTAATTTATTTAATAAATTTAAATTTTCGAAAAGAACTAATTTTAACCTCAAATTACTTATAATAAGAAATAAAAAAAAAATCTTAATTATTTTTACTTAGTTTTAAATGCTTCGTAATTTGTTTGATAAAATTTGGAACATAAATGTCAAGTAGGTTTATGGAAATAGTAGGAAATAGTAGGTTTATATTCGGCTCTCATGACGTGATGAGGACTGATTATGCGCGCTGAGGCATCAATTTTGAGGATTGGCGAGAGCGAGAGATGGGAGAAGGCACTCATATTTTCAAGTTCGATCTTAAGGGAGAAAAATAGTAACAAATTTTATAGAAATCCGTACAGTCGTTTTTGCGTGATGCGCTTACAAGTAGATAAGCGGACAAACAGCAAATGTGGAAACAGTTCAATGCAAAAATAAGCAGCAGATTTATTTTTTGCACAATCACGAACTAGTTTTAGTGGAAAGGAATGAATTGTGGAGCAAGAACAAGTGAACCCTTACTTTTTTTACAAACAACATTATAGGCTTCCATGTTATATTTTCTGCTTACTTTCCAATAGAAAATGATTCTTAACAAATAAGTTTTTGTGTATTCCTCTCTCTCCCAATAACTTTTGAACAACTGGATGGATCTTCTTAAAACTTTGTATGCACTTTCGAGGACTATCTAACATTGGTCTCCTTTTCCAAATGGGTCTTTAATACAGAAATTAGCGTAAGAAAGCGACAGAAGTCTCATAGAAAATCATTGAAATCTAAACAGTGGATATGTATGATATTTCTATAATATATCATTATCTTAAATAGTGAATATTAAATCTTTTTAGATAATCCATTCTCTGAGGTTTGATACGTTTACAAGTACTCCGATTTAGAAAAGTAAATAATGCGAATTTAATTATTTTTTTCAGAAAATAAAAAATATGTATTGTTTGTATTAGTTAGATATAGTTTGCATATAAATGATCCTATAAGCCATACTGATCAACTCCACGTTTCGTAAGTAAGAAAATTAAGTTAAAATGTCAATTATAGGCGTATGTGGCCCTTCGAGTCACGGGAGGCAAAGCTCCAGACGTTTCCAAACCAATGGGATTAAAGTTGTGGTCGGGTGGTCAACCCGATGCTCGCCCGTCTTTAACCCTTAGGAAACAAACCCGATACCAATTTAACAGATGCTGGATGGACCCTAGAACCCATCTGGAGTATAGAGTTTAACATAGAAATATTCCCCACCTCCGCCAGGGTTGAAACTGTCTTACACTTGACTGCCGGACCCATAACTAACAATTTTATTGAATATAATTTTAATATCTCGGCACATGATTAGTAATACATATCAAAATATCAATTGTAATCAAGAAGAAAAAGTCAAGAAGGCCTTTTACAACTTGGTTTGCAAAAAGTTAATATAATCATAATTGGTACAAAAAATTCAGAAATTTACAGGAAGTGGAGTTAATCAGTTTCGCTTCTAAGAGTTTGAAATGTAGATCTTTCGGGGTTTTTTTTTCATGATTTCAAAAAAACAAAAAACAAAAAAAAAAACAAATATAAATTTTTTTTTAAGAAGTGAAGGAAAGTTAAGTTCCGAAATTTCTGTTCCTAGTAGTCCTAAGGTAGTCGATTTGGAAGAGCGTCATTATCAATTCCATTTTTTTGTTGCAAAATGAAAATGAAAATTATCATTCTCTCTTTCGGGCAAAGATATTATTCTAGCACCGTCATCAGTTCTCTTTCTTTTCGATTTCCTTTCCGTCTGCTTTCTGCTACTTCACTGTTAAAAACATCGTCATTTGGTGGCGCGAATGGTGTGAAATCGTCCCACACAGCTAAGTCAGCATCTTCGTATTTGAAAAAAGTTACCAAAGAAGCTATTAAGGCTCGTGCGAAGGAATTCACATCGTAATTACTCCAATTCAGCAATGCTTTCAGTCATTACAGTTGCGATTAGGGAATTCCTTTTCCTAAAGAGTTTTTTATTCCATTTTCATTGGATAATCTTAATAAAGAATCAAGATTATCTTGGGATTATCTTAAATGTTATGAAAAAACTACAATATTAAAATGGTATTCATCGCATATCGAGTATGAGGACGGGGGTCGGAAACCAAAATTAATGTGCCTATATTTTTTTAAGCTAAATCACAACAACATACCAAATTTTATGGGAATCCGTCCAGCCGTTGTAGCATGAGGCGCTTACAAAACAGCAAGACAAAGAAGAAAAATGCTCAAGTAGAATAGTACGGCTTTCGGAGCTCAGTCAATGAACGCTATTGAGGACTGGAGATCAAGTTAAATCGTGCACATTTTTTATTTTTAAATTAGATTGTAAATAAGCATTCTACCACATTTTAAGAAGAGCAATGGATTTCAAGGGTGAGTTTTGAGGGATGGAAAGGTTGATGAACAAATAAATGATCCTATGTTTTAAGATGTACCAAATAAGTTACGGACCATCTGTTCACTGTTTTACTGTGATGCTCATACGAACAGACCACGGACAAACACAAAGTGTTTAAGTGGAGATTCTGCTCGCTTCGATCTCAGTAATTAATAATCAATTTTAAATTGCTGTTGAATATTCACATTTACTGAGATATCAATATCCGAAGTCACATTTTAAAGAAATCACGGCCAAAAGACAGGCGTGACTTACGTAATCTACATTAATCGTCTTGCATGACCTCAAAATACAGCAGCGCTTTAATATGAAATCAGCATAATATCTCTTGTAGTGCATTAGTGAAGACTGACTTATTCCTTCGATTGTTTACTGCATCCTTCATATTTTTATATAAAATCTACAAATTAAAAAGTCTCCCTTTTAGATTCAAGTGATATTTTATTGAAGTATTTTTTTTTATTATTTTTTTATTCATGTTTTTCTGACAATAAATCTTTAATTCTCTTAATGGAAATTCCGTTTTGGTTGAAGCCAATCTATTATAGCTTAAATTTTTCGCGATCCCAGCATTCCGTGATTTTGCGTGACTTCGTCACCGAACACTATCTTACCACGAAAAGATCAACTCCATCGACTAATTGGAGGGAGAAAAAAAACCTCTCAAGAAACGAAATTCTGATTTTAGTGAAAGGCAAAACAGGCACTCCCTTTGCATCAGCACTCAAGTCTCTCTCTTAATAAGCAAACATACAATGAAATTACAGTTCCTAAGTGGCTTGAAATAACCTTACTTTCAGTAACTAATAAATAACTAAAAAAAAAACCAGCTGTTCTTAAAAAATTTACAGATATATGTATGTATTGAAGGAATTGAGGCTACCACAAATTCGAACAATGAAATAAAATTAATAAACATAACAAACCAAATTACATATTCACAAGTACTTTCTGAGCGTTCTACGCTCCCTTTCCGAGTGAGCCAATACAAAATACAAATGTTACATCAAAAGAGAGACAAGTAGGTCACGTGAGTTCGGGCTGATCCACTATCGTTTTTAGGGGGTGTAGATGGTGCAATGGAGAAAGGAGAGAATCTGGAATGCTCAGTGATAAACATTTATGAGTATGTAATTTGGTTTATTATGTTTATAAATTTTATTTAATTGTTGGAATGTGTAGTGGCCTCAATTCCTTCGATACATTTAGAAGATACACACGTTAAATATACTAAATATTTACAGATATAACCGATTGTTTTTAAGCCCAATATCCTGTGGAAAATGATATTCTTATCAGTGTATGTATGTATGTATGTGTTGGTATATATGTATCTATGCTTGCATGTTCGTATGTGTATGTATGTATTTTTGTTGTACGTGAGTGAAAAGAATCTTCTTGAATTTTGACAGACATATTTAGAAATAACAGAATCTAAAACATAGAAACACAGTTAACATCGTCAATTTATAGATGCAAATAATTTATTTGTAGGATTAAAATACGATAGTTTAATAGTTATGCGTATTTAAGGTTGCATGGTTTATCTGATGCTCAAATTCTTCCTAAAGAAAACCTGCTTTAGACAGGAATTGAATTTTACACAGAATTATTTCTATGGTGTTTCCTTTCGTGGGATGCCATTTGATGCATGGAGCACAGCCTAATCTTATCTAATCTAAGAGCACAGTTATACAATTATGCTAAATTTACAATTCTCAAAGCTACAGAAAATCTCGACGACTTCTTTTATAATTGGCAATTCTTTTTTTAAACTTCAGTTAAAATCTGTTCATATAAAAAAAAATTGATTTTTTTAAAAAGAAAAAAAAATCTTGAGCCTGTTCATAGCTTAGTAAAAAATTTTATTCGAAGAAAATCTAAATACACAATTCAAAAAACAAAACTCAGTTTTCCAATATCCAACTCTCGACTGAGGTGCCACCAAGTGACAGACAAGAGAACTTTGCAACTCAGACATTGAATTTTTTTTTTTCTTTTAATCAAAAAATAACGTGGCTCAAAGAAACAAATCACTACAACAATTGTCTAAATAATAAATTCCTTACAGAGAGGAAGAAATTTTTTTTAAAAAATAATTCAATTCATATCAATATTCTGAAATCAACTTAAGTGTTTTACATGACTTATTGAGAAATGATGCAGTCGATTGATTTATTTAAATAAATTGCTAAATAAATAAATAAATTGGGAAATGAGTTAAAATACATATTAACAGAAGATTTAGAATTCTCTGGTTCTTTGGAAGGATTTTCAAATAAACTTCAAAAATAATTTACGTAAAAACAGCGTAAATGGAATGAAGATAAAAAAGTCCAATAAAAAAGAAAAAAAAAGAAAAATGAAAATTAAGATTAATGACAGTCGTAATATTTAAGTCATTATAGCACTATTAACTAAAACTTCTTCCATCTATGCTTTCTTCATTGGTAAAATTTGAAACCAATGTTACACGCAATTGTGTGGTGACTACATTCAATTCTTCCTCTCATTTAATTACTTATTTATTTATTGTTTTTTAAAGTTTTGAAGACGTCAAAAACGAAAAGCCTACATTTTTATTCCAATTTCGATATTGTAACAGCTTGTACTTGTATATAAATATTTTTAAAAATCATTTATTTATCTGTATTTATTTTTATCCTTAACTGTTATTTATTCCTTTGCATTTCCTAATTACTGATGTTCTGTTTATTTTTAAATTCTTTTCCGTTGCAGCCTTTGAATAAGTTAATTAATTTAAGTTCGTTATGTTTTTATCGAATCATTTATGTATATTTTTAATTACTCAGCCAATCAAATCACACTACGTAAATACTGTAAAAACCAATGTTTTTCGGTTAACAGATTAATTCAGTTCAGTTCCAGAACTTGATTGTTTTTTTTTTTCCATCTCAACGACTCTCACAAACATCATTTCAACATCTACTGAACATAAACTGCACAAAGTTTCCATCTCATGGAAAAAAATGAATTACATCCGCATTATTCACTTCAGTTGTTTAAATCGGATCAAATTACTCGCAATGGATTTAACAGTCATCAGAAATGGTTTAGAAATATATCGTTTAGATTCCAATGCTTCTCTGTAGGATTATTTGTCGCTTTCTGGGGCTAATTCCCCATTGGAAAAGCCTAAATGCGTTTCAAGCATAAAAATTAGATCGTCCTCAGTCCTCGAATGTGAGCGGAAGTTTCAAAAAGATACATCCAGTAGTTCAAAGTTACAGAAAGAGGTAGGAGACATTCACACACTGTTTGATGGGTCTA
This sequence comes from Thereuonema tuberculata, assembly GCA_023159025.1. Classification (NCBI taxonomy): domain Eukaryota; kingdom Metazoa; phylum Arthropoda; class Chilopoda; order Scutigeromorpha; family Scutigeridae; genus Thereuonema; species Thereuonema tuberculata. The sequence goes on from JAFIDM010000001.1 coordinate 7,468,293, forward strand.
TTGGCAAATAAGCTAAAAAAATAATATAGAAAAAGATACGGAAGTTTTGAGGCGGGTGATGCTAGTAATTTAGAAAGTTTGAGGATTCCTGCAAACTTTCTCGAAAACACGAGATCTGTTAAAGGGAGATAAGAAAACCAGAAACGGAATTGTAGGAAAATAAACATTTTGGGGAAAGAGAAAAGAAGCGAACAAAAGATGTGGAAACTGATAAAATTCCGAGGCAATGAGAAGAGGAAATTGGAAACAAAGAAAAGGAAAAGAAGAAAGAAAATTAAACTGATCGATCAAATCCCAGAAACGAATTTAGCTGAAATCCGTAACAAGCCTCACTTCTTCACTCCTCTGTTATAAGATTTAAATGTTATAGTTTTCAAATAATGATATTATAGATTTTAATCATTTTTTATGTGTGCTTTAAATTTTAAGAAAAGTTTTTCTGGATATTATATTAATATGTGCGTTAATACTGATAATCACTGAATGCATTATATAAACAGCTTAAAAAAAAACTGCTTTAATTCCTGTATCTCCCTAAATATTTACAATTCTTCAATAATTTCTATTGGTAATTTGATATTATTAAGTATATAATGTACGTAACGTATTGATTTGCCTCAATACATTAAATACTCTTGGAATGCCTTTTAGTTTAAAAGATTCTAAGGAAACTGCCAACAGATTATTAAGACTTTAAAAGCGCTAGCGAGACAGAGGCTCCTAAGATTCTCATTGGGAATTTCTTTTAGTACCCTACAAAACATTTCATAATAGCTGGGCCTTAAGAAAACGAGTTTTTCAATTAAGACAATCCCATTAACTCGCTTAAAAATAGCCTTTTTTGATCTTATATTTTCAAGTGTTTTCAACATAAATCTTTAAAACATTCACTGGTTCGCGAATAAAATTTTATATTGTAAGAGAAGTAGACCATAATCAGCTTTCGTTATCCGGGAGTTCGTAAAGTAGACGTTTCATTATACACATAGACGTATCCAGGACTTGGAATGGGAAGATTTATAATAGTTGTAGCTGTTCAATCTCCAAAAAAAATCGCGTCCTGTTGCGGGTGAGAGGTTTTCATCTCCCCCCCCCCCCAAAAAAAAAGGTTCATAATCCTAGATTTATCCCATTTTCGGATGCAATAGGAGACAATACACCTGTTTCATATCTTCACATGTTCATATCTTTTCATCAGGACAATAATCCTTATAGATTTACAGATATAACAGCGTCACATCAATTTTATAATTCCTACTTTATTTTCAGAATATCTTATTACAAAACTGGACTGAAATACAGTAAAACCCCGTTATTACGCTCCCGCTTATAGCACTATCCCGTTCTTTACGCTCCTTTCATACGGTCCCTAGAATTTTCTATGTAACTCTGTATACTTTTACCCTCTTATAACGCTTCAAATCCCGCTTGTAGCGCTTTTTTTATATCGAAAATTTTATATCGAAAAGAAATGTAACACTGTAAAGATTCTCTTCTTTCCCTGGTAGGAGGGAATCTTTGAACTCTTTGAAGTGCGGGTCTGTGATACAGTAAGTTAGTGCAAAATATCGAAGCGGAAATCCCTTTCTACAAGTGAAAAATTGCAAATTCTCCGTAAGTACGACGAGTATTCTACACTAAGTCAGAAGGATTTCGCAGAATCTCTAGGAATTCCCTAATCCATTCTGAGAACAATAATAAAAAATAAGAATGGAATTACCAATGCAGCGAAGGGTGGTTGCAAACGTAAAAAAGTAAAGTGTGGAAAATATGAAGATGCCGAGGAAATTCTAATTGAATGGATTCATCAGTCCCGTGATGCATCAGTGCCATTAAGTGGCCCAATCATTCAAGAAAAGGCGCGTGAAATAGCGGGCAGTGCACTAAATCTGCTCCGAAAATATATTAGTGTTGCTCCTAGTGGTGTATCAATTGATGTTAATAGTTACTTGAACCGCATTGAAAATGTCATAATTCATAACAGTAGCACACACATACGGCAAACCACAATCAAAGATTTTTTTTAATAGGAAATAAGCTCATATTTGCATTATATCTATTGCAGAATCAAATATGTTTTCTGTAAAATGGTGTCTAAATGTTTCCCCATCTAATAAATCATTTCCCGTCTATAGCGCTATCCCGCTTATTACGCTTGTAGGTCATGGTCCCTTGACGAGCGTAATAACGGGGTTTTACTGTACATGATTTGCTCCATCAAAATTTTATCCGTTATTCTGTACTTTCCAAATTTGTTTGGAGACCATCGCCATTTCTTTTATAATAAACGAAGAAAAACAAAACAAAACAAAACTATTGCTATTCAATATACAAAGAACATCTCCAACAAAGAACAACTTAAAATGGTTTGTAATTTAAGTAAGTTTTTTAAATTATTGTATTGGAACTATGTTGAATGTAACAATTGGTGTTCAATATTTAAAATGATGAGATAACAGACTGTTGTGAAAGAATGAACAATAGTGAAGCATGAGAAACAAGTTACGTTTTTCCATCACTCACTAAGTGATGATGGAAGCAGAATAAAAAAAAGGTAGGGATTAGTAAACCAATCACAGTGCTTCGCAACGGCTTCTGAGTCACTTTTGCTTTAGAATAGACTGCGCTGGGGTGGTCTAGAAAATGCTCGCGCGAGTCTTTTGCGACCCCATGCTATCTTACCCACCCCTATATTTATATGGAATAATTGTCATTCTTAACTCAAACCTTGTTAATATATTGAATTCTTAATAATGAGTTAAAAAAAATTAAGTTGAGAAACTGTGAAAAGATTTAAAAAGGGGAGAAAAAAATGAAGAATAAGAATTGCTGATAAGGGGATCGAACCCTTGAACTTCGCGTTGTTAGCACGACGCTCTAACCAACTGAGCTAACAGACCACCTACAACATTTAATATTCAGGCCACCTACAACTGAGCTAACAGAAGCCGTTGCGAAGCATTGTGGGACATGTATCCACAGACAGACAAACCAGGAATATAAGGAGTCTTTCAGAAGCCTAAAAGGTCGACTTCGAAAGCATAAAGATGTATGTTCAAAAAACAAAACAAAAAGTACCAAATATGAATATGGGGCGAGGAAACAAGGAGATGAAAAGGACGACTTTTCACATTGATAAAATTAAGCATATGAAAATCGTCGAGAATTTGACCTTTCTCACAGAAAACTCTCGCATCAGTACTCGCATCAGTAAAGTGTAAAGTTGCTGATGGAGAACGCGTTGGATACTGAAAAGGAGATATCTAAGATCCCTGTAAACTTATCTAGGATAAACTACACTGAGACCAACCTATAGAACGTTAATACAATCTTCATTGAAGTACCTCATCTAGAATTGGAAGAACGCAACAGTTCTAAATTGTGTTAGGACTAATGTAAAGAACGTTAAGTCATTGCTGAGATGAACATAATAGTAATATTCTTCTGGTTAGGGACCACGGATAGACAAAGCATTTATTTAGGTTGCAAATTTATTGTGGCCCTCTGTAAAATCCCAAAATAACTAACTATATTACAATGCATGCGAACGAGTGTTAAACCTACATAAACGGAAATGAAAGAAAAATAAACAGAACAATAAATAAGCAAATATGATACCTTGAAATATTTTTTATTCTTGCTTAAATGCACGATGAATATATATTTTAATACTTGTGATTTAGAGGGAATCTAGATTGATAAATCCTGGAAATCTTTTTAAAGTCTTTATTTATTTTATTTTTAAATTGTAAAATATGCTGATTACAAGTAGTAGCGATCTATTAAGTTTTTTTTTCCCTTCCAAAAAATTTAATTTAAATTCCCATTATTTTACTGATGTTCAATCATATTATAAGACTACGCAGACATTAATAGGATTACTAAGCAGATTAATATCTTTTGTCTTAAATATCGATAAAATTACATTGTTCGTTTCTAGTGCTCCTCTTTGTTTTGTTGTTTTCTCGTATCTTCTGGATCCAAGTTCCCAGCCAAATACACACAAAATAAAACAATTTAACATTTAAAAGTTACGTCATCTCCTATCCTTAAACATGCATGCCAAGTTTCAAGAAGAGTCACCCAGAGATTCCAAAGTGATAAGAGGCAGACACATATCCACAAGACTAATCTCATGAGCTCGCTTTCCTAGAAACTAGGCTAAAAATTTAAAAAATTTCCTTAAAAAAAAAAGAAAAAAAAAGAAAGGCATAATTTTTTTTATTATTTTTGAGATTTCTTTGAGTTCATCAACCGGATATCTTGGAAACTATCTGAGTTGGGTGACCGTATTTCAAGTGATATTGAAGTATTGAGTAATCAAATGGGTTATAACTATGTTTCTCAACGTCCCTTTTCTTAATAACATGTGTTGATAACAGAAAAAAAAAATACTAATTATTTCCCAATTCGGAGAAAAGTTTCAAGTGAAGTTGAGTCAAATTAGAATCTTATGTCTCCGAACAAACAACGAAAGTGAACCACGGTTCTGCGACGACGAATGGCTAAAAAATTCTGATTTACAAAATAACGCCTTATATTAACAATGATTCTACAAAACAGCAGAGTTCAGACGTTCTGAGGACCATCTGCAGTAACTAGAATCTATCATGCCTAAAATAACTAATGATTTTGTAGAAACACCGCAAGATATTCGCTCAGTTATCACCGCAAAATGGGGACTAACTTCGCAGCGTGGGATTTTGTGAGGGGGTGTATGTGGAGACAAAAGAATCGGGTTCATATTTTCAGTCAGACCATAATAAGGATCATATTAAAGCAATGCATCCGTTTTAGTAAAGAATTTCGAGGATCTTTTTTAAGGAATTAACGAAAACCGGAATAAAAGGACCTAAGTTTCAAGTTTGGATGGCAAATAAGATATGTTCCATTATGGAAATTCACCTAGCCGTTTTCGTGATGCGCGAACAAATAATAAACCGATAAATGGACAAAGGAAAAAATGTTCAAATAGAATACTGAGACTTCGCGTAATAACAAGAGAAACAGAATGAACGACTGCTAACATATTAACGTACTTCAAGATACTGAGTTTGGCAAATATTCAACCGTCGATAAAAGATAGTTCTCGACTGAGTTACTGAAATGGAAACAGAAGGTGGTCACAGAAAATACTCCAAATGATCATGGGTTACAGTGAATCTTGATGTTTTCTGAAATGTATATTAAGTATACATGTATAGAATGAATGCAGTAGAGTAAAAAAATATTCTATTAGTTACTTATACCAACACTGTCCTCGCTTAACCGCATTTGTTTTTTTTCAATTTGATCTCATCGCTTAATTCTCCCTTCCCGGTAACGATGGAGTTAGTCTGTTTGGGAGATAAGGGGACAGGCTGAAATTATGTGGTCGATCGTCTCATGTGTAGTGTGGCATTTCCTGCATCGATCATCATGTGTGTTTGCGTCATGTAGAATGTGTTTCTTGTAGTTGCGTGTGGAGATGACTTGGTCCTGTATAGCGATCATGAACCCTTCGGTCTCCCCAAACAGCTCACCACTCGTCAGCCATCTGTTCGCGCTTCCATGTCGACATGAGACTGGCTGAGTTAGTGCCGATGTATGCCTTGGAGTTCCTTACGAGCCCATGATTCACGCAGCTGCTGTGTGTAGGTGTCAGGGGTGGTGAGTGTTAGAGAAGGGTTTTCGAGGTCCAGCGGTCTGAGATGTGTCAGCCTTGACAATGGCTGAGTGCATTATTATTAAGTTTTGTGAAAATTACAAAACAAAAAAACCCTATACTTATTCTCAAATTATCTACTAAACACAAACAGTATAATTTTTGAAAAAACATTAATGAAAATCTCATCATTTGCTTACATTATTTAATCAGATTAATTTAAATCGTATCAAACACAATCGCAATGGATAAGCTAAGATTAAATACTTATGGTTTAAGAGAATGAGAGGTAGCAGAAATGAGAGATTCCCAATGCTTTTCTATGGGAATTTTGTGGCCTTTTACGGCAAATTACTTGACAAGGACTCATTTGGAAAAATTTCAAATATAAAAGTTAGGTGGTCCCCAGTCCTCGAGTTTGCATCTTCAGTTTCAAGCAGATCTATCCGATGGTTCAAAACTTATTAAGCGAAACAGACACACGTAAAGACTGACTATTAATTAACTAACAATAATAAAAAAAGTGTCGGAATTAAACGGAAGTTCGATAATAGAGTGGTTGTTTTTTTTACGCTTTGTTGTAATTTCAGACCAAAATTAATCAGACTTTCAAATAGCTTTGCAAGAATATTTTGGAAGTGATTGAATAACATGAAGTCAAACCGCGCTTTCACAATGGAAAGGGTTTTCAACGACAACTGGGAATTTATATCGAAAAGAAAATATTTTTAGTGGAGGCTCAACGAAGCAGTAACTTACGAACTTTCGAGAAACGATTTCTCCAAAGAAATGTCCTTAAGGAAAACCGATTATGAGGACTCAGAAAACGTGCTCCAATAATATTGAATGTCGTCACATAAAATCCAGAGTATTTGATTTTCAGAGTTCTGAATTCTGCATGAAAATTATGGTTTCCGTCTGTTTAAAATTATGATAATTTAACAATTCAGTTCCTTGATTTAATATTTTAAAATCAAGGAATTCTTTTGCCAGGAACATCTTCATTTGGAACCCATTGCACTCCAAGCCATTTATTGATCGATTAGCGAGAGAAATTGTGATCCGGAATTGCAGCCAAGCACACGACATCTCCAACAGTAAAATTTTTTACAGATGCTTTGTGATCGCCGTAATTTAGCAAATAAACAAGCAAATGCAAGACTGGCTTTCTGCGATTAGTATTTCCAAACAGTGAGGTTTCTTTTGAATTAAAATATTTCGAGCAAAATAATTGCGGCTGTAAATATGTTTGAGAAAGGCGTGTTCATGGAATCCTTACAACGGACGGTTTTTGTTACTGAATTTAAACTTAATTGTATTAAATCCAAAATTTTAAAAAATGAATCTCTTCTGTATATAGGCCTACTATATCTTCAATATTCAATGATTTTATACTGTCTTACCTTACGTAATTAAACTAATTTTGATCATTTTGGCGCATGCGTGTACGGCAAGATTAGGGAGGGAGCATTTCCGTTGTATGGAATTTTCAACTTCAATATAATACAAAATTTTATCTTAAATATACAAGGTACATTGACAAGGAAGCCAAGTAGGCTTCGAAAACTTTCTTATACAGTAATGGATTTTTATTGTTTTTAATTACATTTAGGCTACTTAAAAACCCATTGTAGGTTCGGCATTAATTGTCTATTATATCCTTTCAATATAATTCATGAATATTTTTTCCTCGTAAGAGGACTAAGAGACAAAAATAATAAAAAAAAGATTAAATTTTATTGAAACTTATTACTGAAGTTTATTTTATAGTTTCACAATAATTTTTACAAACTTTTTATTTTTACACTGCCAATATATTCTATATCTTCCTGAAAAAAAATTTTGTGGGCGCCAAATATCCTTGATGTGAAATTATGTAATTATTTCTAAAAAAAATAAAATAAAATAAAATAAAAGTAGTGTCAATCCTGAGCTTGTATTATTTAATGAAATAAGGAATTTTTAATGAAATTTAATTAACCACATTCAATAGTAATAGTCACATTGAATTATAGTAAACAGATATAACTAGTGTAGCACTTTTTGCAAGTTGTTTTAGGTACTCTTCTGATAATACAATTGAAACGTGTGCTCTATATTATCACTAAAGTATTGCTTAAAATTTGGGCCTTGTAGAGGGAAGATTGACTTTTTTTGTATTTACTACAATGAATACATATGTTTTTGATTTGGTAAAAAGGATAATGTAATATTATTAATAATGTTGAAAACGGAAAAACGATAAAATGCACAAATTCGTTTGCTGTCACGCCTTGAGCTTTCATCGACGGCCATCTAGAACAGCTATTTCATTCTTATTAGGACTCATCAGCCCGATTTAGCCTCGATGATCAAGCTCACAACGCGTGAAACTCTATGGATCTTTCTCCCGCTCTCGGAAGTGGGACCCTGCAAAAGCAAACAACAGAAAATTCGCTGGAACCAGTAGAGTGTAATTAACTTAGCTCCCTAAACGCTGGGCACAAAAGACATTTAATAAAAGGATAAGCCAAATGTAATGTGGGAGCAAAACAGTGAGTTTGAAAAGAGACCACATTTCAGCAGGTAAAAATACTGATTGTTGATAATGCTGTTTTAAGAAATATAAATTACAGAAAATTGCAAATATGAAGCTGCACATATTCCGCTTTCACTTGATGTTAAAACAGTGTAGATCATTCAACTGGGGTGCGTGTTGAAAGAAATATTTACATTTAATCTCGAAGACGTCACAATTTGTCTTTCTGGAAGAGAAAAACGGTTGTCATGATGTTATTTTTTTAATTCAAAAATTCTTGGGAGGAAAATAAAAAGTCATCAAAATCAACAAGCAGTCCCTGAAATAATTCGAAGCATACTTTCCTTAAAACTTGACTCTTATTTTTTTAAATTACTATTAGTTTAATGCCAAAAAAACAAATCTACGTTTATTTTTCACATTATAATCTCCGCTGAACACAAATACTATAAATTTTTCGTTTCCTAAAAAAAAACCAGTAATTAAATCCGCATTAATTATCTAAATTAACTCAAGCCAGTAATTGTATTCATGTCATACCGTGCGCAAATTAATGGATTACCTAACAAGATTAATGACAATTATTTAGGACATCCATAGAAATTTATTGTTGTTCTAATGCTTTTCTAGAGGATTGTTTTTCGCCTTCTCGCGCTAATTTCTCGACAAAGACTCACTTGGAAAATATTACAAATATTAAAGCTAGATCGTATTTAGTCCTTAAATATGCTCACCAAGTTTCAAGGAGATCCATTAAGCTGTTCAAAAGATATTAGGTGAGCAGCACACCCACACACAGGTTAAAATGGCCTACATTTTGGACCTCTGTCTGTTTCTTGAGTGAAATTATTAAATAAATATATCTTAGTAATAACTAAAGATTTACGTGCACGCTTATAATTTAATTGATGAAATTGCAAATAATGAAATACGACAGTTTCGTGATACAATCGAGGCCACATTATCAAACTTATGCTTGATAATGTGACCTCGATTGTGTCACGAAACTGTCGTATTTCATTATTTGTAATTAGCATCAATTAAATTACAAGTGTTATTACCATTGTTCATTGGCTTTATTTTTGATCATGAAATATATCTTAGTTTTCTTATATTTTAATTTTTCAGTTTATTTAACTTTTTATTTTCAATTTCTAGCAATTTTTTAAACTGCTAGTTCAGCCCAGGCGAAACGTAATTTAATTTTTAAATGTGTTAATATAACCTTTTAAACTTTTTAATTTGTGTGTTGGCCTTAATCTTTTTTAAATTTAATTTCAATTTTACACACGTAAAATCTCAGTTGCAATTTTTTTTGAGCGCTTATTTTTATTAAATCCGTTTGTGTCCTTTTCTTTTTAGGATTTCAAATGACCTTTATACGAACAGCCGACCCAAATGGAGAAATTTTGGTGGAATCCTGACGAGATGTAAGTAATAAAAGAAAAAAAGTCTTATAAGAGAAAATGACTCATATATTTATTATTAGTAGTTTTTCTTTTTTGTTCATTGTTGGAATGTTCTTTTCAATGTAAGAATAAAAGTCGTAAGAGTACTGGCAAGGCTAACTGTAAACACAGGCCTGGGCGAGTAAAAGAAAATAGTCAGAAATTTACCAATACTGTTATTCAATAATTGATTGAAATATCCATTGTACAAGCTGCTGCTTGTCCGTCGGATTAAGTTTGTGACATTTTCTTTTCAGGCCCGATCTGTATTTTCAGTTGACCTTGGAGCACAGGTAATTCACAAAAACTTCTATTTGAAACTGGACGCTTTATTTTGAGATACAGTGCAACTTGGATAATTCAAACGTCTTTAATTCGAAATCGTGGTTAATTCGAAGATTTCTTTTGGTCCCTTGAATTTCTTATTAAATCAATGTTAAAAAAATCGTGGATAATTCGAAGTTCAGCTTCCTTAATTCGAAGTTTTTTGTAAAAAATTTCGAACTATAACGACTTTTCGGCGTTTCATCGTTAAGAAATTCGACACGTGACAACTGAAATCCCCTTCCCGCCACCGTTCGACACGTGACGCCATTCGACCGTGACGCTTCAGACGCCATTCGAGCTTCCTGCTGTCGTGTCACCATGTCTTTCAGTAAACCACGCGTGTACAAGAATTTAACCTTCTCTGAAAAGGTCGCAGTCATTCGCGAGGTGGAAAAGGATGTGAAGAAGAAATGCCAAATCGCCAACGAGTACGGGATAGCGCCGAATTTCGTCGATACATTGAAGGACAAACCAACGTAAGTGAAGCTGTTTTCCGTTCACTAATATGCTTGATGATTTTGTTAACCTTAAGCGACTGAATTCTATAAAACAGTCAGACATTGCACAATTTTTTGAAAAACTATAATTTTCTGTATTGAATGTAATATGTACTGTAGCTTACATAATATAAATCTTATTTTGTTTACATACATACAGTGTTTAAGTCTTTCATACCATGATCTTTTTGAATAAATATTTACTTATTGACAGAATAATCTTTTCAAGCATTCAGTGGACCTGAAATTAAAGTTAAAAGATGTAACTTGTTTAATTCGAAGTCTTGGATAATTCGAAGTTTTGTAGTGGTCCCTTCAGCTTCGAATTATCCAAGTTGCACTGTATTTATATAAGCAATATGACACATAAGGAGAGAAGAGAAGGAAAGCTCAAAAGTAGCAAATAATTCTTTAAACTAGTGAACGTAGTAGCTTTCTTTAAAACATGTTACAAAGAAATTAAGATTTATAAGACTTTTTTCCTCGCTGCAATAAAAATTTTGAGAGAGATTATATTTAAAGGTAAAAGTTTAATAGTACAATTACTTATTATAGACCATACATAACAGGATGTGTGTAATTTTGTATCATTATCTAAGAGTACTTAATGCTTCTTCAATAGTAGCCTACTGAGTCCTGATTACCGACTTGTTTTGATTACCGACAAAACTAGACTGCAGAAATTCTTGTGTACTTATATTTTATAAGAATTAAATTTGTTTGTTTTATTTAAACGTAGACGTAAGTAGAGCGCCGCAGCATAGGATTTTTCTTCCTATTTATTATCCTTCTAGATGAGTTCTTGGAGTTCATCCAAACCTCTGTCAAATGGATGCGGGATACTTCAACGCGAATAACTGGGACGAACATTGTATAATATAAGCCAATCTTAAGATGTCCGTTTAGTCTTTACTTCCAAAGCTAGGCTAGCACTTCACCGACTTTGCATGTTCTAGCGGCATGTTCGCGCTATTGGCGAAATCACTATTATTGACCTTGTCACACTGTGCAGAATCTCTCGCTGCTTGGTAGCAGCGAATGCAGGCAGCGAGTGTCGGTCTCGTCGATATGGTTTCTCTGGTTATGTGTATTGTATTAAATTTATTTCCTGTGCTTATATCTTTTATATTTTATATAAAAATTATTTCATGTTTTAAAATATCGCGAGTCAATTTTTGTTTCACTTTTTTTTTATAAGATTATTTTATTCCCTTATTTGTTTAATGATCCTAGGGTAATTAACTTCAAAATACTTTTCTGTAATATATTTATTTCTAATAATATGAAGTTGACAAATGAACGTTGAAAAAAAAAAACCTTCAATAAGTTATTTACATTAAATACCACATTATTTCTAAATTACGACGAGTTTACTTATCAATATTTACAATGTAATTTCAATTGAGAAAACAATTTTAGCACACCACACCACTAGGTACGCTGCAAAATATTTGTCGCCTTATTTAAACCCCAGCTCTCGGGTCTTCGTTCTCGGCTCGCTGCGTAACTCCATTCACTCAGTGATTACTCGTAGCGAGTGTATTACCTGACCCACAAGCAGCAACCAACTCGCTTCAAAAGTTAAACAGGTTCAATTATTCTCGCAGAGAAGTTTTCACTCGTTCAGCGAGCGGGCGAGTAGCGATTTCTCAGTAACGCTGAGAGATTTAACCAGCGAGTACTCGCTGCTAGTCGAATAGCTGCTTTAAACTCTCCAATTGCGATTTAAGCTTTAAGATCTAAAGAAATTTAATAGGATAAACTTTGTACAGACAAATACAAAAAATTAAAAAACAATAATCTGATATTTTCAGTATTTTCACTTCTAGAAGATAAATTTTTGCAGGAAATTACTTCGGCTGATTTTTCCAAAAAGTTGTAATCTAATCCTAGATTCAGTCCCATTGAATCCAATAAAATTGCAACATCAGCTAATACTGATACTATTGTGAGAAATCGACAGCCCATATTCTAGTCCACAGCTTTTATCTCTTCTGCCCACAACTCAGAAAAAAAGTAAAATTAATAAATATAAATATGTGTGTAAATTTACGCCCAATTCTTTATCAAAATGAGAGATTCTGTAAGGACAATACCGAAAATATTCTTCAATCGATTCAATAAAATAACGTAAAGGGATCTGTAATAATGCACATACTTTAACTTCATAATTTCCTCTTGTTTTTTTTTTTTTTTGGTTATTTTTTATAAATTTTGAAAATGCAAACTTACTTTCTCATCTGAAAACATTCTCAAATAAAATAAAAAATTTTGTTTTGTTTTGTTTAATTATATGCGTTCTTGTTTTCTTTTAATCTAAAATGTTCTAACGCAAGTTAAATTTCATTACTATTTACTAATATTTTAATGAATTATTTCGTTACATGCTAAGCTGAATGTTAGCAGGGATTACTTTTCATTCCTTTTATTCTTTATTTAGTTTTGATGTTATTTAATACAGGGGTCATTGTTTTGTATGTTTGTCCGTTTCACTGAGCTAGTTATACTGGATGGATCGGACTGATGAGAGTTCAACAAAACTCGGAACAGTACTGTCTCCGATCCCCAGTACAAATGCCAAAAATAGCTCAGTAAATTTTTGTTTTGTTTAGTTATGTGCGTTAATGTAAAATGTTCTAACGCACGTTAAAATTTCATTTAAAATGAAAAATCTTAAGCTAAAAAAAATTTATATATTTTACATGTGCAATGACGTCTCAGAATGTTTAATAAATTACTTTATCTCCGAGTGATTAACTTATCTTGATTATACCTAATAATTAGAATTAGATAAACCAAAGTTAATTTGTAATTATGAATAAAATTTATCAGATAAATTAATCTTATCAAATAAATTGCTACATTGTATACTTTCAGTGATTTCAAATAAATAAATAAAAATAGTTGCTTCATAAAATTACCAAACAATATCAAGTTTTCTATTTTATTAATTTACAAAAAAAAAACTGTTTATAAAATAATGAATACAAATTAATTTATAAAAAAAGTAGAAAAAAAAAGCAATAGAATAATAAAAATGTTACTGCATTTTCTATTCGTATTCTTTATTAACATTTTCAGCTTTTTATGCTACGTATATTAATTTTATCCTTTTATTAAGCTTTTATATCTTAAAAAGTCTGCTTTTCTCTACAATACATTACTTTTCTGAATAATATATAATTATGTTATTAAGGAAATTACCATTATTACGCCTTTAATTTTATTAATGGTAGTGAAAAAAAAATTAATAGAGAGAGGAACTTGAAAGTAAGTTTTTAAAAATGCCAAAATTCAACTTAAAATATCAGAGAAACGCTCTCATAAGGAAGTTCTGTTCAACTCCACCAGGAAGTAGATAAAAACTGAGTAATGAATTTAATGTCGGATATCCATCCCTGCTAAATGAAATGAACTAGTCCGAAAATAAAGGAGAAAAAAATTAAATACTTATTATTATTGAAGTAGTAGGTAGTTCAAATTTAAAATTCACGATGAGTTAAGCGAATGACAGATGTGGTTTTATTTCTAATTAGTTTATATTTTACAAACTCATTTAATATTGTTTTTGTAAATTCAAAGTTCAGCTTAATATTTATTTACTTTTTCTTAAAAAAAATTAAAAAAAAAAATCCCTCCCTATTGTTGACAGTTTAAAAATTTTCATGTACAAGATATTGAAATAAATAAATAAGTAAATTTTATTTTTTCCATAATATGAAATAGAAATAAAACGAAATTTCCTAATTGTCTATTCGTTATAATTGAGTGAGTTCACCAAATCACGATGATTGGCGCTACTGTCGCTCCAATGATGGTTGTGGCATCTTTGGTTGTAGCCGCCATCTTAGAACTGCTGCCATCTAGTCCAATGTAAAAACCGTCTGTGAACTTTTTCTTTAAGGGCTGTCATCGGTTGGTGCCTTAAGTGTAATCTGATTTCTGTTCATGTAATCCTTATTTTTGGTGATATGGATTCAGTAAGGTTGATACTCAAAATACAAACGGAAAGACGCCACAACAAAATAAGACACAAAGAAGTCATTCTGTGCAAATGATGCTCGTTGCAGAACGTGTAAAATTCGTGAAATTGCACAAAGAAATATCACCCACAGTTTACGAAATTGTCAACATTTCTTTTGAATTTTTTAAACGTGTGCGATTTCAATTCATGGCTTTAGAAATGGGCTTTTCTGGTCGATTTATCGATAAATTTATCAGATGTTAGAACAAATAAACAACGTTTCATTGGCAAAATAATCTTAAAAATAGCTCCATCAATTAAGTTGATAAAGTCAAAGAATCTGGCATTAAGTAGAGGAAACCGAAAATAAAAAATAAATGATTACAATGTTAATCCAATGTCATCATCATACTAATAGCAAAGATCTGTGAAACATAATCATTGAGATAACATTAAGAGTTTGAAGATATATATATATATATTAAAACTGTTAGATATTCACAGCAGGGGCGGCTCGAGAGGAAGAGTTACATGATCGTTCTGTCGCCTTTATTGATTGAATAACATCGGACTGAATTATTGGATATTATATATAAATCAGATTAATAGAAGTAATAGATATCAGTGTCTGTTGAGTCCTCATTAGACAATTCTTTCTCGCTAAGCTCGAATTCACATTAAGTAATGACAAATTTCATCACCTGTAACTGAATTGAAAAAGATTGCCCGGTTCCTGTTTTGATTAATTCCCATAAATTCATTAATTTATCGGATTTCCAAAGTAATTTATTAAATTAATATATGAAAGTAACTGAAAATAATATAATTTATGGGATTAATAATAACTAAAAATTATTTCTTAAGTAACGTAATTTACAAGACTATCTGTAAACGCAACTTAACTACACATATCGAATACTTACTTACATTAACAATTAATTGGATAAAATTGCAAGTTAATCACAAATAATGTAATTATTTAACTTAATTATTCGCATTAATTGTTAATATAAATAAATAGCAAATAATGTAATTATCCGATTTATCGTTAATTTAGCGTAGTGGTAATATAATTATTGCGTATATGGTTAATGTAAATTAATTGTAACTATCGTAATTAGTGTATAGTTGCTGATGTAATTTAATTGTCATTAACGTAATTATCTTATTTATTGTTAATGTAAGTTACTTAGAAATTACTCATTACTGCCAACTTTCTTGTCAGTTATTGTTATATTAATTGTTGCTGTAAAGTAATCGTAAAAAATGCAATTATCGTGTAAATAGTTCATTGTAAGTTCATTGTAATTATCGCATTAGCTACCAATGTAAATTAATTGTAAAGACCATAATTACCGTATTAATTGTTGACGGAACTTCCTTGTCAGTAATGTAATTATCGCATTACTTGCTAACTGAAATTAATTGCAAATAATGTAATTATCGGACCAACAGTTGCCGCATCAAAGCTAACGAACTGCGGCCTTCAAAGGTGAACTCCAATCAGAAACTTCATAATAAAAATTTGATACAAAATCGTTAACTCACTTGCACCGTCACTAAGAAAATTACAATAGAAAAGATCAATGTGTAAAGGAATATCCTGTATTTATAACACGTTCTAATAATCCCAAACCGATGATACATCGCAAAAATACTACGCGAAAAACAAAAATTGGAACTACATTATATCCATAGACTGATTTTTATTATAAGTTACGGTATATATTAAAACTATGATAAATATTTTTTTAAGGATTACAATTGATCGATAATCTTCATTTCAAATTTTTGGAATTAAATATTTTTTTTCTTAATTAAAAGTAAAAATTAAATTTTCTTTTTTAAATAAGTTAAATCCAAAATTTTTAAACAAGAATCGATTCCAGTTCAAAATATGTTCGTTAGTCATTTAATTATTTTTAAATCGAATGTAAATATATTACAGATAAAATTTTAAGAATATTAAAATATGTCTTTATCGAGAGATTCAAGAAATAAGGTTCATAGGTTTATATTACTAGTATCCTAAGCTTCCCAATCGCGTAGTGAGAACTGAGCAAGTGGCTGTTGGCCCATTTAGTGGATTGGGAGTCGATAAAGATCAAAATAACCAAAAAAGTTGGATCGTAAATAAGTGTGGTACAAAATCTTAAACAAATCTGTCCTGCCGTTTAGGCATGGGATTCCGGGGGTAGGTTTTGAGGGATGGGAGTTATAGAGATCAAAATTAAAGGGCCTATGCTTTAAGTTGGAGAGTAAATAGCCTAAGCTAGTTATCAAATTTGATGGAAATCGTTCCAGCCGTTTTAACGTGATGAGCGTACAAGCGAACAAAAAAAAAACAAAACAACAACAACAAATAAGGAAAAAATATTCAATTGGAACCGTAAAGCTTCGCGTGCTCTGTCAATTAATACATTTAATATATTATTTCTAGAAATACTTATCAGAAACTTTATCATTAAAAAAAATAAAAATCAGCCAATAAAAAAATGCATTTTTAGAACGCTAATATTTATACTGTATATGAGTCAATGGAATTTTTCTTTTTATCATTATCTGATAGTAAGTCTTATTTTTTTTTTTAGTATCAATGCATACTATGATAAGATTAGAGCAAATATAATTACTAAAACAATCACAAATGCTAAACCTATCTTTTTGTTATTTTGAATTCTAAAGATATATCGTTTTCATTTTTAATGACTTTCGACTGCAATGTATGTATGATATTCTATTCAGTTCTATTAAAGAATAACTTTGTTTTTTTTTGTTTTTTTTTAATATCCGACTGCACGGACTTCCTTAAAATTTGAGATATTATAATTTGTGTTTGTGGGAGAGTCGTTAAGATGGAAAAACAACAAGTCAACTGAACTGAATTAATTTATTAAATGAAAATTTATTATTGGTTTTTATAGATTTTACATAGTTTAATTTGATTGGCTAAGTAATTAAAAATAAACAGAATGGTTGGATAAAAATATAGCGAATTTAAAATTAATTAACTGATTCAACGGCTGCAACGGAAAAGAATTTAAAAATAAACAGAACATCAGTAATTAGGAAACAGAAAAGGAATGTTTTAAAATAAATAACGGTTAACGATTAAAATGAATAAAATACAGATAAATACAGTCAAATAATTTCTACAAAAATACATATAAATAATTTCTAAAAATTTTTACATACAAACTGTTACAATATTGTTTACTTATGAGTCAACCTAAAACATGTATTTTATTTATTTTTATCTCAAACCGCATCTCACAAAATGAACCCCATCCCCCATACACACTCATCTCACGTTGAAACTGCTGGAACGATTTCGTAAAATTGGGAAAATGCTTTTGTATGGTCCCAGGTAAGCTAAGAGAACGATTTTGTTTTTCGTCTTCATCCCTCACCCATTTTTCAGAAATGACTCTTTCCCAACTGTGCATATTTGGATCACCACGTGAAGGGTACCTGAGCGTGTCCCTACTTTATTTATTTTGTGTCGTTATTTTTTCAATTTTTGTTTTATAATTGCCACCACTTACTATTCTACTTCAATATTTTTGTTCTCTGTTTGTTCATTTGTCAGCTTGCAGGCGCATCACGTTAAAACGGCTGGATGGATTTTCATTAAATTTGGCACGTACCTTACTTATGGTACATTTTTAAACATAGGCCCATTTAATTTGTTTTCCACTCCTCCCATGCTCTAAAATTAATCCGGTAGAAAAAGGGTTGTGCTGATTTCTTTAAATGCGTTAAAAATGTTTATTTATGATCCAACTTGAAATTTGAGCACGATCAAAAATGAATCCGTCCATCACAGCTTCTAGTTCTGTAAGTATATAACAGCGAATTTCATTCTTTTGTTATATGGTTATTTAAATAATGAACGTTTCTTTGTTTGTTTGTCCCGTATGCGTTCCTATACCATTCATCAGATTGCGATGAAACTTTGGTGAGTTGTCGTGCGCACGCTCGCGAAGTTTTCTGAATTAGTAGAACCATTTTACAACATCTGGTGCGTGAGGCGTTTCAATAAAAATGAGTATTTCCGGTTTCAACGTTTGCAGTTTCCGGTGCGACTCGCATTTGCAATGACCATCAACAAAGCACAGGGACAACACATGGACAGCTATGCTCAAATGTCGGGAAACCTTCTGATTTATTCGTGTACATATGCACCAGATGGAAAAACAAAAAAAATTGTGTATCCAAAAGCACTTCAATAAACAGAATTAAAACACAAACACTTTCTTTCTTTCTTTGAGTGGCATTGCAACGCATGCCGGGTACAGCTAGTATGGATATAAAGTAAACCAGAAACCAAACTATACAACATCAGAGCTCTCGCGTTGCGAATATTTATAATAATGGAAATTGTATGGAATAGAACCCCTTCGATAAGTTAGCGATGGCTGCAAAGGAGATTTTAACCATTGAGTTGTTACTTAGATATTAGTAGATGTTAGTCAGCAGATATTATAATTAAAAAATAATAATGAAAACCGAGTGTTTTGTATTGTTTTCAGGACTTTAAAAGAAACATTTTTAAGGAAAGCATACTTCAAGTTTTTTTTTAGGAACTTTTAGTTCGATTCCACTTTTAGTTAGCATGTTGATTCCACTGCCTTTTTTTTATATAGGCATCAATTTAACGTTTTGTATCTCTTTGTTTAATAAGTAAATGTAGGTTTTCAACCCCATGATCGGTTTCGGTTCATTGGATTTCAATTCAGATCATCTCTTATCCATTGATTGACGTCAATCGAGAAACATCTGTTGATGAATCACGTTACTATGGTTTTCCTCATAAGAGTTTGAAAAACTTTATAATGGGATTCGGAACTGAAATCAAACTAATAATTAAAAATATATAAATTTTAAAAAATAAGAATATAATTTAAAATTTGCAGATTCATGGACTTC
This sequence comes from Thereuonema tuberculata, assembly GCA_023159025.1. Lineage (NCBI taxonomy): Eukaryota > Metazoa > Arthropoda > Chilopoda > Scutigeromorpha > Scutigeridae > Thereuonema > Thereuonema tuberculata. The sequence goes on from JAFIDM010000001.1 coordinate 7,487,620, forward strand.
CGTTTATGTGAAACTGAGTAAGCGTTTCAAGGCTGTTTTCCTAAGGCACAAAATCACTCTGTCTATGCATGTGTGTGTTTGCGTTCCTTCCAATGACTGTTCGACATCTGGATCTTCTTCAAACTTAGTATGATTATTGAAGGATTAGAGATGATCTACTTTTCTAGAACAAAATCTTTTCCAGAACAAAAAAACGTAATTTCCAAAGAAAAACATTAAAACCTATTCTATTTCCTATTAATACTTCATGTCTTAAACAATGAATAATAATCATTTTAGCTTTCCATTAATTTACTCACGGTTTGATTTAAGTAAAATTAATCAGATTTAGGCAACTTAATATCGAGGACTTACTTATTTTTCTTTCAGAAAATGGAAATTTGTACTGTTTATATTCAGATGATATTTTGAAAATAAGCGTGTGCTTTTCGTTTTTCGTCATTTCACTAAAACATTTACGTTATCGTCGAAAGAGCAGTGGTGCCTCAAAAAGAAAACAATAAAAAACTCACTAACGAAAAATTATTGAGAAATTCATGTACCAGTGGTCTGCCGGCCTCGCAAATTGAATTTTTATGCTTTAAAAAAATTCATTGAGGCCTGCGAACGGCTGGCACATGAATTTTCTCAGTAATTTTTCATTGGTGAGTTTTTTATTGTTTATTTTTTCTTTTGAGGCACCACTGTGATTCCGACAATTATTCCTATTAGCGTCAGTACGTAGTCCTCGTTGTTTATTGGTGACTGCTCCTGACTGATGATCGCCAAAGAGCGTGAAACAGCTATTCCAGGATGTCACTTAATAAACAATTTGGTCTCACCCATTGTTGTTTATTTACGATATATTCCTTCAAAAAGGGCCAATTTGGCGCTTGTTCGAAAAAAATATTAAAATCGTTCTTCTTTTTTTTTTTAATTATCTTGAAGTAGATTTTTCGTTATCAACTTTGATAAGTTAACATTTCCTTTTATATTAGACTGATAACATTCGTTGGATATTTGTTTTCATAGCAATTGAACGAACATTCTATTTTTTTTTTAATTCATGAATTTTTTTCGCAATTAAACAAAAAAAAAGAGCAAAATAATTTTAGGGGTAAAGAAAACTAATTCCAAATTGCCTTACCAAGGAAACCACTAAGTTTGTAGGTAAATAGATAACGTAGGCTATAAATTATTTCAGCAACAGGGTTCTTTACAATGATAATCAGACATCCAGTGAAAATCTTTTCCTAACTTATGTGATTTCCAAAACAACTGCTCAAAAACTAACCGATAGCTACAAAGTTGTTATCATTTCTTAATTCCACTGAAGATGGCCTATTTTTAAAATTTAATCATTTTCCTTTTAGCTTCGAAAAAAAATTAAACTCATTAGTTTCATTTTGCTTAATTTTCTTTTTTTTGCATAAAAATAAGCAAAACAATAAGCAATACTGTGCACTTTTAAGGATTCTATGGTGTTAAAAATAGTGAACCAAATAACTTGAACGTTATGGAATTGACGAAGGCAAACGGACGAAACTATGTCCACTAAATGACAGATTACTCTTATTACTCTGAGGTTCGGTTCTCATGTGGGTTTCGTGATGGTAGACGATCCGCGCTAGGCAGGTTTTCTCGGGGTTCTCCCATTTCCCCTGCACTTCTCCCACCATTCTTTCTCAGTCTTTCTCTCCATCTGTCCTTATTTCCGTGGGAATTACAATAGACCTCTGGTCGCAGTGCTTGGCTTCTCTGCCACCCACATTCACTACATACATACATACATGACAAAATAATAGCAGCGATGTTTTTATTTATTTTTTTCAATATATCATAATTAACATTAAATTTAAAAATAATTGACTGAGAATAAGACGTCTTATAGATAAAAGTTCAGCCTGCACACAAGCATAAAAAGTTAAAAAA
>JAFIDM010000001.1:7504530-7515781 GCA_023159025.1 Thereuonema tuberculata
GATGCGGGACTTGTCGGACACCCTGTACAAGAGAGATCTCGTACACTGTATATATTTCACAGTGAAAATAAATATAATTGAGAAATTGTGTTGTAAAGCTCTATTACGCTATAAAATGTATTTCCCTTCCACTGATTGTCAGATTAAAAATAACTGTCAGATTGTAAAAAAAAAAGAATGATAATACAAGTGTCATTTCATCAAACAATTATATTATGTGTTGAACTACTTTGTGTGTTATGTACTGTTATCAAACAATTAATAAATGTGTTGAATTTTAGCGGCATAACGACAAAAAAAAATATTAAAGACCTAAAAAATATATAATGCGTTATGCTAAAGAAAATATCTAAGCAACAAATAATCGTCAATTTAAAAATTTCGTAAAATCTGGGCTCATTCGAATCTTTCTGATGTTTGCAATAGGAAGATGTAGGTCAGAACCTATTCCTTTAGAAAAATAAGTCATAAAATGAAACATTGAATTTAAAGCAAATACACTTTCGCTTTTTTTTTAGTAGTTTCCAAGCAAACATGATTAAAAAGTAGGTTAGGACGCTGTCCTTCAGTGAAAACAAAATATGCATACATGAAACGTAACCCTCTCCATACAAGTGCAGATTATTTATCTGCTGCCCATTATTTCTTATATAGGTATGAGGACCCTAATATTCTGTAGGTACAGAAGTTTTAAGTTTGCTTTGAGGGGAATGTGGGGGTACGGAAGACATTAGGTCTATTCTTTTGCCACAGAAAGGAGGACAGACGGAGAGAATGTGGAAGTGGATTGGTGAAAAGTAGTGCAAAGGAAAACTATAGAACCCGGAGAAAACCTGCTCAGTACGGATCGTCCACCACGAAATGCAAATGATAACAGAATCTCAATAATTAAGTGAGAGGCCGATGTTTCAGCGACACGCCAGTAGCGCAGTGTCTCTAAATGATGGTACGATAACCCATCCCCACCTAATGACTTATCTGTTTTAATAATGCAGTCTGTCTCAGATTTCTGCAAATTATTATTACGTTGCTAACAATAGTGTTTTTGATTTTTTTTTTCTGTTAGAACAGTACAACAATGAATTTGAATTATCATTATTCATTGTTGCAACGACCTTACAGAAAGAAAACATACGTCAACGTTACAATTCGCTCTAGTCACATAACAATGGTTCACAGCCATTCTGAGACGGAATCTCAATTGGAGCTTTCGTTAATTTGTCAAAGTAATTTATTGAGATAAGATCAAAAACTTTTCCTGTATCTACTGTATAGTCGTTCCGGAAAAGTACTCGAACAGAAACCTAATCTTCATATAAAAGAAACTTCTTTAAAACGGAATATCCCAAACAAGGATTGCCGTATAGAACAAGGCAAATGTTTTCCATCTCTTCATCAGGGAAATTACGCAGAACATAGTGCATTCCTAATATCCCAGCACACAATGGAAAGCAATCGGCTCCAGAAAGTTCCCCATTGCTCTCGTAATGGAAAATAGAAACGAAAATTAAATAATAGTTTCTAACATCCATAATTTTATCTTTAAATGTCTTTTTATTTTAATTAGTTAAGAAATCAAAAGGCACAACTCGTGACTTTTGTCACAATGCTTTATTATATAATTCTAAATTGAACAAACATAATAAATCTCAAATCAGAAATATATATAACAACTCTACGTACACAAACGAATGAATAGGGATAACATGTATAACAAAATAACTTTAAATATATTTAGCAAAAGCCGACTTCCAACAGCCAAAACAAAAAAGAAGTCTTCAAGCTTTTGAGGGAGAAGGTCCACTAACTGAATCATCCAACCAAATAAAAAAAGGACGAAGCACAATAACAGCTACTACGTAGATTTCGAATTTTGCGAAGTCACCAGTGCTGCTTCGGCCATCACCCTATGTAAGCTACGTACGCTTTTTTAGCGAAGAAATGCCAAAAACGATTAAAATGGACTATTACGACTAAAAGCAAAGCTGTAATCAACAAAAGTTTTCTTGTATAAAACAGAAAAGAAAAAAACAAAAACAAAAAAAGTGCAGTTATATTCTTCCTAGTTCTAGCCTCAATTCAGTAGTTCCATCACAATCCGTCAGATGTCTCAAAAACAGCTACGACTAAAAATGTCAGGACGTTGAATGGAGTCATTGTTAAAAAAAGGGGATACCATATTTCTTTTTAATAATTTATTTGCACAGAATACAAATGGCCGTTTAGTTATGTAAGCTTTTATTTCTTACTTCTTACTGTGTGTTAAGTAGGTTAACGGCTGTGCGATGACGCTGACGATGCGATTCGTAGAGAGAGTCATATTTCAAAACGAGGCCAACCAGGTGTAGGTGTATCCGGGGTGATCTGCTCCTCTTTCGAAACCATAATACAGCCAAAACAAATACACTCTCACTTTTTCACACCTTTCTATGCAAATACATGTCTGACGTTTGAATCCATCAGGTAAATACGAACAAAGGAATTAAAAAAGCAGGTCGTTAGGAAAGAATTTAAAAATAATTTTACGACACTGAAAACGAAAGCAGGATGTAAGACCTAACTTTTAAGTCTTCAACATCTTCAGGTGTTGTTATAAGCCTATTTTCATAGAAAAGAGACTCATTAGATTTCTCTGTCTGTAATGATGACATAAATAGAGCCGTACACCTGTCTAATACTAAGAAATTTAATCAAACTTAAAAATTACATAGATCACAACGGTTTCTCTGTCTGTACGTTCGTGTATTCTTCTCCTAATAACTTTTGAACCGTAGGATGTATCCTCTTGAAACTTAATATGCATGTTAAGGGACTAGAGACGATCTTATTTTTTTATTCGAAGTTTTTTCCAAGAGAGTCCTTGTCGAAAAATTAGCGCGTGAAGAAGTTTACGTCGAAAAGCATCGCAAACTAAACATGTCTTAAACAATAAATATTAATCCTTAATAAATTAATTTTCGCGTGGTTTATTGTGATTAAAATTAATCGGTTTTTGACAATTTAACTAAACAATGTATAAGAAAGTTTGTAATGCTAAAAAAAAAAAAAAAAAAATGACTTTGAGGAAAGAAGGTTTTAAGTTATCACTGGAGCTTCTTGCTGGATCCTTCATTGCAATGTAATTTTCGGGCTGTTTCTTTAAAGTAATAATTTTTAAAGAAAAAAAAAGTTTAATTTCAAAAGCCTATTTCTTCTTCCATTCAATTCTTTGTCTTTTGAGTGTTACGCCCTCTGCCGATGGTTTATTTAGCCAATCATCGAAAGTATAATACATAGAAGATAAATAATGAGAATAAAAGCAAAACGAATCTTCTTTAATATAATTACACTGCCAACTAATTATGCACTTTTTTGTTTAAAAAATAATAATATATTATAATTAAACCATTCGAATCTTCTTTACTTTTTTTTTAAACATTATGTAAAATTTGCGCTGAAAAAAAAACTTGTGAAAACGTAAGATTGGGAAACAAAGGGATAAAACTGCTGTAAACGATTAAAAAACGTAGCCTCTAGTCTCTAACAAGTACAGTCTAACAGATGGATGTTGACGATCTCGTATTTTCGTGATTTCACGTAATTTACGCGAGAATAGCCTCTATCCATGTCTTCCATAAAATATTGAAATATTTAAATGAATTATAATAGGGGGAAATGCATGAGATTTTTACTACATTTTAATATAGTTTTCATAATTTGAAAACAGTCAATAAACAAACAATAAATTCATTAGGTAGCATTTTCCTAGTGACAGACATTGAAAATGCTAAATTCTTTGAGACCTGCTGAAGAGGCTAATGGCCAGATCTCGTGTTTTCCGTAATTCTCACGCAAACGAGCTCGTCAACTATAAGTAAAGAATATACAATTAAATAGACAAAGTTTGTGTAAGATGATAACTTTTAAAATTTTCACAAAGTCAAAATTTGGATTTAAAAAAAGAAAAGAAAAGAATGAAAAGAAAAGCGAAGGATAGTTAATTCCAGACTGTTTGCGATCTACGAAAGCTATAAAAACTAATAATCATAATACTAATAAAAACTTATGCAAACAGAAAAGAAATGTAGAATCGATGAAATATTGTCAACCATTCATTTTTTTCCCCTTAAAGAGGGGCAAGACTACATAAACTTTATTTGCGATATTTTTCACCCACACTAACGACTTTATTTATTTAACTCTTTTGCAAACCAAGCGAAGCACGGCTATTTGGCTAGTTAACTCATAAATAACAAGAAAACCGTGAAACGTAATTTAATAGATGATTTTCCAAATGTTTATATGCTGCAGAGAAATATTTCATTTTTTATAAAGACTACAGCAAGATACAAGGTACCTATTTAAATAGCACATCAATTATCACTGCGTTTTTCTAGTAGTATGTTCTCTTCGGACTCTTATTATTACGATGATTAAAGAAATAGAAACAATCTATAACAATATGTTCCTGAAAACATTATTCATTCAACTATTTTCCTTATAACATTATTTATTAAAATATTTTTTTTCTACATTAGTAAAAAAAACAACAAAAACGAAAAATCTACATTTACAAGTGAAAAAAATTTTGAATTCGTATAATACAAATTTTCATTAAAAAAAAAAAAAAAAGTTACTGAAGTTGTCTAAAGCGGATCAATTTTAATCAGATTAGACCATTAGTTTAACTAAAAGGATTAATATTCATTTCTTTAAGAGTAAAAATCCTTAAGAGTAAAAAATAAGAATACTTATTAATAAGTTTCTAATACTTATTTGGGAATTTTTCTCACTTTCTCAAGCTAATTTCTCAACTAGGAACCCACTTGGAAAATGTAAAAATGTAAAACTTAGATCGTGTCTAATTCTTAAAAATACACAGAATTTTACAGTATACTCTCGATATCTCAAACTTCGATATCTCGAAAATCTTGATATGTCGAAAAATTTATTTTTCCCCTTGATATTACATATTCATCTAATGTTAATTTTAATTCTTATGTCGAAGAGTTTTCACTCAAAACCTTGTTATGTCGAATATTTTTCGAAGTAGAAAATTAATTTTTCCGGAAAAATCGCCGTTCAGTTGTGTCGAAGCAAATAGAGGTATTTTTTCAAGAAATTCTAGCAATGTTCATTGTATTTTACTAATTCTTTTCAATTTAATGTAATTATTTTTGACTACTTTTAAAAATTAAAATTATCATTGCTATATTTAGACTTATTGTCAACTAACCTTACATATTTATACTTATTCTCATCTATCAAGACTAATTTTTACAATATTATTCCGTATCTTGTGTTTTTACGTGAATTTTTATGTTTTAGTTATGACCTTGTTATCTCGAAAATTCGCTATCACGAACTTTTTTTAGCGTCCCTTCAACTTCGAGATATCGAGAGTATATTGTAAATAGAAAGCGAAACTGATACACACACACACAAGATTGACTGATTGATGATCCTCACTCAATGAAATTAAGCTATAACACAACTTATCTTAACTGTATCGAGGATTTAAATGAATCTATTCCTCGAAGACTGACACGATGACAGAAGCACAGAATACTAATGACAAATATGTTACTTGTAAATTGGACTGATTACATTGTATCCATTTAAATGCAATGAATTATTCCAATTGATCTTCTACAAACTTGGCATTAATATTTTACGGATAAGAGACGATCTTTCCTTAACATTTGAAAAGTTTTAGTTTCCATCCCTGCTGAGATACTTGCGCTTAAAAATAACAAACATTTCTATCAGAAAAAAAAAAGAAATATTCCGATAACGAGAAAATTGAAACTGAAAAATCGCAATCCAATTTTAAATCCAATTTAAAATGGATTAAAAGTTGATTAAGTTTAATTGAAATTCGTGCTTTGATTTGATAATGTTAATTAGATTTAGACAAATTAAGTCCTGATGAGTTTCATGTACTTTCAGCAAATATAAATTGTATTAATCAAAAGCGCAGTGGTGCCTCAAAGTAAAAAATACACAATGAAAAACTCACCAATAAAAAATTAGTAAGAAAATTCATGTGCCAGCAGTGCACAGGCCTCAATGAATTTTTTTAAAGCATAAAAATTCAAACTGCGCATTTGAATTATTATTAAATAACAATGGGTGAGACAAAATTTGGTTTCACCCATTGTTATTTATAAATTGTATTCGTCATATAAAATATGAAAACTTTTTCTTTATATTGTTTTCACAACTTAAAAATAAAATAAAATAAGAAAAAAATGCAACATTTGAAGAAAAGTAAACTTTCGGATGTTCCTTGTTTTACTTTTATTATTTAAATTAAATAATTTAAAATCGTTAAAAAAAGTACTTGATAATTCAACAGATGATCCTTACCTCAAGCAGAAGAAAAAAATCACTTAAAACTCGGTCGATTGAAGAGTTTGTTCCTCTTTTCCAACAGCTTTTGAATAAAATGTCCAAATGGAATCGATTTCTGTGTGAACTCGGGATTTCCTCTGTAGGTTATTCCAAGAAAGCCCAAGATATCAACATTTCGAACTTTACAAGACCTATCCCAGCGCCACCTACAGTCAATAGCCAAAGGCAAGCATAGGAGGTTGCGATATGCATAAATCTCTTCTCGAAGGTCTTCTCGATTTAACTGAAGTATTTACCCTCTTTTGGTTCTTTTTCATGACTTTTTTTTACAATAGCTGATTTCATTTATCGGTTTATTTTTTTATAAGTTAAATAAGAATAAATAAAAATTCCCTCAATCAGCCAGCTCGAAATATTGATAATACTTGTAGTAAACAAATACACAAATGTAAATAATATTGATTACTGTTATTTTTTAAACTTATTATAAATTTTTCACACTTATAATAAGAGGTAATAATTAAGAAATTAGACAATTCTTTCCACTACATTATCAGTTCTGGCCATTTTTAGCATTTTCTTTAATTATTATCATACCTGTTTGCAGTCATGACATTTGTTATGCGGATTGCTCTTTTAATAAGCCTTTACCGTATTTACTTACACACCTAATGTGAACTGAGCTTTCTTTGATTAGGGACCATTTCCAAAGCATTCATTTCCTAACTCTAAAACTACGAACCGTACAACAAAATATCATACAACATTTTCGACTCAAAATGACCTTTGGAACCCGTATCTTATCGCGTTGTCAACCATTTCCGAAACAGCCTGTATATTGTAAACTGACTGTAAACTGACATTAACATCAAATGTGAGTTAGACAAATATATACATGCATAAAACTACTTGTAAAAACTATTTTAGTAGTAGGATGAAATAAAATAAATATGTGAAATATATTTAAAAGATTTATGAAACATAGCTAAATTGTGCAATTCAAATACAAATTATACTTCAATTCTTGATTCCAATATAACTTCAGGGTGAAAATATCTGTATACGATTATTTGTCTAGTGTGTAGTTTGAATTTTTTTTCCCCTTGAACGTGACATTCCAATTTCGAATAAATAGATTGTATTTCTTTGTCAAATTAACCATGAAATATAATCCAGTGTTGTCCAAATGAAAAACCGAATCATTAAAACTTTAACATAAATAAATAAATATTAAAAACAATAATTTGAGACGGTCTTAATTTCAATGGGATGTCGGCCGCAATCATTTTTTTAACTTCTACAATCACGCGATTTACAGTAATATCTTAGCCCAGGTTAAGCTATTGCTGGAGCTATTCAGGGAAGTTCACGATGTGCTGTACATCGTAAGTGAGCAAATAACATTCAAACTCAAACAATCGCGCTGGAAGAGTTGCAATGGCGCTGGCGAGACTCATAACACAAGTTTAGAAATGCTTTCACAGAACGACAGATAAACATTCTGAAATATGTACTAGATTCAGCTATCGTAGTCACACACCATTAAATGATTTAACTAAGATTAAAACAGTAGAAGATCGATTATCAGAGTTAATTAGGATTAAGATTGATTAGGTTTATAAAACAGTTCCGATAATCAAAAGTACGTGTGAATATCTTGTTTGTACAGAAGCAAAGTGTAAATAAGCATACAATTAAATTATTGTACACAAGGTGAATACTACTGTATGTTGAAATATGAAGAATACTAACCAAATATTAGAAAATGAGTTAGGAAATGATTTTTAACCCCTGCAATGACAAATTAAGACTATTTAAGATAAAAAAGACTTTACTGCAAATATCTCGAATAACTAATCGGAAGTGACTGCTTTAAGCGCCAAATATAGTTTATCAAAACAAACAAGTAAAGCTAACTAGGCTTAAGCTTTTTAGGTGGTTCAGATCACTGATAGTTTATGTTAGGTTTTAGATTTAAAACTTTAATTTAAAATAAAATTTACAAAAGCTATTTTCGGCAAAAATACCAGATTGGCAACAAAAACTTAACTGAAGATAAAGGAAGAACTTCACAATGAGAGTTAACGTTTTTACTTAAATAATCCCACACTTACGTGCTGATGCACAGAGCCTCGTGAGACATTATTTCCAACAGTTAAGACGTTCTACTGTATAAGTTTTTGACAATATATTCTTTGGTCTCGACCCGCCATGTTGTCTTTACTGTACTATTATTATTATTATCGTTCTTATTTTTCTACTGCATAAATCCTCCTCCTACTACTAAAAATAATAAAAATAATAATAATAAAATACAAGGGGCCATCTTAATTTTTTTTTAAACTATACAAAATAGTTTGATCTAGATACTGAATTTCATTTCTTTTTAAGATTCTAAGCTTTTCATTAAATCACGAAACGATTCCATCTGCAATATTGTGTAATGAAGAACAAAGAGGACAGACAACGTAGTTCTCTACATAAAAAAAAAAAGTCATTGAATAATAATCATTCAATCTTCTCTGTAATACATTCACATTTTATTAAATATAATAAACATTCAACTTCATTTCCCTAAATCAAGCAAATCCATATTAGACTTTTCCGGCTTAAACACACCCTTTCCGTCCGTCTGTCAAAAATTAGAGACAAAAGTAATCGCTATTATTTGTATATTTTTAATTATCTTATTATCATTAGGCGCTAAAATATAATATATGCATTTATAACACATGTTGTTGTTATTGCCTCAGATAAAAATAATATGATGCTTTCAACTGGCGGAAGAGCTCGGATTGGCTTGGGATCTACTTCGTTCTGTTGGCTTGGGATATCAGGAGATTTTATTTCCTAAACTGCCCATCCTCTTTTGAAGATATGAGAATTATAATTTTTTTTTAATATATATATTTGCATTGCAAAAAAAAAACAAAGGAAAAAAGCCTACCATATATTTTTCTTCATTTTAGTTACCACAATAAGTAATCAAATTTTTTCCGTCTTCACAACAAATATTTTGTTGAATATCTATTAAATGCTGAGAGTCCAATGACGAAAAACATCAGCCAGGAGTAATAGGAAATCAGGGATTGATTCTTTCATTAAGAATATTCAGGTGAGAATCTCACATCTGTAAAACAGAGTTTGTTAAAAGCAAGTAATGCATAAAGCAAGTAAGGCCTATTCGTAAGTTATCTTGATTTATCCTATGTACCGGGCAACGATAGTACTTCCACTGTTTTTTTTTTTTTGTTTTTTTTTTAAAGGGTTTGCCATGTACGATCTTTATGTAGCGATCGATTTTGTCTAGAACAAAATCATGACATCAACTTGAATTCCGAGCAATCAGTCCAAGATGGCGTCGTTTTGTGATCGCATAAGCGTGACCAAGAAAGGACAAACTTTGCATAGCCAAGCAAGGGAAATAGTGTTGAACTTTTTTAATGACTTCAATTTTAATTATTATTATGTATTCGTAACTGTAGAAAATACAAAAAATCAGAATGTTTTCGTAATGCTTATAAAATTCAATTATGGATTTTAGCAATAGATGGCGCTGTTGCGTCCTGGAATCATCAATCTATAAGGAAATTACGTCATCAAAAGCTCTTCTTTCATGAACTGAAGTGTAGTAAATTCTCAAAAAAAAAAAAAACAAAAAAAAACAACAAAGAAACAATAAGCTCTGAATATTGTTGCTGTTTAAATGAAGATTACAGGTTTTAAAAATTAAAAATATAATCTTTTAATTACATGGACTGTTTCTGTTTCTTTTCTTTTTTTTTAACAATATAACAAAATTAAATCTATTAATATTTAGAATTAATACAGAATGAAGAAACAAAATGTCTTATTAAATCATATCAGTTACTCTTCATTCTTGCACAATGGCAATACTATATAATCAACAGTAATACAACAATGCAATCAAACTATACACTAAATGTTTATAAATCGTCCAATCACAGCAAGCTAAACATTGAGGAAAAATAGTGAAAGACATAACTCCGAAACATCCACAGCCTCTCTGAATAAAAATTCTAGAAACATCCTCCAGTTAAAAGAGTAATAATAATAATAATAAAGATGTGCCACTGCTCCCAACTGGAGACAATCACAAGGAAATCCTGAGAATCAAAGGGAAAAACTCAACCACAGACAATGACCCAACGGAAACTGAAGCAATTGACCTTGAATCTTTCTGATTCCAAAAACAACATAATTGGTTCAATCTGAACTCAGCCGGAACTAAAGAGAGATTCGTTATCAAAGCACTTTAGCCACGGACCACAGGCTCCTTTCAAATAAAGCCATTGTAATTTAAATTCTACGCTTTCGGGAAAATTAAAACGTGGCATTTTCGCTTTTATACGTTCCCTCATCCTGATTATTCCATTCAGGGCGCTATTGAATCGTTCAAATCCAATTAAAGTTCAGTAATAAGTAAAGCACAGGCGTAAATAGGGAGAGAAGGTTGAGGAGGTCTAGTGCACCCTCTCCTTCTCCCTCCCCAAACCCACATCTCGAAGTGTACAGATAATTTGTGTTGCTTCTCTTGATTGGAAGGCCAGTTCAGAAGACTTTAACCTTCACCGAAATTTTGAAGACGATGATTTTTTTTTTTTGGTTGCTGGATAGATTTCGTAATTTGGTTTCCTTCCGAAATCACATACAAGAAAAGAAAAACCTGTGAGAAGGCACCTGCCGTGATACGTTCTGCTTCTCTGTTTTTAGGATAGTACGTGCATATTAGTAGTTTTTACTCAGTGTTCGTTGGAACAATGAGTTGTAAGGTAAGCATGTAACTTTATTTATGTAACAAATTTATGCTAATCTGTGATTTACAGTCACTGAACCTTGTTTACATTCAATGAAATTCCTCAGGTAGACATTACTCTACTTCACTAATGGTGCAGCA
>JAFIDM010000001.1:7515791-7572380 GCA_023159025.1 Thereuonema tuberculata
GTCTCCAATATGAGATGTGTAGGTAATCATTTCATTCACAAGCACAGTATATCTTCTCATTTAAATCCGCAATTGGTGGCTTAAGAGTTGAATCGTACAAAACCAAGGTTTGAACAAGGTTGGAGGTAGAAGTAATTTTTCCTGCCACTTCTCAGCCTAGTGGAGCTAATACCCAACAGAACTCAACTACAAGAAAATGTACAGCCGTACGAAATGACACCTACTGTTCACAAAGTCTTAGAACACAACTCTTTAATTATAAGGAATGCAATATTACCACTTGGACAATTGTCTGAGGAGGCTTAGGAAGCCAGGAACCAAGATATCAGGAACTATCGCCAATTTTCAGTGGAAAATCAAGCAGGAGAAAACATCCAACAGTAATTTCAAAAGTATCTATAAATATCAAATTTCAAGTAATTAGTAGAAAATTACCAAAAGTCGGCCGCCCAATTGAATCCGCCATTTTGGATTTTAGACAGGAGATGTCAGATTCGAAATCAGCGACCTCCAAAACCCCTGTAAACCGAATTTCAGGCTAGTACTCCCAATGATATGGGTAGGAGGATTTTTTGCACCAGGATTACTGAATCGAGCCCCCTGTGCGCCGCCACGTTCTACTTGACATTTTTTAGAGCCTGTCCGATGTGATGGTTCGAAATAATACTCAAGACACGTAGGCCTTGATGATTCCCAACAATGAATTGTCAGGCGTCCTGAGGTCAGGACTTCGTGGTGGCCATTTCAATGGAGCTGGGAAAAATGGGAAAGACAAGCAATTATTTCTTAAAAAACTTAAAATCTACTTTCCTTCAAATGTTATTCCGTAAAACTTATTTTTTTATTTACATTACAGTCGTGTAAAACGGATTAATTTTAATCATGTCAAACTACACGGAAATTTACTAGATTAGCTGAAAGAATTAATATTCATTGTTTAAGACATTACTAGAAATCTATTGGCTTTAAGGTTATAATGCTTTTTTTATCTATGGGAATTTTTTTTTAGCCTACTTGTTCAAATATGGGAAAAAAATTTAAATATGGAAAAGTTACATCGTCTTTAATCCTCAAACATACCTATCAAGTTACAAGAAGTACCACCCAGTGATTTTAAAAGTTATCAGGAGAACAAACAGAACACAGACTGACTAATTCATGTCAGTCATGAAACCATTAGATGTTGAAACTAGTTTATTAAAGTTTTTACTAATTTAACCAATGTGTTTCCTGAGTTTTAATTTTACTAATTTTAATTTTATAATAAGCATTTTGTTCCAGACGAAAAAAGAAACCAAAAAACCCCAATAACCTTGTTTCTCCTTCATTTCCACTTTAATTCCTGCGGGCAGAAGAAACACGACACCCTCATCATGGTGTTACCATTTATTTATGAAGCATAACTACAATATTTTATGTACTAAACGAAAAGTCTTTGTTGTCTGAGTTTAAGATCGTAAAACAGAAAAAAACAAATTAATTAAGTCTCAAATTTGATTTGTTTATTTCCGTTGATTTCTAAATATTTTTGATGCTTGAGGGAATTTTACGATCAGCAAAACTTTTTCTCCATTTTACATCAGGGAATAACTTGTATCTCATCGTTAAGAAGCTCTCGACATTCAAACATGGAAATAGTTTTTTCATATTAATTTATTAGATTTTAAAGCCTTGTTTGATTTCTTATAAATAAAATTCTTCATCTATTTTGTTTTACGTGTCTCTTAATATTTTAAAGCATTATTAATAACTAGACGGGTACCGTCGTTTCGCTCCAGCACCCTTGCTTATATAGCATTAAAAAAAAAAAAAAAGAACTTTATTTATTTAGCAAATTAAAATTGAGATCGGAGAATATACGACTTCCCAGCCCGTTGTGGCCTTCTCCACGTAACTCAAGTGTAATGCGGATTGGCGCCATATACATTTTTGCATGTATCTTGCAAACACAGAAACCTTTGTGAATGACTGATATATCATTCGATAGAACTTTTCAAATACCAGCATTTTCTCAATATAATGTTCTCTTCCAACTTTTACACTTTTCGTTTAAATTGAGAAAAAGTCAAAATTTGACCCTTTAAAAGGCGACATCTTTGAAACCAAAAAAGTTTTTCGAAGGATTTTTGTAGCATTTTGTTTGCCTTAAAAAGATTTTATCATTTGCATGGTCAATCTATCTCTTATAGTTTGGCCACAAAATTGGAAAAACTTAAAGTCTTATGATAGAATGACAGACAGAATAACGTTTTTATAATATATAATAATTTTAAGGCGAGGAAACACTCCTTGATCGACTCGAATTCAGGAAAATAAAATTGAAAATAACGTCATTAGAAATTTTTTTGTTAAGCAACCTGAAGCTACAGCGATTGGTGTAACAGCTGTTGGAAGTCATTTTCTTCATGAATATAAGGATTAGTTGGCTTACCAACTTTCAAATAGTCACAAAATAGCAAAACAAAAAAACAAAAAAAACAAAAAATGAGAATGAAGATATAAGAAAAGTTATTTAATGGCTATCGAAAATTGAAAAAAAAAGAAAAAATTAAAAAGTATAAAGTTCTTTTTTTTTCTTGAATTGAATGCCAGCCAATTTTAACATCATGATAAGAAAATAGTAAAAAGTGTGATACCTTATAAAATTATTTCCAAAACCTTTTTTTTTGACGGTAGTTTGTTATTTATTGATACGATATGCAGCAACTTCAACAGGAGTCTTCGTTCTAAGAGCCAAAATCAATTATTAAAGTTTCAGCTCTGTAGGATAAATCGTTTTTGGATTCTTTTGATTTTAGAGCGATGACGAATATGCAGAATTCGACTCAAAATTGCATTTTAAAAGTTGTTTGTTTTAACCCCCCCCCCACTCTTTTTTTTTTCTCCCCAATACATATTAAGGGGTGTTAGATTAAACCTATAATATTCTATAATTCCCAAGAAAGTAACAAAATGGTATGAGTAGACGCTAACAAATCGGATTTCAATTTGACAAAGACGCTAAATACTTCAATTTGTTTCACTTCATTAAAAATTCGTACAATTGCAGCATCACTTAAGAACAAGAGGTTCGAAGAACTTAAAGCCTACTTGTCTGTAAATGTGATTTCTTAAAATTTCTTTTCTTTCTTTTTAGTTTGAAGTTGGTAAATCGATAAAAAAACGAAAAGCCTAATTTTATTTTCAAACTTACCATATCTGCTGAAAACATAAATTTTGCATTTCCTAAAAAACAAAGTAGCAATAGCGATTAGTAAATCAATCACAATGCTTAGCAACGGCTTCTGATACGTGAATGAAGAAAATTATTCAAAAGTTGTTAATACACTGAATTCCTAATAATGATTTAAAAAGAAGGATGAGTAGAGTACAGATTGAGTCACTTTACGTTAGAATAGACTGCGCCGGGCTGGTCTGGAAAAGGCCCGCGCGAGTCTGTTTGCGACCCCATGCTATCTTACCCACCCCTATTTATAGGGAATAATCGTCATTCTTAACTCAAACTTTGTTAATAAGACTGAATTCAATAACTTTCAATAACAACGTGTTGCTAATTTTTGAGAAAATAAAGTAGTTACCAAAATCCCAATTATAAAGGATTACATAACGAGTATTTTATAATGTCATAAGTTGAGAAACTGTGAAAATATTTAAAAAGTGGAGAAAAAAATGAAGAATAAGAGTGGCCCATGAGGGGATCGAACCCACGACCTCCGCGTTATTAGCACGACGCTCTAATCAACTGAGCTAATAGAAGCCGTTGCGAAGCATTGTGGGATACTTGTCCACAGACAGACAGACGAACCGGGGATGTAAGGCTTCAATCAGAAGCCTAAAATCATGTTACTTAAGTTGCCAAAACCGGATTATTCACTTCACTCCGAGTGATGATTAATAAATTAACTAAAAAGGAATTAAAATTCATTTTTTTTTTAAAAACAGTGAAGTATTACTAAAAATAGAATAGAAATCCGTTGTTTAATTCCAATGCTTTGCTGAGGGAACTGTTTTTATCTTCCCGTGCTAATTTCCCGTCAAGGATGCAATTGGAAAATATTTTAAATACAAAATTTACATCACCTTTAGTTCTTAAACGTTTACATCAAGTTTCAAAAAGATCCATCGAGAGATTCAAAAGTTATCATGGAATACACACGTGCAGACTGAGTGATCTGATACGCCTCACTTTATGTAAAAATATGTTAAAAATGTTACGTTTCACTGAAAACGACGACGTAGTTACAGATTCCTGATATTCACTATTTTAAAAAGGAACAACGAATAAAGTCGTGGGCGGCCAAGGGTGTGTTTGCAACATAATGTGTTTATTCATGAGGAAGAGAAGTAAAACCATTCCTTTCTGCTTAAATCAACACAAGTTACGTTCACGTGGTTCTTAAGGAAAGCTGATTAGTCAGGTTGAAAGAAACAGAAGTTAACAATTACATACGGAAAAATAGTTAACATAAAAAAAAAAAACTATAAAAGTTATTCATTATAAAGGATACAAGAGTACAAGAGTCTTTCTTTACGCTACTCAAATCAGTCGTTAAAGCAGTCTGTCTGTGTGCGAATGGGTGCTCTGCTACGTCTCCTCTAAAACTTGCATCTTGGTATGCATATTTGAGGACGAGAAATCTTCCCCAGTTGAGTCCTGGTCTAGAAATGGGCGCGAGAATATGATACAAATTACCATTGGGAAGCATTAGAAAAATCAACAATGAATTTCTATCGATATCTTAAACAATGAATGTTAATTCTATAAGGTAATCCATTAATTTGCGCCTGGTTTCATATGATTAAAATTTGATCAACTTTGGGCAATTTACAGCCGATTTTGTTATTTTTTTTCAGAAAATAGAAAATTTTACTGCTTTTATTCATAATTGGAATGTAAATTAAGTCTTTATCGTTTTCTTCACGACAATTTAAAAAAAAAAGAAAAAAGAAATTTTAGGAATAACATATAAATGAATTTAAATTCATTCGAAGTTATTGTTTCCAACAAAATCAATATTCCTAATAAAACGCGCGAATGGATACGTGCAGAGATAAATTAATTTTTTCGTAATACAATTCTAATGGATTTGTGTCGACGCATTAAAACAAAGGATATTAATCCTTTTAGCTATTCCATTAATTTGCGCGTGGTTGATATAAAAAAATTGATCGGCAATTTGAGTAAATTTAAGCAAACTTTAAGACAATTTGAGTAAATAATATGGATTTAATTATTTTCTTCAGAAAATGAAAAAAAATCAGCAGATATTATAAATTGAAAGTAAACGAAAACTTTTCGTTATTTTTTTTTTGTAAAAATAATGTTTAAGAAATTATGATTAACATTTTAAGGAAGTATGCTTTAAGTTCATACCTAAGCTTCATTTTTTTTTCTTAATAACAAAAGTCTTTTCGTATAAACAATCATTTCATTCCTTAATTTTATATGAAACGTTTACGTACTGTAAATAAAAAAGTGCCCCATAAAAATTACAGCATCCAAGTAAATTATTCGGTGAGAAAAATACACGATGGTGCTGTGGGAAATTCGATTCAATTATTCAGTATGACATTACTTTAGAATTTTTACATTACTTGAAGAAAATGTACAGTATAATATATCTAAATATATTTATCTTCAATAATAATAATTACGCAGAGCAGTATTTGTGTCAAGAATTAATCTCAGTAATTTTACATCCGAGGTGGGCCCGGTAGGCGAGTGGGTAAGGACGCTTGGCTGCCGGTTGGAGGTGACAGGTTCGATTCCCGGCCTCGGCAGAGGGCAGGAATTTTTCCACGCTTCTTTCTCCTCCAAACGCCCTCTGTAAAATGGGTACCGGGTTTCTTTCCCGGGAGTTAAGGCGGGCGGGCGTCGGGCTGACCACCCGACCTCAATCTAGTCCCGTTGGTCTCGAAACGCTGGGAGCCTTACCTCCCGCGCTCCCGTGGACCTGCATGGCCTGTTTATGTGATTGCTTTTTAATTTTTAATATTACACCCGAGAATACTTGAAATAAAATCCAAACCTCAATTCACATACATTAAATAGTTGATGTATATTTAACTACAACAAATATCTTGAAAACTTCCTTTGGATTACATTTAACTTAATCATAGATGAAATAGAATTCCCTACTTTGTAATACACAGCAAAATTCATTTATCTCAACAGTCTTGAGAAGTTGAGTTCTTAACTGGATCTTTATGTTGAAATAAAGAAATAGAAAAGTAATTAAGTTCTACTACTATTACCTTGTAAACTTCATGCTGTATTAAATATATACTTTAACATTTGTTGCTTATTATTATTTCATATTCGTTAATACCTTCGAACATACTCGTATTTGCACTGCAATCTTGGTTTGTTTCCAAAATCATCGGAAAATGTATTCTACTTGTTTTTTAAACATTTTTTCACTCACAGCTAATAAATCACTCATAATTATTTAGGAGAATCTATCTTGATGAAACTCTTTCTTTCCTAATAATTCATTTTTAACTTTGGATTGGGAATCTATATTTTATAGAGATCCGTTGCACTCTGTCACCATGGAAACCTTTTCTTTTTCAGCTGAATCTGCTGTAACAATTCTCCGTTCCGTCTTTATGTTTTGTTCATCACTCGTTCCTTGTGACTTGTTGTAAATTGTTGGCGCATGACCTTTGTTTCCCACTTCTTTTTTATTATCATTTCACACAAGTATTTTATTTGTTTCTGGGAAAGTTATCTTTTGGCAATCTTTTATGCTATAAAATTCAACACATTACTTCTTCAGTAAAAGGGAACTTTTTAATACCTCGAAACAATAACTCACTACAGACAGGGCCGCATTTAGATTTTTTGTCGCCCTAGGTCATTCTAATTTCACCTCCTGTGGAGTCTCAGTTGTAAGTAATATTCAACTTAATGTTAAGAGGAGTGGCAGAAATTCTGAATTTTCGTAATTTTTTTGTAATTGTAAATACGAATTTAAATCTATGCCAACACTTCTGTCTGGGCAAATAGTATCTTTTTTATTTATTTTTCTATTTTTATTTCTGCAATTTGAAACAAAAAAATGTATTTAGCTTAAAAGTATTAATAATAAAAAAAAAATCAATATTCCAATCGTGTGTAAATTTTCTATTAATCTATTTTTCTTTAAAAATTTTGCGACTCTTCAAACTTGCCACCCAGTGCCATGATCCATTTGACCCCATGGAAATATCCGCCTGATTACAATGTGTTTTTAAATAGCATACAAATCTGCTTAAGGTCGCGGTTTGATTATTTCGTTTTGGTTGGATGGTGTTAGATCGAGGCTAATGTACCTCGCTCTTTTGTGTAAACTAAGGTAGATGACTTTACATTTATATAAGTTATTTTGGAAGTCCAGGGTTGCCTCGCACAACCCGTCTCAATTCTCCTGGATATTTACAACATCTTGACAGAATTTTTAATTCTACGACTCAATCTGATACATTATCTGAAATGTCTGTTACCAGTACGTATAGTAATCTTCGTGACCTTTCGGTAAGATTTCAGGTGATTGAACCCATAGAAGGATGTCAGAAATTGTTAGAACAATTTTAAAATGTAGGCGGAAAGGAAAATGTTACTTGATATATTCCACAAGAATGCTTTATGAACATTTAGGCATATATTGATATATCCTACATACATGATATACTGATATATATGCGTATATCAATAAGCAGAGTGTAACGAAATTCTCTGTACAAATTTTAATGGGTGAATCAGGGAGCACCAAGACAAGTCTTTTTTCTCTAAGAATGTACATTCGATGACGACAACCTTTGGTGCTAGAGGGCGGAATTTAGCGGCGCTCCAATTGGCTGGAGAAGAGATATGGAACATCTTGATAAACCTAAATGAATGAAAACAAGTGTAAACAGCCTGTTTATTCATAGAAGATGCGCAAATGTTTGGTGGTTTGGCAAACCTCTGTTTGGGAAGAGCTATCGGCAACCTCACAGTACTTCTTCTGTTTCCATTGGCAGCTCCAATCCCCAGCTGCATCTCATCCATCTGAGCAGTCGTGAAACGCTCTGTTTTACACGCAATGTGTCCGATTTACGAATGCGGAGGCAAACAAGTCCGTTCTCCGTTCCCACTTCGCCTCTCTAGACGATTGCAGCGCCGCTAAATAGACCCCTTTAGCACCAATGATTGTATACATTCAAAGAGGTAAACGTCTTGGTGCCTTATCTCCCGCGACCCCAAGTGCCTTCAAAACTCATACATCACCACAAATACATCGACTGCGACTTAAATTCTCTATAATTTATTAACTAAACGTCTGAATTCCGAAAAATTAAGAAGAGTTGTTATTATTATATATTAGAATTATTATTATTATTTACTTACTCTAATAACTCGAAAATGCTTAATCAAAAATGTTAATGGGCGGAATTTATTTCATATATTTTTGAGTTTATATATGAATTTCGTAATAAAGTGGCTTTTCAATATATAAATATATATTAAATTATCAGCATATTAAAAGTTTCAATATCTTTTTCATGCGTTAGAGCAGTCCCGAAACAACTCTATTTTGCTGCGTCTCTCCATTTTTATTGATGTTAGGGACATGTAATATGTATCAAAATAAATTAATGCATTGTTTTATTTGTATTGCTTAATTTATTAAACAAAAAATTGTTAAGACATGTAGAAAAAAAAAAGGTCTCGACGGCGCCTCGTGCTGGGCACCAATCGCACCCTGCTGCACCGCTGCGCTTTTATTGTAAATTTATTTAAAAAAAAATACTATAATGTAGCAAACGACAAGAAACTTTCTTAATCTCTATACTCGTAAGCAGCTTTCTCAAAATATAAAAATATCTCAATAGTTTTTTTGTTTTGTTTCTTTGGCATTTCGATGTGGAAAACTTGTTTCGCCCTTTGATTATTCATACTACAAAATTGAACGGAATTTCATAAAACAAGGTACATAAAACTGCCTCAAGAAATAATACATCTTAAATCCCATCTCTCTCAGCATAAAAAAAAGCAAATTAACTATTTATAACGGGAATCTTCGAAATTTTAAAGAAATTTGATCCAAATAATTCGATATTTAATACTTGACTGAACTATATTATAAATTTAAGTATATTCCGGGGAAAAAAGAACTGTGGATACATTAACTTTTAGAGCTAAACAGCGAAGTTAAATATTTAAATATTTTCCCTTAACAATTTAGTTAAAAAAATTAATATATTTATTTGCATATATATTAAAATGTTATTGTATTATATCTGAAACAATTCGTAATTCTTACCTTACCTAAATACTACTTGAAGAAGAAGATTCAAAACCGTATGACTGTGTACCAAAGAAAACAGTCCCAAGTCGAAGTTTACAATGGAACCGTTATCCATAGATTGATAACATGGAAATGTTTCATGTGACTTTTATGTGGAATATCAACTCATTTATTTTAAATTATATAATGAAATTTGAAATTCTTTCCTGCGAATCACAAGACAGGATGTTATAGAAGAGATAGTAGGAAGTGGAAGATTTTGTTAAAAGAACTATTGAAAGAATTGTTTGAATACCAATAACAGGAAAAGTGCGATTGAATTCAAAACATCAACTTTTTTTTTCGGAGAAAAAATAGATTTAGCTAGTCAGTAATAAAATTTAAATTATCAAAAAAAAAATTAATAAAATAAAATAAAAAAATTAAATACAAGTCTGTTTTGGTTAGGATTTGTTTCTTTCCAATTGAGTGTAATCCGAAAAAAAATATACTTACTCTTGCACACTATTAATAAGTATGTTACTTTAATGAGAATGGCAATTATTTTAAGATATTGTGTCTTTTTTTTTTTTAAAATGAATTATAGATTGTAATAATCATGGTTGGGGGCAGTGGCACACCCACCGGGGGGGGGGGCTAAGGGGGATTAAGCCAACAACTCAAAAATAAATAAACAAAGACAACAAAAAAGAAAGAAAGAAAGATTAAAAACGAGAAGAAAACCTATATTAAAGCGCTGACGTACTTTGTATTATTTTCTAATGGATCTTTGAAACAATTTATTTTTAACTAGGCCTACATCTGAACGGCATTTTTACAACATCCTTAGACCCCCCCCCCTCCCCCCAAAACCTTAATTCTGGGTGCGCCACTGGTTCGGAAAGTTTCTTATTTGATTAATTATCTTTTTTTCTTTATATATAAAAAAATGCATTATGATTCAGCGTTTACAGACAGATTGAATACACAATCTCGTATTATCTTAATAAAAACAAACAGAAGAAAAGAAGTAACTAATATTTTATATCTTCATATGTTGGAATAAGTTCATATTAAGCGAAAGTAAATTGGATTACAGAATAAACCAAACAGCGTCATAGGAAAAACAAAAAATATTTTGCCACTAATTTTTTAAGTTATATAAGTCGAGGCAATACTGGAATATAAAAATTGTCGCTTTTTTGTTTTTTTTCTTCTTCCTTTTTTTTATGTTACGTTATTCCGTATTATCTAATGGAATATTATTTTTTCCTTTTATATTTAATTTTTTTAATGGAAAATACATTACGATATTCAAAAAATAGCAGTCGTGTAATTAGAATTCAATGGCTTCACATAACAGGAAAAAACATTACCGTTGTTTTTTAAGTTTTTTTTTCCTTTATTAAATACATTTTACATTTTTTTCTTTAGCAATGTTGGTACATCTTGCTTCGTTTTTAAGTTCTAGTAATTAGTTTCAAAGATTATTTAGTTTATACATCAATTTTGTTATTATGACTAAATTTTTTAAAATTTCTGAGCATTAGATGTATCACGAATAAATTCATGTCTATCTGCAATTTGCATTCTCACTGCATTGTAGGAATGATGAAGAAGATGAAAGCAACAAGTTCGGAAAAACTTAAACGAAAATATCTTCTTGTTATTCCTACTGTCCCCATCATAAATTTATATAAATAAAAATGTAAATGTTCGTTTGTTCAAAATCTTAAATCTCCGAAAGTTCTTCATCGATTAGTTTGAAATTTCGACACAACGTTGCATTCGTATACACGCGTGTTTTTATATACCTATTATATAGATGTCACACCTGTGACAGGTAAAAACATGCTTTTGTTGACAACCCCAGGTGTGTGGCGCCAACCAGCACCTGAGTTAAGCGGAGAAGACTGCAACTAGCTGGGAAATCGTACATTCTCCGATCTCGATATTAATTTGCTAAATAAATAAAGTTTTTAATGCTGTATATGCAAGGGTTCCGGAGCGAAGCGATGGTCCCAGTGTACTTTATTACTAGTAATAAAATAATAATAATAATAATAATAATAATAATAATAATAATAATAATGGAAGTAAAAAAGGCTGAGAAAGGGGTATAAGTAATAGACCCGAAAATTCGCTATAAAATGTGGTTGAAGTGTTTTATTTTATGTTTGACTTTATTTTAAAAGAAAGTAACTGCTTCAAGAAAGTAGGCTTTTTCCGTAAAATATTATTTATTTTTTCAATAAAAATAAAACTTAACGTGCCTGTGTTAAATTAACATACATAAATAAAAAAATATTCACCATAATAAAGGATTTACACTGAGCTTACACCGACGAGTGTATTTATATATTCGCAATTTATATGTTCTTTTTATTTATTTACATTTAAATTACAATATCTATTGAAAATGAATTAAATCTTTATTATTTATTTAAATTACCTAAATCAGAATTAATTTATCTACATCAAACAGTGTGCAATATGAATAACTAAGATTTAATATTCATTGTTTTAAGAAAATGAGAGATTAACAGGATAACATTGTTTACATTCCAATACTACTTTAAGGAAATGTTTGTCACCTTATCGCTCTAATTTTTCGATAAGGGTCCATTTAGAAAAGTTTTCCAAAACAAAGCTTAGATCGTACCTTGTCCTCGAATAGGCATATTAAGGTTCAAGAAGATCGCCCTGCAGTTCGAAAGTTATTAGGAGGTGAAGGGCATATACACTCAGAGACTGACTGATTTATGAGCCTGCCTTTCTTTGGAAAGTAGGTAAAAAAACTGAACATTTTTCATAATTGCATTGGTTGCCATGTAATGGGAATCAACCAGAAATTGCCTCGTTTACAACCAACTTAGAAGTTAGGAACAACAATTTCCTGTTGTGGCTCTCGATCGCGTTCTCGCCACTGAATCAAATAGAATAAGAAAATTTACCGCAATCTGAGCGCAATCAACAACTTGGCACGCTACCCACTTCGAATAAAAGGTATATTTATAAAGTAGAAAACACAAGGACAATGAGAAAACATCAATAACGCTCCCACTAGATTTGGATTTCGAGAAACTTAATATACGGTAATCATTAAAATCTATACTCTCTAATTTTATGGGATACAAAAAGAACAGAATGGTCATTAGGTTTAAATTTATTTTACGTTCAAGTTAGAAATCGACCATCAAAAAAGAAAAAAAAAAAATCTTCAAAATTTTTTTTTTTTGGGGTGGATGGGAAAGTGGTCAAGATCTCTTTAACAGACTATCCAACCAAAACAAAAAAGAATCTACAAACAAATTTTGAGATTTCCATGGGACAGGCGTTAGTGGATGTAACGTTTGTAATAGCCCTTAATATGCATTGGAGACAACAACAAATAGAAAAAAAAAAAGTAGAAAAATTAAAATAGCATTTAAAAAATATAATTTACATCGATAACTCAAAGCTGAAATTTTTTTCTAGAAAGCTGACATTTTAGAGGTAGGTTTAGATTATTTCAAGAAAGATGTCTAATGATTTTGGTACTTACAGAGCCAATAGAGAGGCAGCAAATGCAAAATAATGGCAAAATACAGCGTCTAAAGTTAATGATAAATTATAAATACAGTGGAAACTCGATTAACCATCACTCTGTTATCCGTCATCGATCGCAAAACCTACTTCTCCGTAAAATACGGTACATTGCCGCGGAAAAAAGCTCGAGCCTCGAAGAAACAGAAGAAGATGACTGATTACAGCTTCAACATATAAACCTTATTATCTAGTAGGCCTAC
The DNA here is from genome assembly GCA_023159025.1 of Thereuonema tuberculata. NCBI lineage: Eukaryota > Metazoa > Arthropoda > Chilopoda > Scutigeromorpha > Scutigeridae > Thereuonema > Thereuonema tuberculata. Next base: position 7,528,831 of record JAFIDM010000001.1, read on the forward strand.
TGTTTTATATTTTTATTATTATTATTATTTGTTTGGTGTTTGACGATATCTATTTGTTACCGATAGATTTTTCTTTGTATTAATTTATTGTTTGCCTTTCGTCCCAAACCAGCATTGAAATTTCGTTACTGTAATGTTTATTGCGAAATTTCTGTTATCCGTCTATTCGGTTAACCGTCACAGTCCCGGTCCCGAAGGTGACGGTTAATCGAGTTTCCACTGTTATTTAAAAAAAAAAAAAAAGCTATACTAAAATTATATTAAGTTCAAATTTTAGATGTAAGTGAATGATTTTACAAGGCAGATTCCTGTTCACTTAACAGCTAAAACCTGTTCATTAAAATAAAAAAAAAAAAAAAAAAAAAGTAAGTTTGCAGCAAAAGACTGGAATTTTTATAGATGGTCTAATAACTTATACGGAAAATTCTTATTGATTTTGATAGAAACAAAAACGATCAGCTACGGATCAAAACCGTCAACGTAAGTGAATCAACAACTCATTTTTTTTAGCGACCCATTTGGGAGCTATTGCGTTTGTTCTGTCTGTCCGTCCGTGTCTGTCCATCCCTAACAACTCCCGAACGGAAGGTTGGATCGGCAAATGGATTTCACCATCGTGTTCAGAGGCCCAAACACTGTAGGAATGGGTATTTTTTTCTGCCTATCCGGAAAAATGCGGACACAGTCGACTGTTTGTTTCCGCAAGTTTTGAATTTTTTGCTCGACAACTACTGACCCCGATCGACTTGAAATTTGAATATGCTTTACTTTAGACTGTCTACTTTATAACTGGGCGCTTGGCTGGGGGTTGGACGTGGTGGGTTCGATTCCCGACTCCGTTTCTCATCCAAACGGGTCCTAGGGTCTACTCAGCCCTCTGTTGAATGGGTACCGGTTTTCTTTCCCGGGAGTAAAGATTGGCGTGCGTCGGGCTGACCACCCAACCTCATCAAGAAGTGTCGGGAGCCTTACCTCCCGCTACCCAAGGGCCTGCAAAGGCCTTTCGTGGGATACTTTAACTATACAATCTAGATTTTTATTCGACGGTATCTATAACAGTTTGCAGACACAATCGACTATGTCCTCATTTTTCCGATTAGGCAGAAATAAAAAAAATATTCTAGACATTCTTAACTAAAGCATATCAAATTTCAAGTGGATCAAGTCAGTAATTGTCCAGGAAAAAATTTCCCAAACTTCACCTTTTTCCGGTGGACAGTTGGCTGTGGTTGCGCGGCAGCTCACCCTCCAAAGCTCCTTAGGTGAAGTTTAGGTTTAAATGGGTAGCCCTTCATTTTATGCTTTAACACAAAACTTTTTTTTTACTTTTTTTTTTTATAAATGTACCTTTTATGTACTTCTACTACGTATTAAAAAGTTGGCACGCCAACTACTATCTTTTTTTTTTTTTAAATTACTGTTTTTCAAACAAAATCAACTGTAAATGATCAGAGGATTATACGAGTATATTCAGTAAAGTTTACAAATATTCAAAATAACAACAAAATAATATTAATAACCGATATTCAAAATAAAACATTGTTTTAAAATATCCTTCCTCGAATTTAAATTCAATGTTTTTGAATTTAATGTTAGGAAAGCTAAAGCCAGAATAAATATTGATATAATATCACAACTGATATTATTGGCTTTATTTTTTTTCTCCAAAATAGTTTTGTATTTTTACAGTCTACCTGCAGACGTAAAATTATTTATTTATTTATTAATTTGTAATTGTAATACGGAAGTTGTCAATCTTCGTTTTGCCTCTTTGGTTGTAAGCTACGCAATTATTTATACAATTTTAAATATTCTGTATTTTTAGCACTATGTAAAGAGTTCTACTTGAATAAATATAGATCTTTCCAGTTTACAAGCAAGAATAATCGAATCATTAAGAATATTTGAAGAAAATGTGACTTCATTCTTTCCTGGTGAGCGTCCTTCAATGAAAAGTCGACCTTGAAGAAAAAAAGATGGAAAGGAAAAAAAACAACAAGCCAAAATTGGCGGCAACAAAGGGTTTAAGTTATTGACCTTTTAGTTTTTAGGCGTTTTAGGAATAGAACAATAGTTAAGTGTATGGATTAAAACAACTGCATGTAGTTTTAAGCTAGGTTACCATAGTACCTTAAAATGTGGGCTCTTCTGAAATCTAAGTATCGAAAACAAAAAGCTAGTTTTTCAATAAATAAATAAATAAATAAATAAATAAATGAATAAATAAAATAAAATAAAACTTTGTGAAAGCAGTTTTTAGATAGTATACAGAGTTCTTATTTTATTGGTGCCTCAACCCTAACAAGTCTAGGAGATGAAAAAAAATCAAGTCTGTGAGAAGCCTTTAACTATTATTGACTATTTTCTGTTTTTTTATTTATTTACAAAACTTTAGTATTTATGTTAACGTTGTTTGAATGGGAAATGACTGTAAAGAAAATGTAAACTATAGAAAATGGAAAGTAAATGAAATAATAAGCCATAAATAGCTGTCCGAGAATTCCATTGGTACAAATGTAATTTTTTTATTCTTTTCGATAAGAATCAGTATTCCTTGAATGTTATTGAAAGTTGCTGCTTTTATAAGTTTTAAAACAAGTAAACGATAATTTGAAGACTACAAATTGCTTATTAAAGGTTTTTACTTCTCTTTTACTATCAGAGTCAAATTTCGAACAAAATGAATAAATAAATAAATAAACAAGCAATTAAGATGCACGGATGAAAAATAAAGTTTTACTCCAATAATTAAAAAAACAAAAATAAAAACGAAATACTGTAATAAAAAAAGATTAAAAATAAGAATACAGATATAATGAAGTAACTCAATAAAAATGCCGATTTTGAAATAAGGAGAACTGGATTACCCCTATCCCCTACCTCCATTTCCGGATCCTTGAGTCTCTGAAAACATGTTATTTAAAAAGTTTATTTATCAAGTTTGTCTTTTATTAAGTTTTAAAGCTTAATTAAATAGATTTCTCTTTGAAATATTCGTGTTCTCTTAAATATGCAGCTGTAAATATAAACTATTGAAAAAGAAATGCTTTTATAGAAAACCTGTCAAGATTAAAATATGATAATATATCTGTCACTCGTATCAAAGTAGTTTGCTATTCTCCACTGCATCATTATTCGATTCAATGATATACAGATATAAAGATATGTTAAAATATATGCTTAGTCTGAAAGTGTATTTGTAGTTTAGTGACAAACAAATAAGCAATATTTATCGGAAGGCTCTTGCAAGGGTTCTGGGGAGCGGATGAAAGGGGTGGGGGCGTAGCATTCTTCTCTAACAACGTTGAACACCACAAAAAAAAGCTTCCTACCTGTTGCTGTGTTTCTCGCAACAAAAATCACTTCTTGCTCTCGATCTCACTGGTGAATCGCTACTGCACAGCTGTGCATTCAACCGTCATGTTGCATTCAAATCTTGTTTTCGCTCCGGGGCTTTCGCATAATTTTGTATTTTGCCGAAGCTTAACAGTGAAGCTGTCGTCTCTTTGCAACACCGCCGGGGAGAGCCATTGAAATTTGCGCCATCTATCGGCAGAAACAGAAACTAAGTGCCATTTCGATGTTAAATGCAATACGGGAAATAAAAAATTAATTAAGATAACATTCGTGCAGAAATATATTTAAAATTTAAATCTGCCCTTGAAATGAAGGAAAGCTAAAAATAACTCAGGATTTGGAAGTTGTAAAACGCGGGCTTCGCGTTGCTCGGATACAGAATATGGCGGCTTCCAGATGATCGTGAGAAGGAGCTGTGACATTTGACTTGGATCTATCTTCCCAAACAGAGGATGACTCATCCGAGGTAACCCAATCTAGTAGGTGTTGGACGTGGTCTCCTTCGGTTGTCCTCGCTTTCGTTTCGAATTGGCTTTCCTAGAAAGAAGCACAGACTCAAAAGCAGCACCTGGGTCTTCCTCCGATAACGTAGCTCATTCATTGATTTTCGAGCGACGCCAGACGGGGATGTCTTGACGGGGGTCGACTGACGAAGAAACGCCGGTATAGAGGTAAGCTCATCCATTCACACCCATCTACCGCACGCAATTGATGCAGCGGATAATCAGAAAGGCCATAGGGTTAGCTTCAAATTCAAATTTAAACCGAAAACGGATTACATTCTAAATTTATGGAAGGCTTAAAAGAATCTCTCGCTCTCGTTTTCTTTTGATTTTTGTAGTTTTTGGGTGTGGTATGTTCTGGAGCTTATAGAGTGCAATTAAAAGAATAGGCTTCATTCACTCAACACCCCCGCTTCTAATTCCCACTTCGCAGATCATAACTGTTTCACGAAGTGATTTTTTTTTTTTTTTTTGGTAGGAGACACGAAAGAATGATACTAGGTTTTTTTTAAAAAGAATTTATTTGTAGTTAATATAGATTGCTGTCGTGTGAGCTGATATTTAGTATTTACTATCACGTGGGCGTGAGGTTCATGTTATCATCGGGAGGAGAAGTAGAAAACGGACAATTTAAAGAAGAATAGCTTTCAGTTTATATTGGGTGGAAGACATCCAATCAAAGAGAAATGTGATGAGTAACTTTAATGGGAAATTTGAATCAGTCAGACAAAATTTACGTTTCAATTGTGGGGAAAAAAAATGAATAGGAGGGATGGTGTGTCAGATCTCATTTTACTAGACCTAGTTAGAGATTCAGGTAAAATTAGTGATAAAATCATCGTACATGCATATAATTTAGGGGATGTACATTTCATATTCATGTGGGTTTTTTTGTTTTTGTTTTTCTGAACTTAAAGACAATGTACATGTAACATAGTCCTGTATATTGGCGAACTAAGAGAAGGGGCTTGGTAAGGAGTTGTACACTCCCCCATTGCATCCGAAAATGATAGAAATCTAGAATTTTTTACCTAATTTTTTTGTTTTTGTTTTACTGGAAAGTTCATCAGTTTGTTTCTATTCCCCTTCCCCCGTATCCGGAAAACGACGTTTTCTTTGGTTGGACAACTACGACCACATAAGCTCTCTCGTTCTGCAACATTTAATGTTCATCTTTGTAATGTTTGCTTTGAAGAAATTGTTTATTTTTTTTTTCTTTTGTTTTCTAATCTAATAATTCCATTCTGAGTATTAATTAGGATTTTTTTATATTTTCTTATCAAATATCTTAAATATGATCATTGATAAAGCCGTAAACTTGAATAAATGAAACAAAAAACTCTACACATAAATATATACAAATCCACGACTAGTTTCACGATCGAGAGAACGTATTATCAAGTCACGGGTTTATCAATGATCTTAGTGAACCACAGTACACGTAAAAAATCTTAAATATGATTCGACGAACTTAATGTAAAACGAAAAAAGTAAAATTATTTAATCGTGCTTTTTTTTATTTGATATGTTATTATTTTTTTAACATTAAATAAATCAAATTTGCGATCTCTGGCAAAAAAACTATAACCAAATCTTGGTTTTTCTAAGAATTGAATTGTTTAGGATTAATAGAAATAAAACTAAAAATATAAAAAAAAAAGTAGTGAAAACAAATTATTTCGAGAAACCGGAGTTGATGATTTTTATTAGTATTTTTTTTTAAATGAAAATAAGTTTTTTTTTTTCAGGAAAAAATTAAGAAATAAAAAGAAAGAAAATATGAAATCTAGAGGAAACCGAAAATATTGAAATATTACGGAAATCGTCGTCTTCATTGGATTATCTGTTTTGCTCCGATTCTTTTAGAAGGAAGTATTTCCTGAAAACCAATTAGAGATCTAATAATTTTCAGGTTTTTTTTTCTCTCTCTTTTTTTCCAAGGAAAATACATTAACAATTTAGCAGCAAGTAAATGGTCTGCAATTGGTTGCGAATGCGTTGAAAATTTTCAATTGGAAAAATGCAATTGAAGTTAATTTGTGGGAGATTGTTTTTGTGTTTCGTTCAGTGATTGGTTCACAGGCGTTGTAAACAAAGCATTAAGAGACGTTCGTTTTAATTGAATTGGATGAGATTTAAAGGCAAAGGTGGTGAATGATTTATTAGAATACCAATCAAACAGTTAACCCTGGCTTAATTAGATCCTTTTTTTTTCTTGCGGAAACTTCTGTTTGTGTTGTTTTTCGGTAAATTATTTATTCATTGATTTCGAAATGTGTTCATTCCGTATTTCACTTTACGTAATCCTCAATATGAATGGCGGGAACTTGACACGCGAAGACAATCGTTTCCAAAGAAGACATTGAAAGTAACGTGATTATAAAGAAACAAAAAAGAAGCTCGAAGAACTTAAAATCTACCTTACTGAAAATGTAATTTCTTAAAAATTGTTTATTCTGAAGTTGTTTCTTTTTTTAAATCTTAAATAACGAAAAAAAAAAAAAAAAAAAAAAACCTTTTTTTTTTTAAATTCTAATATTCGCTCATGCAAGTTGTACAAATTTTTCAATTTGCTTCACCGAGTACGTGTTGTACCCATCGTTCTGTCTGCCACTGGTCTGGTGCCTCACACATTGTACCATAGTCTCAGCACACTAGGACTTCACGAAAACACTTATGCACAACTCCAGAAAGCTATGGGACTCAACACAACACACATAGTTAGGAAATTTATGGACACAACCACACATTCCTAACCCTCATTGCACTTGGCAATATGTGCTTTGGTCCTTGACCCGCCATATTGTCTTTGCTGGGGAAATCCAAGGTTTGAAACTTTTACATAATAATAATAAAATCCTCATTGCTTGCTTAAATTTGGATTATCTTTAATCAAACCAAATCACACGCTGATTAAAGGGTTATCTAAAGGGAATTAAAATTCATGTTTAAACCAATGAAATATTACTAGAAAGAGGATAGAGATACCTTGTGTAGGTTCCAATTAGAAATCTTGTCTATCTTGTTTATTTTTAGATTGATATTCCTTGTTTTTCTATGGGAATTTTTGTTTCCTTCTCGATAAAGACCATTTGAAAAAGATCTCAGATATAAAAGTAAGATCCTTAAAAATGTATATACTAAGTTTCAAGAAGATCCACCCAGTGATTCAAAAGTTATTATAAGACAGACAGACAGACCAAGTGACCTGATAAGCTTCACTTTCCTAGGATAAATTTTAAAAATTTATAAAATTAAACAGAACTAATTGAAGAAGAATTAAAAGAACTAATTTCAATTAAAGAACTGATCACCGGCAAAAGCCAGGAGAAAAACTTAAGTCATCAAAAAAAAAAAAAAAAAAAAAAGCATTTTCATTAAGTCTCAAATATCATAAAGTCTGATAATCGAACGATGATGTTTACTTCAGTAGATACAGTTCTGATATAACACAATCCTGCAATTGTACAGTGACTATCTTAAACTGTACTGCAAAAATCTTATACAGAGTGAAAGTATATTAAATAATACTTGCTTCAGAGAATAATTAAATTCCTATTAATCAAAATTTCGAAAAAAAAATCAACATTAGAAAAAACAAAAAAAAATATTGGCCTATCCAATGAAATTGGATAGGAAGAGTAACATTAAAATATTTAAAAAAAAACCCCAAAAAACTGCAAGCTATTTTCACTTTGTAATCACAAATTTAGATAAAAACAAAACATCAAATTTGCACTAACACTGTTATTCTGAATGATAATTAACTTTTTAGATAAATGAGAAAGTGCTAATTTTTTTTAAGTAACTGATTTAAAAATTGGATATTTGTGAATGTTAAATTTTATAGTTTTTAGGTTTGTTTTTTTTTTGAAAGTGAATTTATTTGCACTAAAAATGAATAAGCGAAAATACTGTTTTGCTATTTAAATAAGTTAAAATTAAAATTAACAATTTAATAAGAAATTAGTAAAAATTCTTTACAATAATATATATATATATATATATATATATTTACTATTTCGAAATAAGTTCATTTTTTATACCGGCTTTATGCCGAGACATTAAATTTTAAAATTAAGCATAGAATACGATGAATACGAAGAACAGGAATGAAATGTAACCGCTACTTCGAAGGAAAAAATGTAAATTTGAAGTTATTATTTAAATCGACCTAAGAAATTCTGCTTTAATAGGAAAAAGAAGAAGGAAAAAAAAATATGTTATAAACGAAATTAACATATTTGTCTACATTTAGTGTTGTTTTATTGAATCTCTGAAGTTGTAAGTAAATTTTGTAACCTATAAATCACAAAGTTAAAATGGTCGCAGACTCTCCTATTCAACTTAATCATAAACATTTAGCAATTGAAAAAAAAAAATGCGCTGAACTTGCGTCTGAGCCAAGAAATTAAGTAATTAACTAACTTCCTGGCCTTTTTAAAGCACTTGTTGCGGTCAGATGTAGGGTGTTTAAATGGATGTCAGCGGCCATATTGGAATTCAAAAAAATATAGTATTATTTTTGAGTGATAATATTATAATCATTAACTACTTTTTAGAATACCATCATTCATTCTGTGTTTCAGGTAGGATCAGTGTACTTTAGAATAAGTAGCCTACAGATTATTATTATTTTTTTCACATTTAAGTATCTTAAGTCATATTTTTTAATATAAGTCTTATTAATTTAACTATTTAACGGCAGAGTAAGAGAAATCAACCAGTACTGCCTGTTATGCTATTTGGATATTGTAAAATAAGGGATAGATTTCGATGACGAAAGCTGCAAAATGTTAAGTATTTTCTAAATGTAATGTAACTTTGTGTGATTTAATTTTTGTTTTAAATGATTCCTAAACGCACGTTGATTATTTTTATTTTATTTAATTTTGTGTACTGTATTGAAATTTCGTTGATGCTCATCCAAATTTTGTTTTTACTTTTTTACTAGTTGACAATGTGGAAATTTTTGGATTTAGCACAGTTCTCTCTAATCTTTCCGCATTATCTGAAAGTTTTAAGAAAAAGCAAAAAAAAAAAAAAAAAAAAAAACAAAAAAAACAAAGAGATTAAGCGAAACAAAAAAAAAGAAAAAACACCATTAGGCTTTTATTCTCCACCCCCCCCCCTTATGTTTTGGTTTTCAGATTTTTTCTTGGTAACTTCAACATTTAACCAATCTTTGTGCCAAGTTTCAAATTTCTATTTTATTGGGAAGTTGGGAGGGAAAAAAACCCCCAGACACCATTAGTTTTTGTATATCGATATTATAATTGTACCAATATAAATATCAACAACATTAATTATTAGACAGTAAACAAACAAAAATACAACATTATTAAAAATAATATCAAGCTATATTGGAAAATCAAATATTTATTTTCGCATTGTACTAGAACTTTCAGAGATATTTACCAATATTTTTTTTTTATCTGTTTTTACGTTAACAATTCATAAACAAGACTAATAATAATAACTAAGATTCCAAACTTTTCGCTGAAACAACGATTCAGCATTTAACATTTAGCCTGTTTTTGATGCAACAAGTAGTAAAAAAAATATAATAAATTTACATGTGTATATAGATATGTAAATTTACATGTATATATATATATATATATATATGTAAATAAATAAATAAAAAAAAAAAGATTTTACGGAGTATTACAATTTAAATTTTATCAAATTTAAATCTGTTATTGATTCTATAGAATTTATTTAAATTTTACAGAATTCAAGGATAGAAATGTTACAGAATTTAAATTTTGTATAATTGAAGATGTAATAGAATCTTTCTGTATTTTTGCTAATGAAAGATAAACACTACATTCCTTGAGATTATTCGAGTAAAAAAAGAAATTATATTAAACAGACTTTGTTCAGGCGTTGTTGATATTTCAGGAAAGTAATTGACTGTTCTTCTGTTATTTATTTACATTTTTGATTCTTTATTTACATTCTTTTCTTAGTTTATAGTGTTTTGACGGGAAATATGTAGTATTTATGTAACTGATACTTATTGCGAGTCACTCTCTATTTATATAATCACACACGAATGCCTTTACATCACGAAACATTATATCTGAGATAATTCATTTCACTTTAATGTAAACAAGGATTATAATGCTTAAACTCAAATTTCAGTTAATCATAGAAAACAATTCAGCCCTGAATTTGTTTAGTTTTAACTTAGCTTAGCTAATTCTTTATTAATATTATTATTATTAGCTTATATTATTAACTGTATCATCAGATCGGTAATGAGAAAATTACTTGAATAAAATTAAAAGTTTCTACGCATTCTAATCTAAGATAAGAAATACAGTAAAGAAATTTAGAATATAAAAAGTTCTTGAAAAAACTTGAAACTTACTTTCCTACAATCTTTCCGCCTTTTCTTTAGGTCATGACAATAGTAGAAACAACAAGTCGTTATTTATTTTGAAATTAGGCAATAGTTATTATAATTTTGCTTTGTATATCAAAATCCAAAGCAGTACAGTATCAGTAAAAATATTTAATCAATGGATAGAGCTTTAAACTTTAGTTCATTCTGTTGTAAACGAAAAAAAGATGCACACCTCAAAAATAGAGTGAGAGTCAATGTCTTTCGACTGCACTTACAAATTATTACAATTTCATTGCCATTGAAAGTATTGGACGTTTCCAGAGACCAATATAAAAGGCGTTCGCACGGACGGAGAAATCTGACTGGTTTTGCTGTTTCGTTATGTTAAGTAGTCTGTGAAGATGCCTCTACGACACACCTGTCGACAATACCACAGAAACTAAGTGGGTTTGTGAGAGTTTACCATTGACTTAAGAGAAGGAAGGTGGTCATGCAAATGTATCAGCCGCCATCTTGGTCGGAACGATGCGGAAGTCAGACGAAATTGGCAGCAGTGGGTCCAGAAGCGTACACATAATCATCACAACGGATCTGGACGTCATAAACGGAATCTCGAGGTGATCTTGCGATCACGAAAGAGCCATAATGACACCCAATGATTACCCATCGAAGGGCACTTAACTTCATCTTTGCATCATATAGTATCATGGAACACCATTCGGCGACCACTGGCAGAGGACGAATTTTATTCTCGGCATCCCTTAAGATGTCTACTACTTAAGACCACCCAACATAGTCAGTACAGTCTGGAGAGTGTCGAGCCCGGAATCATGAACACTGTCCATTTTGAAGTAGTGTTGTGTTCCCGCTTCTCTCTTGGCACAGACGATCATCGTATCCATATAAGAAAAAAGCGTGGTTATCATTTCAATCCGGCTGCAGTTGTCGAGCCGCACATAGCCGTCCCGTCTGGGATTACATTCTGGGGAGCCATCGTCTACGAAAGCCGATCTCCACTAGCTTTGCTACAAGGTACTTTGACAGCAGGCCTGTACGTTGACAACATTCTGCAGCCATCGGTATCAGTTTTCATCAGTTGTAAGAATATCATAAATTTTTACGTTACTAAATTGTGGAATTACGTTTTAATCGGATTCAGCTAATTTTTTTTTTATCTTTGACAATCATAATTTGCTTGGAATTCAACTTTGAATGTTGATCAGACACTGAGGAAACTTCCTAAGGGAACTTCTACTTCCTTAAATATTATTTCTTAAAAAAAATGTAATAAAGAAAGGTTAAGAAAAGAAGGAAAAACTGGTGTCTTATTGTACATGAAACCATTGAGAACCCGTCAAGTTTCATTTTCGGTCACTTCTTGTGAGACAGGAAGTGATCACACGGACCGGAACTCGTATGTTTCTCCACTTTTACAATTTGTAAACTTTCAAAGAAGGAGTCTGTAGGACTTAATAATAAAGACTACTGTTTTAAAATCGTGAAAATAACCCAAAACGAAATGTATACATCTAGTTTCAAATTATCATCTGTGCGGAAATTAACTAAAATTTTTCTATATTCTGAAAAAAAAAAGACATTAATTGAATCTCATTATTTAATGAAATTGTCTAAAGTCGATTAACTTTAATCAGATAAACCACGCACAAGAAATAGATTAGTGAAAAGGCATCGGTAAATCATTGTGTTTACGTTCAACGTGGGTTGAACGTCAACACAATGCTTTACTAACTAGAATTTTAATCGCCTTCTCAAGCTAATTTCTCTTCAAGGAACTCACTTGGAGAATATTTCAAATGTAGATCAGCTGTAGTCCTTAGATATGCATACTGAGTTTCAAGAAGATTACTCTAGCGATTCCAAAATTATTAAAGTGGGGCACACGCACAAAACAGAACTGATAGTTTTCATGCACCTCACGTTCCTAGGGAAACAATATTAATAATCAATCAATCAATTGTGTCCAAAAAATAGAAACAAGCTTTCCTGTTATATCTTTTAATGCTCCCTTCTTTAACTAAGCCTGTGCTCATTTTGAATTATGCATTGTGCTGCTTTCAAGTGAAGATGTGATTATGTTAAATTATTCGAATGCGATCCACTGCTTCCTTCTCAAGGTCTTTTTTATCAAGAATGTGATTTCGTAAGGAACACCTCCATCCCTCGGTTGGCAACGACACGTAGAAGCCACAAGTGACTTAGATAAAAAAAAAAGAAAAGAAAAAAAGAATGGACTCTGTGAAGAAAACACAGACTGTAAAGCAATCTCAGTGACGAACACAATGATTACATTTCCATTCTATATCTAAGTTGAAGAATGTAAAGCAGACAGTATAGAATATCATTAGACTATTAGTTTTTACTTTTTTGAAAACAGAGTTTAACGAAATGCTGATCAGATATGTAGCCTCAATCGTTGCTCTTGAAACTGACGATTTTAAGGTATCCCAATATAAGGCCTGTGTGGTCCTTCGGGTCGCGGGAGTTTCGGCGCTCTGTTACTAACTGAAGTAAGTTTAGCCCCGCCCTCTCCCGCCTTTAATCCCCGGGAAAGAAGCCAAGGTCCCCATTTTACAGAAGGCTGGGTAGACCTTAGGATCCGTCTGGAGGAGAAGCAACAAGGGACAAATCCCCGACTTGTCAGGAATTGAATCCGGCTCCTCCAGCCAGTGCCTTAAAACTGGACCACCGGTCCACAAAAATTATTTTAGGAGAATAATTTCTAAATTGAAGCTCTGTTTTGTCTGTTTTCAGTGACAACTCCATTTTGGGTTTCGCTTGAACAAAATTCAAGGAAAAGCATGAGAATTTTATCCTCCGTTGTAACTGAAATTTGAATTGTAGTGAAGAAGATCCGAGGACAACCGAGCTGAAATTTTGCATTTCTTGAGGGCTTCAAAATTCCAGATTCTCTCTTTAAATTTTTTTGCGATTTGTTTTGAACCGGCATTGCTGGAGTTTTGACATTTCTCTAATGGTCTTTATTCGGTGAATGCTTCTGCTACAGTATTGAAGATGCCTGCTTGAAATCTGCACTCATAAGTCACTCACGGTGACGGTTTTTCTTTTGTAGTTCATCAAATAATTCTGTGTAGGGGTATGTTTGAGTGGGTGTTGTCTGGCCCCTAAATAAATTTTGAACCCTAGAGCGATCATGCCAACTTATGTGCACATTTAAGAGCACAGGAGGATCTAGTTTTGTATTGAAGAATTTTTTTTTCTTGTCGAGAAATTAGCGCGAGAAAATAAAAAAAAATTGCCATGGAAAAGCATTAGAACCTCAACAATCGATGTCTTAAATCAGCAGTTCTCAAACTTTTATAGTTTGCAGCGTACCTTAAAACATATACAGTAAACTCCCGATTATCCGCAGAATTGGGTGGCGCGGCAACCGTGGAAAAGCGAATTCCGCGGATAATCCGAAATACGACGAAAAAGGACGAAAATCAACACCCAAATGCTTTTAATATGTTTATTTACATTAAAATGGCAATACATACAGTTACAGTACATGCATTATAACCAATTATTTTATTTTAAATTATTTATTTATTTTTAAATTTTAAGGGAAGACTCTCCCCTAATTTAATGTAACCTGCCGGCCTAAGCTCCACCCACAAGGTCGTTCTTTAAAGTGTTAAAATTTCTAAAAAATTATAGCCTTTTTATTGTTTACCTTATTCTAGATTTTTTTTTTTTTAATTCCATAATTTATTGTATAGTAAAAAAAAAATGGAAACAGGAGAGGTCCACGGATAATCGGGAGTTTACTGTAAACTTGCGCACTTCATGTACACGATTAGAATATAGCAATATGTTCTAAAAGTATGAATAAAAATAAACTATAAAAAACTATTACTTACCTTATTTTAATAAATTAAGCTTGGCCTTAATATTAATTATTACGGATGTTGTAAATCTTATAGATGGGTTTCTTAAAATATACTTCCATAATATATATACTTTCGCGGTACACGTAGTCACCTCTTCCGACTCAACTTTAAGAATCACTATCTTAAACAAAAGATAGTAATCCGCTCTTTAATGCTCTCAATATCTGCGCGAGCTTTAAGATGATTAAAATTAATTGGATTCATAAAATGAGCAAAAGCTTTAAAGTGCAGATAATAAATTGGCAGGTTAATAAATTATTTTTCTTTTCTGTCAACTTACTATCTGCAATTTAAAACTTTTGCTCATTTTATGAATGAAACTTTTGGGTTTATTTTAGTTGTTAAAGTCTTTCTTCTGTGTGAGAACGCTGTCATTTGTTTTTGTTATTGTTGGTTTTTGGGCGCTACTTTCCCCTGCGGAAGTGATCTCCATAACCTTTTGCGCCGCCTGAGCTATCGTCGAAGGTAAATCTGACTGATGATTCCTAACAGGGATGAAACAGCTGTTCCAGATTCCCTACGGTAATAACTCAGAGGGCAATCTTTGTTTTGTGCGTGGATAGTTTTTCTTTTCTGTTAATTGGATTCATTCAATTTTAATAATTAATGCTGATTTAATTAACTTTTCAGAGACTGAAGCATATTTGCTGTTTATATTCAGCAGATACTCCATTTAAAAAAATGTAATCTGAGACTTTTCTTTTGTATTATTCGTATTACTTTAACAAAAAAAAAATAAAGCTCAAGATTTTACAGAAAGTACAGTTCAAGTTCTTTCAGGAACTTGTGCAGAGAAGATATCTCTTAATCGACAAAAGTGGAGTCAGTCAAATCAAGGGGGGGAGAGGGCTAGACGCTGATTATTAACTGTCTAATAGGAACACAGACACAATTCTTAATGATTCACTTGAAAGATTCTGTTGTGTTTCTAAAGGATTCTGTTGTGTGATTCTGTTGTGATTCTCTTGTGTTTCTAAAGGAAGTCGCGTTTGTCTAGAGATATTTCGAAGACTGGCTTTGCCACTACTCACGTCTTCATCACTTCTGCTTTCAATCCGCATGCGCAAGAACTCCAGACAATTCCAAGATGGGCTAACGGTGTTGTATTTGTCAACGTCTCCACATCAGTTGGATCAATATTATTAGAATTCTATAATACTTACTGATAAATCAGGATTTTCCGTTCAAAGGGAATGAAATGCTTTTAATCCACGATAAGCAAAAAACAAAATAAATAGTCTATTCTTCCCAGAAATATTCTTGAAAAGGAAATATGAAATGTAAGTTTAGTTAGCGGAAGTCCGACTTATTCGATTTCCTGACTGTGTTGGGATCTATTCCGGGAACATTCGATTTTTCCCGTGAAGTTTATGATTGATTTCCTCAGTCATTCAAGAATAGCTTCAGCTTCTCTATTGCAGATGGTGTTATGTTAATGAATAATAAAAGACATCAAGTGTAAACAAGATTTATTTGATAAAATCCTAGAATAGCTTTTTTACGCTCCTTGGCGTTCATCAGCCAGAAATAGTCACCAGTAAACATTGATCTGAATTGTTCTACTGATCGGTATTGTTAAAGTATTCTGCTTTTTTATGTTTTAAAGCAAAAATAAAATTTCATCTGTGGCCTGTATCGGTACTTGCCACATGGATTCCCTATATGGTTATGATTTTTATTATGATATTTAGTTTTTATTTTAAACTCTACCTTTTACAGAAATTGAAAAATTGGTGACAGTGGAAGTTTATTTTTCATGTTTTCGACTTAAAATTAAAACATAGAAAAAATAATAAAGAAATTAAAAGAATAACATTTTAAAAACGTAGGTAGGTCCTGACTCACGCAAATGCAGGCGATTTCAAACCTTTTATTTGTTTTATATATCTATTTTTCCAATGCACCTAAAATTCTGAAAATTTTAAAATGAACTTGTGAAGCATCTGGGATTTCAATTTTCTTGTTTTTAATTTTCAAAATATTCTGCATTTAATTAAATAAAAACTCAAAAACATTCAATTTTTTGGGTGTTTACGAGGTATTACTCGGTATTTTCAACTCAAAAATATTTGAGGAAAACCTGAAATGATAAAAATTTTACAAAATAATGATTTGTATTTGAAGTATTTATTATTAGTTAATTTTAAAAAAAATAAAGTAATTTAATCTCTCACAATTTTAAAAAAACAATTTTTATTTAAAAAAAAATTAACTATTGTACTACTAAATATTCTAAATACGAAACATTATTTTATAAATTTTTTATTATTTCAGGTTTTCGTCAAACTGTTTTGAGTTGAAAATACCGAGAAATACCTCAAAAGCACCCAAGATATTGACTGTTTTTGAGTTTTAATATAATTACTTGCAGAATATTTTGAAAATTAAAAACAAGAAAATGGAAATCCCAGATGCTTCATAAGTTTATATTTAAATTTTCAGAATTTTAGGTGCATTGGAAAAAGTAATATATAAAAGAAATAAAAGGTTTGCAGTCGCCTGCAGTTGCTTGAGTCAGGACTTTCTTTTTGGAATATCTTATTTTCTGTTTTTTTTTTTTGTTTTTTTTTCCAAGTCTGCCATAACAAGACAAGAAATAAATAAATAAATAAATAAATAAATAAATAAATAAATAAATAAATAAATAAATATAAAATTCAACTGAAGTTTTTACCGAATATTTTAACTGTGAATCTACCCTTATCTATTGTACTTCTTTTTTTAAAATAAAATGAAATGAAATCAGTTTTTGAGAAAGCAGAGAGTCTTGGCTGTAGACATCTGGCCTCAGGGAAGGCGGTTTGATCGTCGTCAGGGAAAGGCACAGCTGACCGTTGCCTTGTCGAGAGGATGGAACTCTGCCAGGAATCCACCTTCAGTTTTCGGAATGACGGGAACCTTTGACTTTCTCATTAGACTAAACATGAGAAAACTTATCCTGTTTTAGCAAGAGACAGGTTTATGACGTTTTCTACAAAGCAAAAACAAGTAATTCAAGAAAACACAGTAAATTCTTAACGTTCCTGCGGTCGGTTCTTCTATATACTTTTATTATTATTATAATTAGTTTAAAAAGTATTGGTATACTTTTTTTGAGCGATCCCGTATGAGAGAAGCTATTAGAATTTCTGCGTTGAATGCCCTCCACAGCTCAAACCAGGAGTCGAAGCCTCATGAGTCAAAGCTCGTTGGACTCTCCATGGTCTGGAGATTACAGGAAAAACCGATTTACCATCCAGGCCACTGACTGGGTCAGGAAAATAATGGTAATTGGAAAAAATTGGAATCTATCTATGCTGAATCGTTTATACCGAGATTATGATATCCTCGATTCAATATGGTCACTTCCGGTTCATCATCACTAGGAATATGTGGGCGGTAACAACTCTCCTGCAAGCCCATTTGTATCGAGAGACCAAGATAGAAATGTTACTTGAGCCTTGAACTACAATGGATTGAATAACTGAGCTTAACTCGCCAGTCGACAGTAGTGTCACTTGTAACCATGCAAGTGTTTGATAGACAAAAACTGTACAGGAATCCTGGGTTTTTTTTTTTTACTATAAAACTGTGAATTGACTTGTTGGTTTTTGTTTTTTTTCGTTTGTCTGTGAAAGAGTTTAAAATGCAACGATCATTAAATATTAGGTCGTCTGAAAGTGAATTTATTTCGTGACATCAAAAATCAGTCTTAAAATTGCTAAGAAATATTCTTGTACAACTGTTTCATTATTGTTGACGATCTTCAGCCAACGTCAGTAACGAAGGGACGCTTAGGGCTCGAGGTGGATCTCAGTAATTGATATTAAATAAAATAAGTGAATAGCATTTTTAGGTTTTCAATACCCTCAGCTTAATGCTGACTTTAGAAATCTTTGTATTACTTTTACAATGAATTTTATTTTACTTGCTTAGTTCTAAAAGGTACTTCCTTATTTCCAAAATGTTTTGGAAATAAGTAATTTTTTAAATGTCAAGTTTCATAATAATGATAATAATAATAATAATAATAATAATAATAATAATAATTTTATGGGAGTTGAATTGCCTCGTGATAAATAGTAAAATATTTTTTTAGACGTTATCTTATGTGACACTCACGAAAACTCTCATAACAAAAAAAAATCTTAAATATCCTTAACAAATTCACAGTAAACTATCGAAGAAAAACTATCGAAGTCAGTGCAGTTTTATAGTATTATACAAAACCAAGCGACCCCCTGCAATTTGTACCATTTTGCAGATTCGGGCGACTCAGACCAGTGGTCTTCTTGAACACGAAATGGATATCTTGGTTCAAGGGAATCATATTCGTTCTCAGCATAGAGAGACCCTTATTTTGTCCTATTACATTATTTCTGACAATGGCAATCTAAAACCCGATGAGGGGTTGACCGAAAGTGGGATTAACCTCCAAACCGCCAGTCCATGGGGAATCCGAAGAGTTATGACTCACTGGGCTCCGACTTCTGGTTTGAGTTGTGGAGGACGTTACAAATCCGTACAAGGACATATGCGTAAACGCACACAGACACAAAATCTTAATAATTACCTGTGTGATCGCTAAAAATAAGGTTTTCTTTTTTTAATCTTTTTTTTGTTTTGTTATATTACCGTAGAGATAGATTCGAATAATACATCTTTTTACATTACATCTTAAATCATCACGACTTTCAAAAATATTTCACCAATTTCAAAAATTTGAAATCTATTTTGTTTAACAATAGGAAGACTTTTTCGTTTGAAAGCTTTATGTGCAGGAAAGGTGATTGGTGTCATTGGGATATTTTGACATGGACTTTCCTTTACAATCTCATTTGCCAATGATCGAGCCTTGGTGTTGCTTTTTCCTTGTATCGTTCTTAATATACAATGGAATTTCCCAGGTAGAAACTCTCAGAGGAAACTGCTTGGATTATTTTTTTTTTAACATAAAATAAAAGCTGGCGCACCTGAATACTTCGAGAATTATTTAATTTAGTACACAAATTTAAATACAAATGTAGTTTCTGATACAGGTTGAGTATCCATTTTCAAGTGAGGTTAATACAATAAATTGCCATTATAAGGACTTTCTTTAATATCCCGTCATGCATCAGGTGTATTTCCCACAGTACCAAGGGTAATGCGGATGATGTTTTTACAAACATCCAAAGCTATCGCCTTGGAACTGTGGGAAATACACCAACTCTGGGTTAGAAACTGTTTGGACTCCGAAAGAAAGTTTCTTGATTTTAGATTTGAAATGTTAAGACAAAATTTAAGTTGGTTTACTATTGCATTACGAAATCAGAACTTCCTGGAAAAATTGAAAGCACACTTTTCTTAAAATGTTATTCCTTCGAATTTCTTTATTATTTGTCTTTATTTTTTTAAAGTCACGTGAAAACGACACAAACTAAAAGCGTACGTATCTTTACAAATTATAATATCTATTGAATATAAACAGCTCAGATTTCCCATTTTTTGAAAAAGAATTCAATTCATATTATTGATTTAAATTTTCTAAATCGAATTAATTTGAATCTTATCAAACCACGCGCAAGTAATGAAATAGCTAAAAGGATACATGTCTTAAAGACATCACAGAAATCCATGGTTTAGGTTGTAATGCTTTTCTTTTGGGAATTCCTGTTACCTCCTCAGCTAATTTCTCGAGCAAGACACAATGGGAAGGATTTCGAATAAAAAGATTTGATTTTTTCTAGTTCTTAAGTTTCAAGAAATCCCATCCAGCGGATCAAAAGTTCGAGAGGGGACACAATAGAAAAATAGGTCTGTTTGAGACCCAGTAGGTTTCTTTTAGTAATAACAGTTAAAAGTCCTTTCACTTTATTTTAATAATATAATTTATAATTTTTTGTAAATAAAGTCTATTATTTACCTTAAATTCAAAGTAGAAAGCAGTCTCTTAAAGTGCGCACTCGACTCTCTCCTGATAGCTACCAATTGAGATTTACCAGCGCTCCTTAGATTGCCTGAGAGCTTGAGATAAAATAGCTGAAGATCTAAAAGTAAAGACCCAAAGGATTTCAACAAGAAAGAAAATAAAAACCTTGTTATATATTTTACAGACTGTTGGGAACCGGCAAGCAAGGTTTGAGTTTAAACCAAACTCAAAACTTGCTTTTTTATTAAAGGATGATTAACTGATTGAGTATGCATAGTCTTAGTTGAATATTTTTCTCTTTCTGTCTGTTTTTACGCAAATCATCTTAAAACGACCGGACGGGTTTCTTTGAAATTCACATAGCCTTATTTAGATTCCAATTTAAGATTTAAAATTAAGCTTATTTTGTTTCCCTTCTCCAATGCTGTATTGTTAATCCAGCAAAAATAGTATTTTGCAAAAAAAAAGGGTTTGACATACATACATACATAGTTCTCTGCCAAGGGCAGGTCCTTCACTGCAAACCCAGCATTCTCCAATCTTTCCTATTTTCTGCCTTCCTCTTCGTCTCCACATAAGATCCATTTACCATAATGTTGTCGATCATCTTAAATCTTCTTCTGCCTCAACTTTTTTACCGTTCACCATTCCTTCCAGTGCATCCTTCATTAGGGAGTTTCTTCTCAGCCAGTGACCCAACCAGTTTCTTTTTCTCTTCCTGATCAGTTTCAGCATTATTCTTTCTTCACCCACTCTTTCTAGCACAGCTTCATTTCTTATTTTGTCTGTCCATTTCACATGCTCCATTCTTCTCCATATCCACATTTCAAATGCTTCTAGTCGTTTCTCTTCACTGCGTCGTAATGTCCATGTTTCTGCCCCATACAATGCCACACTCCACACAAAGCACTTCACTAGTCTCTTCCTTAGTTCTTTTTCCAGAGGTCCGCAGAAGATGCTCCTTTTCCTATTAAAAGCCTCCTTTGCTATTGCTATCCTCCTCTTGACTTCTTGGCAGCAGTTCATATCACCACTTATAGTACACCCTAAGTATTTAAAGTTGTTCACTTGTTCCAATGTCTCATTCCGAATACTTATGTTTATATTCTTTGTCTTTCTTCCGATAACCATAGTCTTTGTCTTATTTACATTTATCTTCATTCCATATTGTTCACAGCTGTCATTCAGCTGCAGCAGCATATCCCTTAGTATCATCTCCTCTTCTGCTAACAATGCCATATCATCAGCAAATCTTATGCACTTTATTCTTCTTCCGCCTACTATCACCCCTCCCATGTTCTGAAAACAATTCTTCACTAACTCCTCTAAGTAGATGTTGAACAGCGTAGGTGATAGAGGGCATCCTTGTCGCACCCCTCTCCCTATTCCACTTCCCTCTGACAATTTTTCTCCTATCCTGACTTTGACTCGTTGTTTCATATAAAGATTAGTTATTAGCCTTCTCTCTTTCCAATCCACACCAATTTTCTTCAAGATTTCCATAAGTTTATTCCAATCCACTCTGTCAAAAGCCTTTTCCAGGTCTACAAATACTGCATATACGTGTTTATTTTTTTCTAGATATCTTTCGCCGATTGTTCGCAGCAGTCCAATTGCATTCTCGTACCTTTTCCTTTCCTAAAACCAAACTGCTCTTCTTCCAACTCTCCTTCCACCTTAGAATATAAACGTCTGTTCAGTATTCGCAGAAGAATCTTCGCTGAGTGCGATATAAGGCTGATAGTCCTGAACTCACTGCACTTCTTTGCATTATTTTTCTTCGGTATTGGTAGCATTACTGTTTCCATGAAATCATAAGGCCATTCACCTTTCTCATATATTTCATTGCATAATGATAGTATGTGCTTCTTGTCTTCACCCAAGCATTTAACTAACTCAATGTGTATTCCATCAACTCCTGTTGCTTTCCCATTCTTCATTTCCCTAATCGCTAGCTCAACTTCTTCCCTTAGAATACAACATCCTTTTTCGTCTTCTGATACAGCTGTTTCATCTTCTATAGCTAAGTAATCTGGACGATTCCCTGTCTCATATAATTCTTCTACATACTTCTTCCATCTGTTCAAAATTCCTTGTTTGTCGGTTATTTCATTGCCGATTTCGTCTTCTATCAACCACATGGACTTCTTATTCTTATTTGTGAAATCCAAACATTTTACTTCGCAGTACATTAAATCATATCTTCCTTTTCTCTCTAGATCCTCTACTTCTTCACATTTCTGTTTCATCCAGTCTTCCTTCGCCTTATCAGTTACTCTTCTTAGTTCGTTGTTTAGTTTCTTGTAATTTCTTTTACCTTCTTCTGTGTTGATGTTTTTCCATTTTCTCCTTTCCTCCATCTTCTGCAACATTTTCCCTGTGACCCAAGGTTTCTTATTACTCTTACCTTCTCTGTATCCTATTGTTTCTTCTGCTGTTTCTGCTGGGTTTGACATATACGGTCATTATGTAGCGATCGATTTTTTTCTGAAATAAACGTCACCAGTCATGACGTCATCAACTTGAACTCCGAGCAGTTCAAGTTGATGGCGTCGTTTTGTGATCGTATAAGCGTGACCAAGAAAGGACAAACTTTGCATAGCCAAGCAAGGGGAATAGTGTGGAACGTAAAATAATAATAATAATATAGAAATGTATTCGTAATTGTAGAAACTACAAAAATCAGAACGTTTTCGTAATGTTTATAAAATTTCAGTTATGAATCTTAGCAATAGATAGCGCTGATGTTTCCTGGAAACATCAATCCATAAGGAAATTACGTCATCAAAAGCTCTTCTTTCATGAACTGAACTGTAATACGGGATGGATAGTGAGCCTATACTTAGCATAAATAAGAAATATTAATTATTAGGAATGAATAGTTACTTAAGATAGCTTAGATGCCATATAATTGCAGTAATTCTTGGTTATAAGTTATTTCCTTCTTCTAAGACAGAATTACAGCCTATCAGGAATGGTATGTTTTTATTATCTAATCTACGAAGAGAATTTTTAATGTTTTCATTTCTTGTTTTGTAAATCAGCAAAATGCTTTCTGTAGAAAAATTCCTGACTTTCAGACACAGCGTTATTGCTCTTATTGTTGTCCTTTGACGATTGAACATCTTGCCGCCTTCCATTATGCAACTGTTAGGCCGTGTTGTGTCGCAGATTGTAAACATTTGAATGGGAGAATCGAAATGGCGGAAGAAGAAAGGAAACAAAGAAAAAAACGAACTACAAAGCGTGTGGGCACGTAGCCAAGGATTACGTTTCTGGATTTACTTTTTTTTAGCTACTTCATAACATCTTTTTCCAATACCACAGAATTTAGCATGAAAAATAGATGCAGTTGACTGAGAAATATTTAAATCTTTTTTTAACCATTGTTAACTCACTTTAAATAAAAATTTGAGATATAAGGAATATGAGATATGAGGAATTGCATTTTGGGAATAAGTTTTTAACCACTTTTCAATACGAAAGTGAAGAATATCAAATTAGTGAGCCTGCGTGTCTTCCCCTCCTCAATAACTTTTGATGGGTGTTCTTGAAACTTGGGAGGCATATTTGAGAACTATCTTAACTTTTCTAATTGAAATCTTTTTCAAATGTTCCTTGTCGATAAATTAGAGCAAGAAGGCGACAGGAATTGTCATAGAAATATATTGGAATCTAAATAATGTATTTCTATCTTGTTTCTATTAATCTCGTTGTCTTAACCAGTCAACATTAATTCCATTGAGTTAAACCACTATAGGTGGATTTAAGACGATTAATTTAACGTGATTTAGAAAACTTAAGTAGCTAAATTGTAATGCGGATTAAATTCATTGTTTGAAGAAAATGAAAAATGTTACCGTTTCAATAATTGTACTGTTTCAATACAAAATGTTAGCTTTTCGTTTTTAGCTTTTCGTGATAGCGACTGAAATCGGTGGCTATTGCGTTTGTCCTGTCCGTCCGTCCGTCCGTAACTGTCCACTTTAATAACTCCGGAACGGAAAGTTGGATCGACAAACGGACTTCACCATCGTGTTCAGAGGCCTAAACATCATAGGAATGGGGTATTTTCAGGGTCCAACGTCCCTCCCCCATGTTCGAGATATTGGGCATTGTTTTCATTGGATTTCCTCTATTAGCTTAAATGTTGAAAATGCAATCGTCTCATTTCAGTTGTCAGCTTTAGCTGGATGTTTAAGTTTGTGGGTTCGAATCCGTATATCTATTTTTTTTTCTGTTCTCTCTCTTAATCTTTTTTTCTCAATCTCCGCTTGGGTTTTTTATTTTTTTATTTATTTTTTCCTAACTTTTTTTTTTCTTTTTTCTTACATTAACGTACTTCCTTTTTTTTTATTATTTTTAAATGCATTTATTACTATGGTTCGCCCTTAAATTTATGCTTTAGCACAAAATTATATTCACTTGTTAATGTTTACGACTTAAAAAAAATAGCAACAATAAAGTAAAAAAATTGTAAAAAATGTTATTAAATAATTTTTTGCAAAAAGTAGGCTTTAAGTTCTTTTACTAACTTCTTGTTAAAACCTTAAGTGATTTGAGTAATGTGAAAAAGTCTTAATAATAAGGTCCTCACTCACAGGACAATTTTTTTTACCATCATCTTTAGCAAGCCTTCAATGAGTAACATCCATCAACCATTAAGATTTCAGCTCTCTAAGATAAGTAGTAACTGAATTAACGTGATTATGACTCCGTAATGCAAGTGTTTTGATTGCTTTGGGAGTTTTTTTTTTTATATTTATTTTCGAAAGTTCTAATTTAATAAAATTTTCAAATTTTAAATAGTTATCCATAAAGTTTATCTTTCTGGGGAAATAGTTGTTGAATTAACGAACGAAAGTTTAAATTTACTAAAAATTGTTTTAAAATTTCTTAGTTGCCTCTTGTCCCTAATTCGGATAGTCATTGAAACGCGCGGGCTTGTAACTTAGGCTCTCTCATGTGGAGAGTCGAGATGGTAATGCGTGAGTTAATAAGAATTTTTAATAAAAATTTTTAATTTTTTTACTGAAGCCTGTGCTTGGATAAAATTATTCAGAGAAGAAGAACAATATGTTTTAAATTGGATTTTCTTATCCAGATTCAACGATTGATCGCAATTTTTGGTTAAAAATCGTTCATTTAGAGAGACCCTGCAGGATACTGACTCTTGGCTTTTCCTCGTGGATAGTGCTGTCCTCTGGTGTGATCTAATGAAATCATCTTCGATGACTTGTAGTTGCTGGGCTCGGGTTAAAATATTTTTGTGGGAGAGTCTTTTTAGGAGCGAAAGACAACGAGTTAAGTTCTGGAACTGAACTGAATTAATTTATTAAACGAAAAACATTGATTTTTATAGATTACACATTGAAGAATTTGATTGGAAGATTAATTAAAAAATATAAATATTGATTAGATAAAAGCATAACGAACTTAAATTAATTATCTAATTAAACGGTTGAAACGAAAAGAACTTAAAAATAAACAGAATATCAGTAATTAGGAATGTTTTAAAAATAAATATCGGTAAAGATTAAAACGAATAAAATACAGATAAAGAATTTCTATAAAAATAGAAATAAATGATATCTAAAAAATATTTCCGTATAAACTGACTGTTACAGTATTATTAGTCGTATTCACTTAGTTGAAAAGATGAAAACTTAAATAGAACTTAAATAAAATGTCTGTAAAACAAAATAAGATAGCTTTTTAATTTTTATTATTGTTATTATCAGGAATTTATTTTGCTACTCCATTTATCCTAAATTATTAATTAAAAAATGGGTTCAGTTTTATTTATTTATTTAATTTAATTGACTGAGCAGGCGTCCTAAAGTCCGAGCATAACTAAATCCTACTATACTACTTGAATATTTTTCTGCTTTGTTTATCTGTTTGAATGCGCATCACGCTACAACGGCCGAATGGATTTTTATAAAATTTGCTACAATGCTTATTTATAGATCGACTATTTTGGTCTCCAACTCAGTCAACCCAAATAAACGAAGATCAGCTGACAGTATACCTGGTCTAGAAAGTAATCAACCCTTCATACAACTTGATTTTCTAGTTGATATAATTTTATTGTAAAATGAATAAGGAAATACGACATCTAATATGTCCGTTCTTGAACTTAGTAGAATGCACTTGGATATATTGCTTTAATCAGTCATTTATTATAAATTCATTCAGTGTTTTTCGACCTAAGAAATACTAGATGCTTCAATAGCTATCCACTGCATACTGGGGTCTGAGATTGCAGCGCTGGGGAGTTCGTTTTGTGGATTGGTGAGGGGAGTGCTTACGTATGTACTTTAGACTACACAACAGCATCGCAGCAAATTTTAAAGACATCAGCCAAGTAATTTTTTCGAGGGATTTTGGAGTAATTCGGGAAAGGAGAGGTGGAAATCAAAGTAATTGTGCTCATGTTTGAAGTTTGGGCCATAAATAAGATAGACTCAATTTTATAGAAATCTGTGCAGCCGTTTTAACGTGATGCTCTTTCAAACAGATAAATAGACAAACCGAGGAGCAAAATGTTAACCGGAGACTTTTCTTGCTCAGGCAATAAAGTATTTTGAAACATTAAAATTTGAATTTTCCTTTGGGGTTACAATCCAAAAGATTTCTGTACAGTTCCATTTATATTCTATTGTATAATTCCATTATAATTAATAAATGAAATAGAATCCTCATTAGATGTGGATAATTCAATAGAGGAAAATGCTTTCTTTATTTTTTCCAGATAAACGGATATATTTTTCAGCCTTATAGAGCAAAAATTAAATAGAACTCCTCTTTTCAAACTTCTTGTCATTTTCAGCAATACAAAAGCATCTTTGGTGATATAGTGACTTATCTTTTTGACTTTAATTAGTAGCGATCCATTTGGGACAATTGCGAAAGCGACCAAAATCGGTAGCTATTGCATTTTTCCTGTCCGTCCGTCGGTCCGTGTCTGTCCTCCCCAAACAACTCCCGAACGGAAGGTCGGATCTACAAACGGATATCACCAACGTAATCACCAACTTAGGGATAGGGTATTTTCAGGGCCCCCCCCCCCCCCCCCCCAATGTTCGAGATATTTGACATTATTTCTTTAGATTTCCGCTATTAGCTTAAACGTTATAATTGCAACCAGCTGATTTCAATTGTCAGCGATAGCTTAATGGGTAAGGTCTCAGGCTCCTATGCTGGAGATTGTCGGTTAGAATCCGTATATCTTCCTTTTTTCTCGTATTTCCCTAACATTTTTTTTTCCTTACGTTATTGTACTTCCTTTTTTTATTATTATTTTTAATTTTTTTTATTATTTAAGAGTCGCTTTTGAATTTATGCTTTAGCACAAAATTATATTGACTTGTTTTTGTTTTGTTGTATTACCTATATATTTTTGGTACATTTAAAATTGTTGCTGTCTTACTATAATGTGATGTCGCTGTTGTACAAATTCTTTTGTGTAAAGCCGATATGTGAAAATGAATTGCAGTTTCTTGATTTAATTTATCTAAACAGACGGTGTGTTAATAAATGTGATAATTTTGGATAAGTGGTGGGAGACAGAGAAGGATTCTTCATTTATTCACTTTTCCTTTTTTTTTTGTTTTGTTTGAGAAATTATTGAAAAGTAACTACAAAACTGAAGTTATTAACTCAATTTTATATTAACTATAAAAAATTCTTAATAATAGAAGTTTCATTTTAATACAGTTTTATAGAAAGTTATGGCGTTTGACAGTGATTCAGTTCCAAAAACTTTATACATTTTCTCAATTCCAAGTAATTATTTATTACGAAAATGTGTTTAAGGAGTTAAGAGAATAAAAGAGATAACAAATTAACAAAGATGAAAAACTTAACATTAAAAAAAGTAATACACGATTTTTTTTCTTTAAAGATTATTTTTTACATTGGTTACATTATTTTTTAAATATTTTATGTAAGAAAAATTCGTATTGAAAGATAAGTTGTTTGCATGGGGGAACACATCATTCTTTGTAATTTATTTTAGAATTTCCCTGATTAAAACTTGATTTCTGTCCAATATGAACATCTGCCCTCTGAAAACAAACAACTCCGCTATTTTGCTCCTCGGTTTTGAAAATTGATCCCATAAATAAATAAACACTCGTTTTTTTTTTTAATGAAGACTTTCTTTTTTTAATTCTTCTGAAACAAAGAACAAGAAATGGAAATAAATTATCACTTCAGCTTCGTACATTTCATGTACAGTGTTTTAGTTTTTGGTAAAAAAAAAATCAGTATTTTACATAATAGAATGTCGGTTTAAATTTTGTTTATAAAAAATATAAAACTAATAATATTTTATTTATTCTTAAGTTTTAGTTTTAATATTATACAAATATCTTCCAAATACCATTATTTTTTACTAAATTTTATTTATTTTTGACAGTTTATAATTAAATCCTTTCTACTGTATTAAGGAAGTTCTGAATCTGTCGCGATGTTTGTCATATTTTTTATTTTTTTATTTATTTTTATTTTTTTTAAAAAAAATTAAAAAATTTCAGGATGATTGTATGAATGAAAGTTTAACGACTTATTGAATGTAAATTTTTGAACAGAAACTAAAAATTAATAAGAGTATAAAATTAAAAAGACATCCCTGAAAAATCCGTCTTAATTTTATCAACATTGGAAGATTATTGTGTGGTTGTTGTTGCTGAATGATATGACCATTTAGACTTTGTCTTTGGAATAAAAAAAGACCTCAGTGACTTCTAATACACACTAAATAGTAAGGACATCGGTCCTGTAGTTACTGAGAAAACGTGTCATCCTTGTTTTTGGTCCTCGGCATTGGATAGTAAAAACTGTTTTTTTTTCTTTCGGAGATTCAAAGATTTACATAATCTCGATTTATTTATAAATTCATTGATTTCGTTTACCCGTAGTTATCTGCCAATGTAGTATTTTTCGGTAGAGTAGCTTCATCATTACTGGTTTCTTTTTTATTTTTATTTTTAATTTCATTTGAGGTTCTGATTGAAGATATTCCGTTCGTTTTGCGTCAAGTAAATACATATAAAAGCAAAGCTCATAAAAAAACGATGGTAGCAGAGCACAACGCTAATAATGTAAATGCTAATTAATTATAAGATTCATTTTCATTTCTATTAATGTTTTTTTATTTATGTTAACAATTCTACGTAATAGAAATAAAAGGAGTGTGATTTATTATTGATTTTCAGGGAAAAATACTAGTTATAAAAAAAAAATGTATCCATTACAGATAAAAGAAATGACTCAAATTTAAACTACTACTATTCTCAAAATCATCTATAAAGCAGTTTCACAAATAATTCAACTGATGTGCTTGGATTTATGATGGAAAAAAAAATAAAGTATAGCAAAAAATCAAGGCCCCGACACAAATATGTTTATAACAAGTTTGTACATTTAAAATCACAAACGTTTTCAAAACGATCTGCGGTTCATTGTCACTTGAAAATGAAACGCAGGTCGTTTTGAAAACGTTTGTGATTTTTAATGTATAAATTGTTACAAATGTATTTGGGTGGTGGGCGTGATTTTTTGTTGTGAATATTTTACACACGTTAAACTATTTAATAAAATAAATAAAGTACTATCTTCAAAAAAAGAATTAAAGTGAATTTACTTACTGAAGTAAAAATATTGCTGAATGATTTCCGTGTTGTTTTGTTTTGAGAAGTGCAGATATTTCGTCATTCACACCAGTGTCCTTGTCAAGATTTTTATAAAGACATCAAATAAATACCGAAGGCATCAACTCCTTCAAACAACGTGGAAAACACCTAGATATTTATTTCTTCTTATGATAATGATTCAGCAGTTCTTTCAGTTCCGTATCTAATTCTTGTTATTAGGCAAATTTTCGTGTATTGTGTTGGTATTTCAGACGAAGGATGTTACGTAAGAGATGCATAAGAAGTTATTAAAAGGAAAAATGGAAAGAAGCAACGATGACATTGAAGAATGTCCACGAATATAAATAGCCTTTGTGTTCCATTCTTAGCGAAATGATCGCGTCATTAGATCCTCGAGATTTTCATGGACTCCAAAAGAAGACCTTGTGGGATTTTCTGACAATGGAAATTAACCATGCATTGTTGCGTGATGTAATAGAAGCTAAGTTTTTAAGTGGCGACAATTAAAAGAGAAAGTAGGATGAAAATAATAATAATAACCACACATCCCTAACTCTCCTTGTACACTTTCTTACACTTGGCAATATATGCTTTGGTCCGTGATCCGCCATGTTGTCTTTGCTGGGGAAACTAAGAATTGTAACATTTACATAATAATAATAATAATAATAATAATAATAAATTCACAGTTTTTACATTTCAAAAGCATCATTTTATATAAATACTTAAATAAGATACAAAAAGTAACAGTAAAATCCTGGGAGACTAAAAGGTTGGTTTGTCTTTTAATCGCGTAAAGATGATAATTTTTCATAAAACACAATACCAAACATACCAAATATAACTTGCAAATTTTCGGGGTTTCTTCTATTGTCCCTCTTATCAAGCTTTTACATTTTATTACATGGTAAGACTGTAGTTTAGAATAACAGATAATATTGTTCATCTACATGAACAATACAAAAGATTCTTATTGCTACAATAAAAGATAAAAGAAAAGATTTATTATAAAATTACATTTTAACAAGATTCGTTTGATATTTTGTTTTTGATTTACTATCTAAAGAAAGATGGAGAAAGAAAACGTTGCAGAAGAAGCGGTAATTAGTAACAAAGAAACTTAAATAAAACTAATCTATGACATTCTTTTTATAATATTTTAAAAAAAATATTTCTGAAACAGAGAAAAGAGCTATTTTGTATTTGAAATGTGATTCATTACTTTTAGCCTATAATTAGAGTATCTAATTTTAATTTTTACCTAATTTAGTCTATATTAGGAATTACATATATTTTTGTTGTGATGTAAAAACACCTGAAATAAGGATAAAATATGCTTTATCTATATCATAATATATATTATAAAATAATAATATAATATTATATAAATGCAATATAATATAGATAGATAGATTAGCAAATAATATTTTTTATGAAAAGAATTCACGGCAAATCACCTTAGGATAAAACAATACCTAATGAGCATGTAATTAATTTTAAGTTAAACGAAGCTATTTTCATTGTTGTATTATGTGTATATTTTCAGTGGACCAGAAATTAGACTCATAATTTTAAGGAAACTATTGGAAATTAATTTTAATCGTAGAGATGTCGGTGGGATCTTTACGAATCAAAGGATAAAAGTTAAAGCAAATAATTCATATACTAATATGCACACGCCTGTCATAAATAAAAGGTAGTCAAATAGAAAGGCAGTTAAATATTATAAGGCAGTGAGTTAAATAAAAGGCATTAAATAAAAGTCTCTGATTTCTGCGAATGTTCACAGTTGATCTAGAGCGCGTGTTTTCCAAGTGAGTTTGAGCTGAGCCCTGGATTTCGGTGATATGAAAATAAGGGCTTTGAATAAGAAACGACTGAAAAGCTGACTTTGCTTTAATTTCTCAATGGAGAACAATGAACGTTTAATTTTCAGAGTAAAGATATGTAGTAAACATGTGCGATACAACTCATGAATTATGGGAAGGCTTTATTTCCTTTTCTTGTTTAAAGAGAAAATATTACACTCTGCTTATTAAAATGTATTTTGAAATCTTTTTCAATTTGTTTCATTAGTATCTAATATTACAATTCATTTAATAAAGACTGAAAGGCTTTTTTGTATCCATATCTACTTTTATTTAGAATATCTAAAAAAAACAAGATTAAAGGGGTTCCAAAAAGTTGAACAGGACCTGACAAAATTAAGTTGGGAAAAGCTGATCTAGAGATAGGTCATTTTTGGCGCTCATCAGCTAGAGTTTAAAATTAATCAATAAGAATAGTAAATAAATTCTTAGAAGAGGAAATGCTTCTGCAATCGAACGGTAAAAGAGATAAAGAAAAGGGCGGGCGACAGTTAGTGGTTCCGAAATTACCCGATTGGAAGCCAAATAAGACTATTTTCAGCTTTTATTAAACACAAAATTTTTAGTTGATGTTTATAAAGAAAAAAATAGAAAACCATAGATGCACAAGTTAAACAGTAAGAATAACTAAAATTTAAAGTGAATGAGAAATTCAAAAAGATAATAAGACATAGTTGGACTTCGAACTTTGAAACCACATAAGGTAAGACCCAATTATAATTGAACGAAAGGCTTGGAAGAAAGTTGCACCACAAATGCTTATATCTTTGATGTTATGTTGTGAGTATTCAAAAGTTTGCACGTCAGCTATCTTTTGTAATTTTTTTCCTTGTCTAATTTTATTAGTATATTTTTAGTTTTTTTTTTATGTAATTAATGTAGACAGTACAGTATTTATCGTGAAAACAGTTGTTTACAGAGACTCGCATACTGATACTTTGGATCTCTCGTGGGTTCAGTTTATCAAAATGAACAGGAAGACCATGTAACGTTTTGGTAACGCTTATCGACCATTAAAATTTGAACTTTTAAAGATAAATAATTTTTGAGGTACCATGATTATCAATTGCTTTTATTGTAATATTAAAGTTATTAATATTGCATATTTTTAATCGGTCGGGTATGTAAGAAAATCGTTTAACAATAAGTGAAAAAAAAAAATGCAGTGCTTCGCAATCCAACGATTTTCGCTTTCCTACAACTGTCTGGAACTTAGCATGTGACAATACCGGGATATGCCTCTACATCAATACCTTGCACTTTCGTCTAGAGCAAGGTATTTTGGACTAGAGCATGACGGAAATCAAAAATGGACAAATGTCAAGTGTAGTGTTTGTTTAGCTTGCAAATTTATTTTGACCCGGTGAAAAATGTAAATACGTAACTATGGGTGTGTTTGGATACTACAGTTGATGGTTGATCTGCGAACGTGGTAGTTGATATAATCTCAACCAGAGTATCCGAACCATCCGCTCAAAATGAACGACGGTAACGTTGGATTGTGTATTTTCATTAATTTCAGTTTTAATAAAAATTTAGAAAGACGAGGAGAACTATGAACGATTGATACAAGCAGTAGGTAAGAATTGGACAAGAATAGGCAATTACGCAGTGAATCTAAATCATAATCAAACAGCGAATCGAGAAAAGCGCCATCTCTTTGAGTATCACGACAACTACAATATAAATACACGCCGTCTGTACGTCGCCATCTTTGTTGACGGGATCAACCTGCTCTCTGGACGGTTGATGTAGTTGATCAACGGGCGCCTACCGAGTTGACGTCAATCGGCATATCCGAACGACGGGCAATTGATCAACTGTAATAACCGAACGCCAATTGATCAACCCGTCAACCGTTGATGTCAACCGGACATATCCCCAACACATGATATATCACATGCCAACGAGCGCTAAACCTATATAAACAGAAAAAAAAGAAAAATAAACATAAGAATAAATAAACAAAACTAAATAAAATGATATCCGAAATAGGTTTATTCTTGCATAACTGGATGAAGAATATATATTTGAATATTGGTGATTTAGGGGGAATCTACATTCTTAAAATAGGAAGGAGAAAATCGGTGAGGATGAGGTTCATTCTCAGAACATGAAATCAATCTCTTTCTGTTTCGAGATGGGGGACTCTGATAGAACGGTAACAGGGGCTGGGGCTATTTCAAAATAAAAAGGGATGCACACAGAAAGGCTTCAATTGAAAACTTAACGAAGAAAACGGTGCATAGAACTCCGACGACTGTTATTCGAAATCGGACGAAACTGAAGCACTTGGACGAATGTAGTTGTAATTGAAAACGGCCGAAAGAGCAAAGTGATGAAAATCAAATTAATGCTGTAATCGTTTTCATTGCTTGAATTGATTCAAGCTGTTGATGTTTTCTTTTGTTTTCGAATCCCTCACCACTTTTTTTAATATTATTTTGTAAACGCTATTTAATTAATACAAGGCTGCTTTTTAATGTATTCTATAAATACGTTAAAACATTTGTTAGTTTCTTTAATGATATCAAAACATATTTCATTCCAATTTTATTATTTATTTGTTGCTTCTATTACCATATTTTTTATCAATTGCTGTTTTTTTTTTTTTTTTTTTTTTTTTTATAATTTCTGTGTGTTTATGCTGCAAAGTTAAAGAACGAAGTGCAATAATAAAATTTTACGGGCGGTAAATATTGTAAGGATAAGTATAATATTACAATTCATACACATGATAAAAGGTAAAACAAACTATGTTTACAATAAAAGTCACACTATCGATTTCGGTGTCACAACTTGATCCTTTCTCGAGTGTAAGATACAATTAAAATTAAGTTCCGAATTTTAATTGGGTATTACACTTGAGAAAGGCTGAAGTTATGAGGCCGAAACCAATAGTGTGCCTTTTTATTGTAATTATATAGTTTGATTTTTACCTTTTATCATGTGATTGACTTGTGGTACTTATCCTTAAAGAACGAAATTTTGTTAAAAAAATATTACTCTTGATGATAATCAAGGAATGTTTTTTTTTTTTTTTTTTTGATTTGCTTATTAACATATATATTAAAATGGTATTCCTTTAGCTAAGAAATCACCTGTCTTGCATTTGTTAAATTAATTTCGATGTAAATTAGTTCTTAAATGCAAATCTAATCAAAACATAATAAAAATGTCCGCATCCTTGTAAATCGACTGTCTGTATAGAAAATCTTTAAATTTTTTCTTAAGATCAATTACTCGGCAAATTCTTATTTAAGTTTGCTACAGCCAATTAATTTTCAGTTCATCCTCGAGTTGATTTCTAAGTGGAGTAAAAACAATCATCAAAATTTCAATGCAAATTATGCTTTTCTAATGGGGTTTTTATTATCTTTACGTGCAAATTTCTTGACGGACAACCATTGGAAAAAAAGTTCAAATAGAAAAGTTAGATGGTCTCTTGTCTGTAAATGTGCCAACCAGTTTTCAAGAAGAGCTACTGGCTGGTTCAGAAGATTTTACAGAGGAGAGAAAAACAGACAAACACGCACTGATTGAGTTTATGGGCCTCATTTTTTCTACATCTTTCTTTGCTTTATTGTAAGTTTCTTGTGCAAACTTCAACATCTCTCCTGCTTTAGATACTTTTACCATATTAATATGTACATGTTAACTATTTAGATTCTCATGACAAAACTAGGAAATTTATCATGCGGAATTAGTATATAAAATTCTTTCAGTTAATTATTTTTACCTACATATAATAAAATTTAAAATTTTCATTTAATACAATTTTTAGATAGGATGATGTTTGGATACGACGATGTGTGAATTTGGGAGAAACTGTTATCATCTTTGACATATCAAAGTCGTTCTCAACTTTAGAAGAACCAAATAAAAACGAAAAGAAACAGAAATTGGCATTATATCGTAAATAACCATATCTTACTGAAGTAACTGAAACACCTACTAAAAATTGCAGTAAGAAAAGAAAAATTATTGTAGCAATATAAATCATCCATCTCATAGTGGAGAATGAGCATGAAGTGATTCGGGATCAATTTAGAGAATAAGGAAGGGAGGGGGAAGGGGGAAATCAAAGAATCATGCTCGTTTTAAGTTGTACTATAAGTAAGCAATTTTTTAAGAAATTTTAAGGAAATCTGTCGAGTCGTTTTAGCATGATACCTCGAATAATAATACTTCGCATACTCATTATTATTTTTTCTTTTAATATTAAGTTTTATTTAAAAAATCTAATATATTTGTAAATTTACAAAAAAAAGCATATTATTTTAAGTTTACATATTTCTTTTAAAAACTTACTTTATTTTTTTCTATATTGTTAAAGATATGTTTTTGATTTCAAATGATTTCAAGTAATTAAGATGAAGTGGCTTAATTTGACGAGCGAAGCGATTCTCTCCATTCCCAACTAGATCACATTTTGTGAGTAGTTGTATTTAAAATAGCTAGAAATATGAAACTTTGCATGCACACGTAGAATTCCATGTAGAAGTGCACAATAAATTTTAAAAGAATTATTTGATTCTTATAAACTTGGATTCTTGTAAACTAAAAACTTGGAAAAAGCCTTAACAAAAGCACCATTAATTCTGAAACTGAAACAAAAATTTGTAATTTCTAATAATCCTACAGCATCGTCGCAGCAGTCACTTTTAAATACCTTCAATCTTAACATGTATATATATTTATTATGCAAATTTTCGGAAGTGATTTTAACAGTGCTTGAGTCTATTCAAAGCCTGGCTTTTTGCTAGTCGTTACTTTCTTCTATATAGTGAAGATTATCGTGATTTTTTTTTTTTTATTTTCTAAAACAGCCTCTGTTATGCATTAATGTTTTTATGTGTATTTTGTAGTTCAAATTTTTTTTTTTAGTTTGCCTTCTATTTTCCTATTTTTAAAAAAGTCATCGAAATATTTGTTTCCTTCATGTGACTTCTCAATTTCCTGAAAACGTGAAACCAAAGAGTAGTTTAATGTTAACGGGAATGCCGAATTGTAAAAGTTGTTGATAGCCTTCCTAATTAAAATAGTTGAAATTCTCCTCCTTAAGTTCACCTTCCCTGTACAACAAAGTGGCTTGCTGGGAAGCCACCCAATTGATAGTTACTTACCGTAAAGGACGATCAGACAGTGCTCAGCGATAATTAGTAATTTTACTTCTTTCCTTTTTAATTAATATGCACCGTAGCCGGTAGAATACGTAGATATCATTTTAAATAAACACTACACTAATTACACACTCAGCTTTCTACTCTCGTAGTGGAGACTAACATCCAACGCTGGGGGAACCATTTTGTGCACTGGAGAGCAGAGTGAAGGTCAAAATAATCCTGCTCAAATTTTTAACTTGAACTGTAAATAATCAAAGTGTCAAATGTTAAGAAATTAGCTCAGCCATTTTTGCAAGGGATGTCTGGGGTCATTTTTGAGGGATGGGTGGACGGAGGCTAATATAAATGTGACTGTTTTACGACAGGCTATAAATAAATTACCTACCAACTTTTACGAAAATCAATTCAGCCATTTTAATTTGATGGGCGTAAAAAGAAATATGGAGAAGAAAAATATTTAAGTTTAGTAAGATTTGGCAAACTCGGGTCAATAAAATTGTATCTTGTAGTTAGAAATAAATTTTGACTACTACTTTCACAAATTATCAAATAGTCATAATAATTTGAAGATTCTAAAAACCTTGAAATTAATAGAATCCAGAAAGTTTTTTCCTGTTATTTTGAAGATTTTTGAAGATTTTTTTAAAGCAGAATGACTCTCTTTGATATATTATTTTATGAAAAAAATAATATTGTGTATACAATGATTAAAAAAAAATGTGAAAATTGACGATATTTCTTATTTTCTGTAGCATCTGAAAAACATTTGATGTTTATTAGGTCTGTAAATATAAAACCGGAATTTGCCCATAGATGACTCTAGCTGTCAGTGCAGTTACCGGCAAAACGCGTTTTGAGATCTGAATATCCTTCATAAAACATATGTTTCCCCCCCCCCAAAAAAAAAAGAAATCATTCAATTCTTAGTACAGTAATTAGTTGAAATATACTAGAATGCTTAAAAGCAAATAAAGATTTGGGTATTTTTTTAAAATAAATAACTTTGCTATATTACACTGTTCACAGAAATCAAAAGACATGAGAACTGAAAGAATGTTCCAGAAAGAACTTAGAACCTACTTTTGTAACAACGTTATTCCTTAAGATTTTGTTATTATTTTTCTGTTTTATTTTCTAAGCTCGCAAAAACGACACAAACGAAAAGCGTACTTGTATTTTTAAATTATAATACCTAGTGAAGGTAAACAATAGGAATTTCCCATTTTTAAAAACAAAAGTAATGAAATCCCCATTACTTACTTATTGTCTTAAGCCGATGAATTTTAATTCTAAATACAACTCATGAATTAATGAATTATCTGAAAGGATTAATATCCATACTTTTGGATTAAAATCTTGAAACACACAGGACTAATACACAAATAAAAACTTCAAAATTTACGTAGAACTAGTTTCGGGTTGCCCCCAATGCAACCCTTTTACAATGTGAAAAATTCAACCACATTGATAAAGGGTTGCATTGGGGGCAACCGAAACTAGTCTGTGTTAATTTTAAAGTTTTAAAGTTTTTACGAACAGAAAACAGAAACGCACACAACTAAACAAAAAATTCACTGAGCTAATTTTGGTTTTTGTACTGGGAATCGGAGAACGTAGCGTTTCGAGTTGCAACACCGTTATCAGTCCGATCCCGCCCAGTATATCTAACTCAGTGAAGAAAAACAATAGATTCACTTCACTGAGCTAGGTATACTTGACGGTGTCGGACTGATGAGTGTGTTGCACTCGAAGCGATACCGTCTCCTATTTCCAGTACAAAAACCAAAATTAGCTCAGTGAATTTTTTGTTTTGTTATGGGCTTTTCTGTTTTCTGTTCTGTAATAATCTTGTATGGGGGGTAAATTTAGTTTCATTTTAAAGTTTTTATTTGTGCATTAATCCTGTGTGTTTTAAGATTTTAAACCAAATAGATCCATTTACACACGTTAAATGCAGTTTGTTTTGATTAATATCCCTGTTTAAGACATCGATCGAAATCCATTGTTTCGTTGCTGATGCTTTTTTAAAAGGAATGTTTATACTCGCGCGCTTTTTTCTCAACAGTGATTCACTTGAAGAAAAAATAAAATGAGTATCTCTTGTTAAATGGGAATGCCAACTTTCAAGAAGATTCACCGAGCGACAGTTATTAGGAGAGACACACATTGATCTGATTAAATCTCACTTTCTCAGGAAAATAGAGAAAAAAATTACTTGAAATTGTAAACATTCATCTGTAAGTTTTGAAAGTTACTTTCAACATTTGCATTAATATTAACCACAGGTTGTAAACAGTGTTCATTTATGCATAGAGGCCTATTACCTCAGTTATTTCAGTATCATTGCATTATTATTATTATGTAAAAGTCTCAAACCTTGGATTTCCCCAGCAAAGAGAACATGGCGGGTCAAGACCAAAGCACATACTGCCAAGTGTAAAAAAGTGCGCAAGAATGGTTAGGGATGTATGGTTGTGTCCATAAATTTCCTAACTAAGCGTGGTATTATTATTATTATTATTATTATTATTATTCAGAACCTGTTGATAGGAATTTGTCATTCCTAACGGGACTGTAACTTTTGTATTTAGAATCATAATAAAAAAAAATATTATTATTATTATTTAATATACGTTAAGAACTGTAATGTGTTTTTATAGTTGGAATTGAAATTGATTAAAACTAATTTGAGACTCCACAGTTGTGCGATTAATAGAATTCTCAACCATTCCTAGAATTTTGGAAGTAATCAATTGCAAGGAAACAGGCGAACCCAATAAGTGGTTGTTACGTGATTTATGAAGAGACATATCTCGGTGATCTAAGTGATAAGGAAACAACTGTAGAGCCTAAATTAGTTGACCACTTTTGAATTCAAATATCTTTTGAGCATCCTTGATCACTAGTTTCTCGTTTGTGGTCTGTGAGAATCCCGAGGGTCCACGAATTCACATAATTTGCCTAGGAATTCCACCAGGAACCTGCGAATTCAACGTTAGTTGAAGTTTGCGTCGTCACGAGTGAGATTCTTTAGAATTTATTGTTGGTTAATTAAGCAATCAAGTGAACCCCAAAAATGCCACTAAACAAGATATAGTTGATGCACAAAACTTCTGATATCCACATGGTAAAATCAAGATAGCCATACAAAAGGCACTCATAATCAATTTCAATCATTTCTATATAATTTGTGTTAATTCACTATGATAACATTCTTTCAAAGCCTCGTGTTTTGGTAATTACCACTCCTTATTGGTTAGTTTCTAAGAAATCAACAGGAAAATCATAAGCGGTAGCGTTTATCTAACTTATCAAAATTTTGTTTTTGTAGAGTAAGAAAAAAAAAGTAATTATTTTTTTTTCTGCTTTAAGTAATACTAGTCGGCTACCCGTCGCTTCGCTCCGGAAGCCTCGCTTATGTAACGGAAAACAACTTTTTATTTATTAAAAACACACACACACAGACACAAATTACATCAAGGAAACTAAAACTAAAATTTTCTAAAAGTTTTTTTTTTTTAATTTAATTTTTGATGTCTATATTCTCTTAATCCACGACTGCTTTTAGAACCAGCGTGTAAATCATATATCTATGATATAATTTTATTTTTTATAGAGATTAGAATGTAGGCTTCGTGGTCTAATAGCTAAGACGTATACCTTCTGAGCAGTATTCTACCTAATAGTAATAGTGCATCTTTCTTTCTTGACTCTCTTTTTTTTTATTCCTATTGATACTTTTCAGTGGTTTTCAAGTTAGAAATAGTAATAGTTTTTGAGTTACAAATAGTGATTTTTCAGTATTCTACCTAATAGAAATAGTGCTTCTTTCTTTCATGACTCTCTTTTTTTATTCCAATTGATATTTTTCAGTGTTTTGAGTTACAAAAAGTGATTTTTCAGTATTCTACCTTTCTTTTTTTGCTTCTTTCTTTTTTGACTCTCATTTTTATTGTAATTGTCACTTTTCAGTGGCGTTTGAGTTACAAATATTGATGGTTTTTGAGTTATAAATAGTTATTTTTCAGTATCCCCCCTCATAAAAAGAGTGCTTCTTTTTTTCTTTACTCTGTTTTCTTTACTACAACATCCGCTGTGTAGACGCACTTATTTTTCAATATCACATAAAATTTGGTTAAGTAAGAATATTTAAAGTATTGCAACGTTTCGGCAATTATAATTCTAATTATCAGTTCGAATTACAAATAAACTGACGGATGGGAAATAAATAAACAATCTTGAGATTCAAAAAAAAGATTGAATACATTCCTTATTGATGGGGGCAGGGAAAGGAGAGATAAGAAAAAACAATATGAAAAGAATTGTAGTGCCCATGGCCTAATGGATAACACGTCAGACTTCGGATCAGAAGGTTGCAGGATCGATTCCTGTCGCGGATGTTTCATTGTAAAAATTATTTCTATTTTCCATTCTCACAGAAAATTGCGCCGGACAGACAGACACACAGACAGAGTAATAAAAGATTTTAGTAATATAAATTATGTAAGGTATTAATTAAAGATCAAAGTTTAGAAATTAAAACTACAATGATTTAACTTTATAAATAAAAGTTAAATCATTTTTTAAACGCAGTACTATTTAAAATGCTA
Source organism: Thereuonema tuberculata (assembly GCA_023159025.1). Classification (NCBI taxonomy): domain Eukaryota; kingdom Metazoa; phylum Arthropoda; class Chilopoda; order Scutigeromorpha; family Scutigeridae; genus Thereuonema; species Thereuonema tuberculata. Next base: position 7,570,107 of record JAFIDM010000001.1, read on the forward strand.
TAAACGTTGTAGACGACAGAATAGTAGAAGAAAGAATAGCACAGAGGGGGACTGAGTGCTATCTTTAAAACTTGAAATTTGATATTCTCATCTGAATGGATTCAAATAATCAGGAGCATATTTACTAAAATATTCTGAATTTAAATTAAGTATTTGAATATTTTACATCTCTTCAACGTATGCTTTCTCTTTACATTTGCTATTAAATGTTGAAAATATTACCTTTTCTGAGGTCTGTATTTTGAAGATGGTTTCGGGCTTTAAGAAAGACAATAACATTCAGTGCAAACGTTTTCTGTTTGGTAAAACGTCGTTGTATTCAGGATTTCAAACTTAAAAAATACCAGAGAAACCCCCGTTGTTCATTTATTGCTGGATTTTCCAATTGTTTTCATCTCTTATGGTCCCCATAAAAAAAAAAGACCCATAAAACCCCGCAGCCTTGGCAGTAAAGCCGTGCGCCCCCTCTCGAGAGGCAATTCAATTAAGCCGGGGCTGTCGCTTGCCGACGTTCCCAGGCCGACACTTCAGGCCGTGATCTGGGGGTCATTCGGGGCAAATCGGTGGAACGAAATCTGATGGATGCATCACCGGCGCACTTCCAAGATACGCGTCGCTGAACAAGCGGATACCTGGCCTAGAAACGGCTCCACTGTCTCGGAAAACTCAAAAGCACTTCCGGCAGGTTATTTATTTCACGCTGGTTTTAAAATTTCTCAACTACTCCATTAGAAAATGGGGTCATGCAGGTAGTTTCGGAGATTAACTGCCATCCTGAACTGTCCAATGAATAATGCTTTCTGTTCCACTGCCCATTTTTATAGTTCAGGTCACAAAAGAATACAAAAGGGCATCGCAAGTACTAATTGATCAACCATTCCAGGTATCTGAGTGACATCTAATGTTGAAAACTGAATTGCTGTAAACTGTTAATGAATGAATGTAAAATATAGTGCGATATTACATTATTGCAATTTCTTATACCATATTATTAATAAAATTATTTCTCTAAACTTAGTAACAAAGAGACAAAAGAAAAAAATAATTTTCTCCGTAAATCTAGAAATATTACCTAAAATATTAAAAAAATAAATAATAATAAAAATAAATAGTACCTATGGTCTAAGAAACACAAATTATGTATTTGAGCTTATTTTTAATAAAATCCAAAATAAAATTAGTTTGAATAATTACTGAATATCTGCAGTCAAACCTAATAACCTAACCTAAAAAGTTGGCTAAAATTAAGTATCTTTCTATAGACCTGTGTGGCCTTTGTGGTCGCTGGAATTAAAGCTTTCCACGTTATGTGATCTAAGGACTAAGATGAAGTCCGGTGGTCAGTACGACGCTTTTCCACCTTTAACTTCCGGGAAAGAAACCCTATACAACATTTTACTAAAGGCTGGGTAAACCTTAGGCCCTGCCTGGAGGAGAAGTAGCTGTAGGTATAACCCACGGGGATCCACTGGGCCATGGGACATTGTAGATAAGGCTCCCAACATTACAGTGACATTGACCTCACCAACGTTCGTCCATCTTTATCCTCTGGTACAAATTCTGCAGAGAGTTGGGGAACCCCAGGTCTCGAAAAAATATTAAGCGTCGAAAAATCCCGACCTACGCTGGGAATTGAATCCGGTTGATGCAGCCCGCATTTCAGTGTCTTCTCAGCGGGCTACCGGGCCCACAGTAAACTGTCATACAATGTGTAATTTTTTTTAATCTGTTGTTTATGCGTATCCTTTTAACCTATCTTTAAAAATGAAGATTACGATTTATAATAATATCATTTATAATAGGAGAGAAATCGCCAACCGGACAACAAAAATGCCTTCGCCCATTGAGCCAACATCAACGAGAATTCTGTACAATGTTTCGTCCTTATTGGGGACTCATCAGCAGAATCTACTCGTTGATGTTTGGCTCGATGAGCGAAAGCTCTACCCAAAAGCAAAGCGATCCCGCGAATGGCCCGCCGGTTGGCGACTTCTCTCCATTTATAAAGCATTGTTAGTTAATGGAAAGCAGCAATATGGTTTAAAGTTGATATATAGCAAAAAAAAAAGATAAGTATATTACTTTTTATGCAAATTGTTACCTATACTCTTAAAGTCTTTTCTCCACTTTGTATTAAAAAATATCTAAAAAAAAGTAAGTCTCAAAGCACTGAAATTATAACAATCGTGCTGTACCCAGAACTCACTGTTTACTATAGTGACTACTCCTAACTGATGAGTGCCAAAGATTGTGAAACAGCTGTTCCAGGATGTC
>JAFIDM010000001.1:7572780-7654226 GCA_023159025.1 Thereuonema tuberculata
CTACTGTATTAATAAAAAAATAAGTATCATTGATAAATCAGACATTAGCTTTCCCATTTAAGAATCAATTTTGCTTTTATTTAACTTAATTTGTTTTATTCATTGTTTGAATAACTTTTGTCAGGTGGACTTCTAAGTATGATTTCAGAGTTGTAGCCTCTTCCTTATAAGGCAAAATTTCTTTGGTGACAGCAACTTTAATCATTACATAACACAAAAGGAACACGAATATAACGATTTCTCACCTTTAATGAGTACCATTCTAAAAGATAAAGCCGTAGAAATTTCGGATTTAATGAGAGGCATGGGCTTAATTGCTTGATCTTAAAAATGATATCAACAACACTTCTAAAGTATTTCAGATTTGTTCTGTTTACTTTACGCTAGAATTTAATTTTTTCTGAAAAAAACACATCTGAATTATATAAACATATCTGAATTCAACATATGTTTCTATCTTGGCTTTAATATTGATCTTTAAAAAAGTGAACTCCTAAATCATTGAGGTGATACTTTATCTATTTAGCGGTTTGTTTACGTGTTATCTGAATGATTTTATGGCAGCATTTCTGTCACCGAATGACCGTAATAAGTACGTAATGGCATTAGTTAATTGCCGTATTTCTTTTTTACTGAGCACGCGAATTATACGCTTCACCTTGAACGTTTTGTTAACTTGTTTGTTTTCTCTGAACGCGTGTAACGTTGAAACTGTTGGATTTTCCTTTAAATTTACTACGTTGTTTATTTTTGAGCTAACTTAAAACATGAACACGATTATTTTTGTGTTCCAAATCCCACAATCCACAAAACAATAATCCGGAAATCTCTCGTTGAAACGATTTTCCCCATTAAACAAACTGGACTTCTCCTTCCATCGGCTGCTTGCTTAATTCCCACTACACGATGATATCTGAGCATATCCCTGGTTTTATTTTTAATAATAGACTATAATAAAGCTCGATTACAGAGATTTGTTTTACATTAGAAACTAAAACATTTCGATATATTACTTAAAATTATTCACAAGCTTTCTTACCTATTGCTTTTGCTTTAAAAAAAATGTTTATAATAAAGCTGCTTTTTTTAGTGACCCATTTGGGAGCTGTTGCGTTTGTCCTGTCCGTCCGTCCGTGTCGATCCACCCCTAACAACTCCCGAACGGAAGGTCGGATCGACAAACGAACTTCACCATCGTGTTCAGAGGCCCAAACACCGTAGGAATGGAATATTTTGAGGGTTTTTTATATTAGAGCCAACGCCCGCTCTAATGTCGAGATACTTAGCATCTAAAAAATGCAGTTCATTGGATTTCCGATATTAGCTTAACTGTTAGAAATAAAACTACAGTCGGACCTCTATTTAACGAAGTCGCTAAATCCCGAAAAAAAGTTCGCTGTATGAAAAATTCGTTAAATAGAGATTCACCTTTTAAAATTACTTTAAACTACATAAAACAGATTTAAAGTACATAAACAATAAATATTATTAAAAAAAGTAATAATTTTAATGACATAAAGCATACATTACCATGTGCGTACTTAAATTTTACTAATAAAGTCTGTTAATTTGGTCTGACTGTGAGGGTTTTTTTTTTTTTTTTTTTTTGAGAAAGTGTTTTCGCTCATTGTACGTCTATGCGAGACGTACGTCTTTGCAATGCACCAAAAACCCCTTCAGTATTTTCTTCAAATCCGCGTCGGATTGTTTCAAATGATTTTAGCATTTCATCATACGAAGGTTTTTTGATTTCTGCATCATGATCATTTCCATTTTCATCATCTTCATCGCAATTCATTGCTTTATTGTTTTTATTTTTCACACTGTCCAAAATATCCGATTCAGTTAGTGTTTCCGAGGTCTCAACTTCAAAATCAAGTGAAAGATAATCATCAATCAGCACATCATCGTTAATTTCTTCTTTTTCCCTCAGCTGTATCCACATTTCTTTCATTTCCTCTAAGGGAATATTAATAATAAAAACATTTCAAGGAAAAAAAAAATAGATATCACGAAAAAGTTCGTTAAATAGAAAATGCACTTCGCTATTTGGAGGTTATTTTACGAAGAAATTAGCAAAATGTTCTTGGTTCCAAAGAAAAGTTCGCAAAATAGAGAAATTCGTAAAGGAAAGGTTCGTTAAATAGAGGTTCGACTGAATCTCTTTTCAGTTGTCAGCTGTAGCTTTATCATTAACGTCTTGGTCTCCTATTTTGAAGGTTGTTGATTCGAATTCGTGCATCTACTTTTTTTTCTTATTTTCCTAATGTTTTCTTTATTTTTTTTCATATTTTTTCCCCATTTTTTTCTTTACGTTAATGTACAGTAGTTCCTTTTTTATTATTATTTTTAATTTTTTTTTATTATTATGGGTCGCCCAAAATAATATTCACTAGTTTGTTTTAAGATCACCTTCAAATAGCAAAACTGTTTAAACTGATTGACTATGTCTCGAATGTGTTAGTATCCAATACTAAAACTTACGTAATATTATAACTTCATTTTTCAAAGAAAAAAACAGGACATCATGATGAAAAAAAAATAAAAACTTTAAAAACGAAGATGAAATATTCCTCTACTTTGATTAAAATAGAATTATAGGCAACTGTTTAAAATGGTTGACTTAGCTTGCAAAGCATGCTCTTACTGTTCCATTTGAATATTTTTCTTCTATGCTTGTTCATTTACTGTTTGTCTGTTTTACGCGCATTGCGTTAAAATGGCTGGACAGACTTTCCAAAAAATTTGGAACATAGCTTACTTAGTCCTATTTAAATTGTAGATATATTTATTTTGATCTTCAGTCCTAATGGACATCCCTTGCTAAAATAGCCGCACTGACTTCCTTAAAATTTGCTTGTATCTGATCCAACTTAAACTTATATGGGCACATACGTTACATTGGATTATAAATGACCAAATTTTTAAAATGATTCGGGTGCCTGACCGAAAATAACATTATTTCGACTCGCACTCATTGAAAATGGATTTCCCATTCTACTGAATTCCGCAGTGAGATGTACAGCTGAGGGTGGGGTACTATCATCAAGATTCCTTGCTTCCAATTATAAAACATGGAGGCGGATATATAATGATTTGGAGCGCCATTATTATGATGTTGATGCCTTTAGTTTAAGACCTTTAATCTGAAGGGTCGTGTAACTGCTGCAACGAATCTAAACGTTCTTGAGGACCACGTGCAGGTAACGGTGCCGGAATCTTTCCTGATAACTATAATAATTGGTTTCAGGCAGATATTCCCCTACAATTTCGAGGATCATTGACTCACCGATTGGGGGGGGGGGGGGGAAGATTACCATTCCCCCTTAGTGCATCGGAAAATTTTAGAAAATTTTTTGTTTGGTTGAATAAGTCTAACTACCCCACCCTCCCAATTTCAAAATCCACATACGCCTATGACGAGGATGAAGTAGCTTTCTCTGCGTCCTCAATCACCAGACTTGCCTGTGATGAAAACTTGTTGAGCTGCAAGTGAGAACACGATTTCCACCTAATTCATCACTCGCAGATTTGGCAGAAATTTTATAGGAGGAATCGTACAAAATACCATTATTAATATATGCGAGACCTGTTTGCATCTACTTCACATCGAATTGCTGTTGTTCAGGATGCTCATGGTTGACCATTTCATTATTAATAGATCTTCAGCTAACTCTTAAGATTGTACGATGTATAGTTTTTGAGTTATCATGATTCACGTGTTTGAGTTAATTCACGTGTCATTGGATAGCATTTTGATAAATATCACATACGTCTACAATTTTATTTCTCTGGTTTCATACGATTTTTTATTTCTTGAGATATCCCCAATTTTCAACGATGTTTTACCCATTTTGATTTTTGTCGATTACAGCGCCATCTGCGAGCCACGCCGACATACAGTATATCAAATCAATGTGAAATTTTCTGGAGAATCCGAATTTGCAATAAAAAATGGAGGTTCCTATTTACGTTTTTCTTTCCAACCCCTAACCTCTTAGGGGGTTGGGGTGGGGGTCGTGTTTGATATCATTGGATGTCCCCCTCCGAGACGAACAAATTTTAATTATAAAGTTTTTTGATCCGATTTGTAGTTTTCGGGATATTTCAATGTCTTCAGATAAAATGAACAACATAAAGATACATACATCATACATTACATAAATACATACACACGTACCTTATTAAAAGTATAGTAAACGATCAATGTAGTGGTGAAGACTGTTTATAGTGATATCAGCAATTCATTGTTAATTGTACTTATAAACTAATGGAAACTCCCATCATATTAAAGTGTTATATTTACACAATTGAGTCGCATCATTCTCAAACGTTATTATTGCATCATTCTCTGAATAATGTTTAATTCAGTTCAATTTCTCCTTCATATAATCTTTTCTATTATATTATCTTTTCAGTAAATGTAGTCATAAAATGCAAAACTTTATGTGTGCGCATAGTCATTCGAAAATTGCGGACAGCCAACGCACAACACTAGCTAAACCTGACCTCACGGCACTTGACAACTCATTGTTGGGAATCATCACGGCCTACGTGTCTGAACGTCGTTATGCTACATATGAAGAATTGCGCAATACAGTTGAGGAAGCATTTTGAACCATCACACCGGACATGCTCCAAAAAATGTCAAGTAGGACGTGGCGGCATATGAACTCGTGGATACAGCATGACGGCGAACACACAAACGCATTGGACACTTAATGCGTAAATATTTTCTTAAAATATAACTACGAATTAAGGGGTGTGGTAACTTCCCGGCCACACTGTATATCTGTGTATCGGAGGTAAAAGGCACTATGTCCATTTGTACGAAATTAAGGTTTTAACAGTATCCTATGCAATATTTTTTTTTTCAGAGGTACAAAGCACTATGTCCTAAGCCTAAAAATAACAGATTTAGCCAGTTGGAAATGGTACTACGTATCAACATGCTTGCGAGGTAAAGAGCACTATTATTAAAAATTACCAAAATCTAGAATATGTTTGTTAGATATGTGTAAACTGTATGTACTGTACTATGCCATAAAAAAGTTTATAAACAGTGTCAATCAAAGTGCAAAATTTAAGAAAACATTTTATAAAAGAATCATTCAACTGGTTCTCCTGAAACATTTAATATTTGTGACAGTCTTTTACCTCCGATACACAGATATAATGTTTTTAGCTAGTCTTGTGTGTTGGCTGTCCACAATTTTTTAAATATAGTCATATTCTATGGTTATTGAATGAGATGCGAAGTTTTACTATTCCCCATGAACATTTGTTTGTTGTTGTTGTTTCTCCAGTTGTCTGATTGTCTGTAAGCGCTGAAGGTTAAATCACTAGACAGATTTCTGTAAATTTCTGTACGTAGTTTATTTAAGGTTTAACTAAAAACACAGGCATATTTGTTTTGGTTTCCACCTCTCCCACCCCTCAAAATACTCCCCTCCAACTCTGTAAGCTCAGTCCCACTATTGCACCCGATATACGGATGCAATAGCTGACCCGTATATCGTGTACATGGCATGAATTGTGTCTTGAGTTTTAAAATTTTTGTTTTGAATTTTTTCATGCCATTTATCGAGGTTTTAGATTATCTTAAATTGAAATCGTGGATATTGTTTTGTATTCTGGATGGAATTATTCGAATGTATTTGATTTCTGGTATCTTTCAAGGGATAACTGTGTGGAATTCGAGCTGGAAGTGCCGGAGACCCTAGCACCTGACGAGGACGGCGTCCTGGCCGACCCCAAGCCGAAAAAATGCAGAATGGCCGACTATGGTTGGAGCCTATCAGAGGCAACAGTTCGGAAAGCACGAGAAGAACTCCATGAGAACCCTGAGGAGTATCAGGAATCCATCAAAGCCATGAGGGATCTCATGGCCACGAGGCCGGATGTGGGTGAGAACACATTCTTAGAATAAATTGTTCTTTTGGGAAATAGATCTGCTCTTACATTCAATGCGGAATTTGGAAGAAAAAGAGAAAAATATATTTCATTATTAATAAATTGTTAGACATTAATCATTGAAAAGCCAGTTACTTATTAGAATAATTTTAATGTTATTTTATTATCCATTTCGATAACAAACAAACAATGTAGTCAGCTTTACCTACGAAGTTATGAAATTAGTAATCCTTAAGTATTTTTTAAGGGGTCGTGAAAACGACTAAAACATAAAATCTATATTTATATTCAACATATAATAGAAAATAAATGTTATAATAGTTGCTGAATACAAACAGAATACATTTTTCATTTTCTGAAAAATAAAAGCAATTTTAATCGAATCACACAACATTTTAACGGGGAAAGTATGCTTTAAATTCTTTCAGGAACTTCTTGTTTAAAATTCTTACTGAAAATTTTGCTTATCTCTTATTAAAGATTTCACTCTGAGATAATTAACAATCAATTTCCCTGCATTTCTTTCCCCGTAGGTTTCTTGAGGTCGGATGATGTTTTCCTGCTTCGATTCCTTCGTGCCAGGAAATTCAACATCCAAGCAGCGTTCCAGTTATACACTCGTTACTTTGAGTATCGCCAGCGTAACAAGAATCTCTTCCGAAAATTCAACGCTTCCGAGGCTGGGGTGAAACAGGCGCTGCTCGACGGGTTTCCAGGTGTGCTCGCCAGCCCTGATCATCAGGGTCGGCGCATCCTGGTGATCTTCACCTCCAATTGGGACCACAACCGCTACAGCCTCGTGTCCATCTATCGAGCTCTGCTGCTAAGTTTGGAGAAATTGCTTGAAGACGAGGAAACTCAGATCAACGGGTTTATTATCATTATAGACTGGAGCGGATTCACCTTTCGACAATCTTCTCATATGAATCCTAAAGTGCTGAAACTCATAATTGAAGGACTTCAAGTGAATATCATTGAGTTTATTTTAATTCTATTTCTTTTTCTCTCTTTACGTTTGAAAGTTTATGAGCAAAACTTCTTAAATGAGGTTTCATGATACCCATTGTGTTACCATGTTTCTGCATTTATAAGCCGAAATAGTTTTAATCAAAATTTACCCATCAAATTAAGATGCGATTTACGCATAAATATTTTCAATACAAAAAAAAGCACAATTTAATTTCAAGCATAAAGATACTATCGAATTTTAGTATTTTTAGGCTTTTTAATTTTTTTTTTTTACTAAAAAAATTCCCTCACACTTTTGAGATATAGTTAATGTTTGAGAAAGTAAAAAAAAGAAATATTAAACTTACCAAGAAACATCTGTGATTGTGAGAGCACATGACATCATGGATTTCCTGAAGATTATGATATAAAGTGAAAAATGAGTATAAGTGATATTAACAACAGCTAATTATTAACAGCTAATGTATATATACATAAATAAAAGAAAATATTGGGTTTCTTTCTGCCCACTACTCATCCGAAACCATAAGAGACAGGAATACAAATAAGGTGTGAAATGTTAGAATTGATGATGCCCACATTTCATATTTCAGCGATATGGGTCAATCGTAAGTCAATCGTAGGTCAACTGCTAAACCGTTCATTTTATAAGACCAAATGGTCGGCTTCCCTGCCACCCACTCTCATCACACACAAGTGAAGGTCACGTGACTGAGAAAATCACCTCGGAATCCAAGGTCACGTGATCACTTAAAATTTTGCGGGTTGCTAGTGTATTATAAAAGAACATGCGAATGTTTTATTTTTACTTGTGCAAGTTAAATAACGACATAGTACTACTGTACACGGATCAAAAATACATTGCTGTTTCGGCTTATGCAAGTGTAAATGGACTTAAACATTGCTAAATTAATAAAAATTATTGGATGGAAATGAAATGGTTCAGTATTTTTTTTTCGCTTGCGTTTGAGTTAAAAACCTACAGTATTCATTCAACTTCTACATAGTTTTTTGTCTATTAAAAAGTTAAAAAAACTAACAAAAACAAACACCTTTATCTGCTTTTTCACAATTTTATTTTTCATACTTCCTAGAGAATCTAAGTTATCTATCCATTCGTTTTGTTTTTGTATTTTTTTTTATCCAACGCCCGGGTTCTCAGCACTTGTGCCAAAATATTTGGCCTCGACAAGGGGCGAAAACTGTGAGCTATTTAAATTGCCGAAGAATCGTTGCCCAGGATACACCGTAGGAGGCACCTCACATTCTACCAATACAAACAGACGAAATACAGAGAAGAAAGTCACATTCTGGATTCGAACTCAGGTTCAGACATATCAGCCTCATGGCAGACCATCTTCTAGACTGTGCCTGAACGCCTGTTATCCATTCGTTAAATTCGTGTGATTCTTTTAGCTAGAATAAATGACCTGTGAAGGAAAGCCGAATTTGCATAACATATTATGGGGATTAATTCGTTAAAATACAGTAATACCTTGAGATACAAGCATAATCCGTTCCAGGACCGAGCTCGTAACTCGAGGTGCTCGTATCTCAAATCATTTCTTCCCATAAGAAATAACAGAAAAAAAATTAATCCGTACCGGCTCTCTAAAAAACTCCCTTATTAGTGCTAATAATAATGGAAAAAACATGTTTTTAATTGCTGTAGAGACATATACACACGAAAAAAATTATAGTATATAAGGATTCCTGTGATATAAAATAAAATGTGGTTTTAATTATGAGTTCTTACTGACAGACGATGCAGTAGCGGCTAATGGCGGTATGTGCGGAGAAGGAGGAGGAAGGGAGGGAAGAGAGTTGGCCTAACGTAGACACTTGATTCCGTACCGTACCTTACACGTACAGTATGTAACTTACATAAACTTAGAATTAGCTTACGTATTTTCTTTTTTACTTTTCTATTTTTTTTTTTTACTTTTCTATTTATTTTTACTTTTTACGATTTGTATTTTTTACTTTGCTTCACTTTTCATCTAGTGTCAGCGTCTGTAAGCGTGCTCGTATCTCAAATCTTTACGTATCTCAAAGCAAAAATTTGCTGGAAGGCTTGCTCTTATCTCGGAATACTCGTATGTCGGGACGCTCGTATCTCAAGGTATTACTGTATGTTGAAATTACGACGAAGTTCAATTTTTCGGACGCTTGTGTCAGTTCTTCTTGTTAGAAGCGACAGAATGCTTTCTGATCGTGTCTGAATTCAATTCAGAATTTAAAACTAATAATTTGACTTAAGAGTTTTAAATACAGTTTAACGTAAAGAGCATATTGTGTAAAATCAACATTGGAATTCTAGGAATCAGAACATCTTTTCAGCTGAATTGAACAGATATAAAAAATGAACATCTAACATGAAATATGTCTACATTTTCGTCCAATTTATCAGCTAAGAAATTCAGTAAATAACAGCCGAATATTAAATAAAGTTAAAGTAAGTTGTGAGTTATGTGGTGAGTGAGGTGGTAGGGAAGCCGAGCACCGCTACCGTTGATCTATTAAATTAAGTAGTAAGTTCCTACCTAGGTTGAAAGTGACCAATGACAAGCAATATATTAACACTTGATTTCTGTTGGAATAAAATACAAAGTAATTTAAATAAAATTTTTATTAAGTTGGATGTGTCATTTGTTAGTTTTTCATATATAGAAGAAGTCTACTGCAAAGTCAGTTTTACTTTCATGAATTACTATCTTGTAGTTTTGATAACCTTTGTTTGACAAAGTGATTTTTTGGGGTTGTAGGAACACTGGTCTTAAAAATATATATTCCACAAAATATATTTATTAAGGAAATTTTCGGAAAGTATTCCTTCTTTCCTTTTTTCAGCTTTTGAAACGATTACAGATGATCTACTTATCACATACACTCTCCCTAGACATAGTTTAATACAACAATCTCCTGGTACATTTATAAATCTTATTTATAAATTTAAAGCAAATGTACTGGTAAATTTAGCAATAGAGATGGTAAAATAACAGAAGGTTGTGAAATTGAAGATTTGAAGTTGTAAATTAAAGTAAATATAGGAATTGTTAGAAATAATATTGTTATGAAAATGAAAACAATTCAGCACCTGAATGGAATTGCCTTTCTGATTCAATTATGAAGAGGAATTGGGAACGGCCGTTTCGTCCTTCAACGGACTCGTCAGCCCAATCCCGCCTCCCGATAAAGGAACCAGAAATTGTGTGTCACCGACACAATATTGTTAGTCATGGATAAATATTGTTATATTAAACTATGTCCTGGAGAGTATGTGAAATGGAGACGTCTGTAATTACAGTAGATTATCTGAATACCAATCAACCGAAACATCGGTTAACCGAAGGCGTTCCAGTAGATAAAAATCTAGGCGTGGAATTAGGAAATTGGACTTCCAAGGTGAAAACTGTCTGCTGATACTGAAGCATCTGCACATTTTAAAGAGTCTTTAAAAACAAAAATTGATAATGATGGTTACAAAAAAACCAATGTCTAAAACACAGACGAAACTGGTTTGTATTGGAAGAAAATGCCAACAAAATCCCTAGTTTCTAAGAATGAAATGTCAGAACAGGTACCTGATTTTAAGCAAACAAATTACGCATCACTGCTATGGTCTGCGATACAATTTTACTGGTACAATTTTTTCGTAAATGATCGGCTATCCGAAATATCAGTTATCCGAATATACCCCATGCCGCATTGTTTCGAATAATTGATGCTCTACTATATTTCAATTTTAAAAAGCTTGAAAAAGGAAAGAAGGCATACTTTCCGAAAATTTGCTTTATAAATATATTTTATGGAAAATATTTTTTGTGGAGATGTTGTATATTAGTTCATAATTCTTTGTAAGATAATCATTTTATGGAAGATTTGGAAATAAACACCGTTCTTTCTTTTTTGTTTTGCTTTGTTTGGATAACTTTACTTAAAATGAAAGTTTTGGCAAAGTTAAGGACTTGATAAATGCCACAAATATGACAAAGTTTGATTAAATCATTATTTAAGTTTTTAAATATTGAAGGAGTGACACGACTTGAAAATAAATGACAATCTTAATTACTTGAACCGAAGTTAAAATTTGAGTGTAAAAGAAATTTAGAACTAATTATTCTTGTTAATGTTAAATCCCAGATAGCAAAAACGAAAGTTTTGAATTTTAAAGATTTGCAAACCATTGAAAACGTGTACAATTTTGTTTCAGTTTAAAAAATATGCCATGAGAGGCAATAGCTATGAAGTTATTAATTCCTGTTTAATCTTATTTTCCTTGTAGGACTGTTTTCCGGGTAGATTTTCAGGGATTCACTTCATAAATCAGCCTTGGTACGTAGAGGCAGTCCTAACTGTGATCAAGCCATTTCTTAAAGAAAAAACGAAACAGAAGGTGAGTAGCACTAGAAATCAAATTCCGAATTTTTAAAGGCTGTTTCAGAACAAGGAAAAGTATAACAAGTCTCACTTAATTCTTAGGATTATTTCTTTTCTTTTTTCTTTTCAAACAAAAAGTTTCGATTTTTTTTAATTATAATATCTTCTGAATATAAAGAAAGACTTTTTGCCATTTTATGGCTACTAAAGAAATCTATTTCCTTATATAAAATCCTTAAATAGTCCTATTACTTAATGAAGTTTTAAGCTGACTCAGACAGTAATAGATTACGCCTTTGTATAAGTCATTGATAGAAATCTATTGTTTTTATTATTTTTCTAATGGCGGCTTTACACTCTCTAGAAAACTTGCCTCAAACCGGCAAGTGACTCGAAAATCTCCCACTTGCTCGAAAACTCTGCCAGTTGCACTGAATACAACAAGCTCCAAATTCAGACAAATTTTGGAAGCAAGTCGACACCAGCGCTTTTGGCGGCAAGAAAAAATTATTTTAAAATTACGACAGTATTAACTTCACGCTGAAATCTGGATATTCTTTGCTCGTGGTTTTAATCCAAGACTTCATTCACCACTTTCTCTTACTAAGGGATTTTTTTTTCCTTTTTATTATCTCTGCTGTGAAGTGAGATGAGAATGAACAGCAAGACAAAGCTGCAAAATCAACTTGTTTGTCGCTTCGCTGACCGGTATTTTTAATCCCGATCTCAACGAGTTCAAAACGCGATTTGCTGCTCGCACATGTGAATCGACGGTTTTTTTCACTGGCAAATGGCAAGTTTTCGAGCTCGTTTGAGGCAAGTTTTCGAGAGCGTATAAAGCAACGTTAACGGAATTTTTTAACCTTCTCGCTCCTAATTTCTGGGAAAGGACCAACACACACAAAAAAAAATTGAAGTTGGATCATCCTTGCCAAGTGTTATTGGCTAGTTTCAAGCAGATTCATCAGTGGTTCAGAAGTTATTGGGGGTGAAGGGTGCACGGATAAAGACTGACTGATCCGATGACCCTCACATTTCTAGAGAAATAGGTTAACAAGGGATTCAACTATTACAAAAATGAGTTATTATATTTGGTCTGCTGTTATGTTCGCCTAAATTTCTTATGTTCGCCAAGTTCGAAGGAACAACTTGGCTATGCTTTGCTGTGTATCAATGTAGCGGTAACCTTCTTTGCTTAGAAATAAAAAACAAAATAAAAAAAATTATTAGGCCTAAATAAGAAAATTTTATAGCAGGCGTGTTCAATTCAAATTGTCTGTCAAGAGCCAGTAAATAAATACCGTTTTTTTTTTGTTTTGTTTTTTTCTGTTTTTATGATTCCTTTATGTAGATTGTAGGCTCCTTATGATTTATGACAATGTATATTCATGTAGGGTAGAAGAAAACCTATCATTACCTTTTCAGCTTAAACAATTTCATTTGATCACGAACAGAGGAAGGTCAGAGGGAACGTCATGCTTTTTTTCCATTTCAAATTGTATTCCCAAAAATTGTTGTTCGAACCCTTTATTTCTCTTCCATACATTATAAATAATTAAGATAATACATCGGTCTGAATTCATTAAACCCTTTGCAATTCTATCTTTCTGTTGAAAGTCAATAACAAATTCGAAAGGACTTTAAAGCCTTTTTTTTTTCCTTACAATATTATTTCCACATTTTTTTCCTACATTCTGAAAACGACAAAACAGTCCACTAATGTTATTTTTAGCGACCCATTTGGGAGCTATTGTAGTTCAGTTGTTATTGAGTCTGTCGTGTCCGTCCGTGTCCACCCCTAACAACTCCCGAACGGAAGGTCGGATCGGCAAACAGATTTTACCATCGTTTTCAGACGCCTAAACAATCATTTTCAGACCGCAGGAATCGGGTTTTATCAGGGCTCCTCCCCTCATGTTGAGATATTTGGCATTGTTTTTATCGAATTTCTGCTATTAGCGTAAATGTTAGAAATGCAACCATCTCAGTTCAGTTTGTCAGCTGTAGCTTGATGGATAAGGTCTCGGACTCATGCTGGAGGTTGTCGGTTGGAATCCGTAAATTTATTGTTTTGTTATTTTCTCAATGTCCGCGTGAGTTTTTTTTATTTCCTTCTTATTTTCCTATTTTTTTTTTCTTACGTTAAAGTATTTCCTTTATTATTATTATTATTACTTAATGTTTTTTAATATTATGGGTCGCCCTTAAATTTATGCTTTAGCAATAAATTATATTCACTTGTTACTTTAAAGAATAGTAAAAGATGTTAATTTTTGTTTTTGAAATGGATGAACATAGCCGTTATGTTTACATAACAAATGCTCGTCGATTTGAAGACCTCCGTTACGTCTTACGAGGCTCAATTCTGGTGACCCTGAATACGTAACTACGTCACTAATGCAATAACGTCACGGAACATAACGGAAGACGGAGAAGTGCGTTTAGCCCTTAAGTCCTGGTTTCGAAAAAAAATTGCAATAAATCGTTCCATTTTTTTTTTTACTTCGAATCATTGAATCCTTCGAAAACTGTATTTTTTAAACATTGTATAAGAAAAGAATCTAAGTAGTGAAATTATTACAACAAATAATCAACTAATTCGGCACAAATATAAAAAAAAATATTATTAATTCCAATAAAATGACGTTTCGAAACTCGACAATTAATGTTTCTTTATCAAATTACTAAAAAAAAAAAGGAAATTCCCCCTACTTTTAAAAAGATTAATGCGTCCTCCCTTTGCGAGAGTCGTCAGTCATGAACTTATTATCTTTAAAAAACTAAAAATTGAATATTGTAGCAATCTTAACGGCAAGAAAGTTTCATATCATTTAGTTAAAAAATAATTTTGCAAAAAAATTTCAAAATATTTGACGTGATAACTGTATCTGAAATGTCTTAGAAAATCTTTATTACATTATGAGCACTGTACAAATGTGTCTTATCTCACAAAATGAGAAGTAGAATTTTCTTTGAAATATATCGTATTTTTTTTTTTTTTGACGTTATTATTTCATCAGTTGTGTATTCTCTATGTTTGGTTCCTCCTTCTAAAAAAGTTAAAACTTTGCCGAAGAGAGTTATGAAGCTGGCAACAGCTATTCCAAATTCTGATTAAAGTAATTTTGTTGCATTTATTTCATTGGTATTCATTATCGTTTGTTGGCTAAACAAATCAGCCTGGTAAATTCTGTATTATTATTATTTTTTTTTTTTGATGTTATATGCTTTTTTTTTTTTCTTTGTAGGTGTTTATGCATGGCAACAATCTAACTATCTTACACTTACACATTCCGAAGGATGTGCTACCTGCCGAACTGGGTGGTTCTGGTCCACCTTACAATATTGAGTATTGGGCAAAACAACTGATAGGTGACGAATTCTTCGCATTCTCGGATCGTCATATATTTTGGCCACATCATAACGAAATGCCAACCTCCTCACCAACAACTACAAGCAAGTGAGTCCTTTATTATAAAAGTTTAAATAAAATTGCTTTTGCTTATATATTAGATATCTAAATCAACTACATAAATTATTCCGAAACAGTTCATAGTTTTGAATATACAGAAGACCATCGATTATTCGAACCATCAATTATCGGAAATCACTACCCCCACTAAAAAAAAAAATATATATAGTAGCTATTTTTGGTGCTTTGCTTGTGTTGCTGAAATATTACAGAAATATCTTACTTGTCCTTACAGGTGTTAAAAATGGTTTTCCAAATCAACTGTATTTTAAAATACTTCATTTTTCAAATATCTATGCCGCGCATCCACCGCGATAAGTGTATTTTCCAAAGGTGAAAACAAAAACTTTTGTGGCAAAAGCTCTAAAAACAACGTGAGTATAAGATTTTGAAGATAGAAAAAAATCGTCCAAAAGTGGAAATATATATCTATATATCTTTTGTTCAGGCAGGGTTGAATGCAGTACTGCATTTTTTCCGTTGGAAAATACAGTAATACAGTTGTAGCAATCTTGCGCACAGTAATTTACTTTAATTATCCTTTCTTTCGTATATTTATGTCTGTTTGTTTATCCGAACTATTCAATTCTCCGAATCAAACTTAATACCAATTACTGAATCGGTTCTTCAGTGAATCAGTAGAAATTGTCATCGGAAATCATTTTCACATACAGTCACTTATTATTGTAATCTAGTCAATTGTTAATAACACACAGAAAATTTGAATATAACTTGAAATATGTGCCGTTATCATAATCACATTACGATAAAATTAACTGCTAAGAATTTTAGCATTTTATTTAATTTCAAAGTTTTTGAAAAAGCAAAATAAAAAAGACTTTTTATTCAACAGATGAAGAATGAAACAAGCAAACAACAAAAAATTAAACGTTTAAAAAAATCCTGTACACGTAAAGCGTTTCTAATATAACCTAATCAACAAAACATTAATACAAAGAATACTTGAAGAATAGAATCATATTATTTATTTTTCTTAATCTTTTATTAGTTTGTCGAATCTTTCCAACATGTTGTCCTCGATTCTCTTTCTTCTTCAGTGCTCTTAAAACATAATTCCAATCCATGCTCATATTTCACTGTTGATTAACTTATTCTTTAAAAAAAAAATTAAAGAAATACAGCCCTCAGGATTGACATTTTCAAATAGTTCGGTGTAAAAAAAGTTAAAGAATAAGGCAAAAAAAAATTATATGACCTTATTATGTTTTATTTTTTTCCCTACGCCGTGTTCCTGAACAATGTCATAACTGAGATTGTATTTACTTTCTTCCCTTTTGTAGAGGTCCTTCTAACCGCTGCTCATGGCGAAATTAAATGATTTCCCAGCTTTTCTTTGACTTAACTTATCCTAAAGGAAACATCGTATTCTACAGAGCATAGTCGCCAACAGGTGTTTTTTGCTGATTTTTAAGAAAAAAAAATAAGATTCCTTACTTCAGAATTAAATGAATATGGATGGTATCTAACTACACAAAAATACAGACATGAAGCTGTCGAATATTGTTCGATATAGTAGACATGGTTGTTCAGGCCGTCTTACAGAGGCAGAACTTGATAAATCAGATATGTTAACCTTTACTATCTATCAAACATCACACAGGGAAATATCCTGATATAGAGTTAATCGATATCCTTCCATATTGCACTACAATCAGTCTTCTGCCAATGATGAGTGACCGATTAAATATATTGAATATGCTGTGAAGAAATCTAACATAACACACACTCACACTCTCACTCTCTCTCTCTCTCGATATAGGATTACATGTATAACTGATACAGGATTTTGAAGTGTGTCAGCATTGTATTTTGGGCAGAGCTTATATAACATTTGTATACATAAATGTACAGAACTTAAATATTGAAATACACAATATATCTACATACATCTGTATTTAACAACGTTGTTGTATTAACTGAAAAAATTGTAGAGTTGTGCTGAAATACATAATCACAGCTATTCCTACACCAATTAGAATTGAAAAATCAAAATTACAAACGTAAAGACCACTTAAAATATTCGTCAATTAACAAAATAAAATACATAGAATCCAATTTAACGTGGGAATATTAAAATCGTTTTGTATCTAGCAAACCTGTGATCACGTGATATTGGATTCTGAGATAATTTTCTCACCCACCCGTGATTGCCACCGCTTTCTCACAACCCGCGAGCGCGTCTAGGAGACCTCATGTTTGATCGTACGCGACGTGACTTCCAGTTGACCCACGTCGATAACAATGAAAACGTGAGCATCTCTGAGACCATCTGGGATATCCGGAATGTCTCAGGACGCCCCGGGACATCTGGTTGAACCACGTAGATAAAAATGAAAATGTGCGCATCCTCCATACTATACCTAACATTTGCCACTTTATTTGTATTGCTGTATCCTATGGTTTCGGTCGAGATAGGGCGAAAAAAAAAATCAACTTATATAGATTATATTCATTTTTTAATATTTTCATGTGTGATGACTTAATGGGATTTTCATCTATCATTTTTATGCTTCTCCGAAAAATTGCATAAATCTAAATTTTTGAAAGAAAACATTTCGATCAAACTGATGGTATTCTATAAAGACAAAAATGGAACAAATAACCACCAAAAAAAAAAAAGGACAGCATGAATTTCAGGAAAAGGACCAATCAATGATGTTGACATCTGCTTCTGAACTACAACAGCATATTTATTTCAACATTATTCTTTATTACACATATAAAAAAAAGATCAGTCATTATTAATGATAGTAAATTGGCAACAAAACAACATAAGGACAACATTGAATAATTAAAAAAAAATACATAAAAACAAAATTTCAAACATCATAAACGCAAATTTCTACATTCATAAAATGTATTTCTGTTATTAAGAAGATGGGGGACAACCTCTCCGTTATTGATGCTGATAAAAAAACTAATGTGTAATTAATTAATCATTAGCTACTGCTGAAAAAACATTTGATCTACATGAAATCGTTGCCAAAATACTCATTTATGGATATTTCGAAGATTTTTTAAGAACCAAAGTTCAAAACATCGTTGCACAATTTTAGCTTATCGTCATAAATTATTTTTACATTTATAAATTTTTAAAACAAATATTTTGAAAAATTAGTAAAGTACTGTACAAAATGTAAAAATGTAATTTACGATTTTTTTTTTAAAGCGTATGTAATTTACGGCTTATGAAGGGAGGGGAGGGGGGGAAGCGAAGAAACTCTAACCCCTCCCCCTCCTGCTCTCCGCCCTTGACATCTCAAAATATATAGTTTAGAGGCCTATTTTTTTTTATTATCAAGTGGAACGGATCTTGGCCTCCGTCCTCGAAATTTTGAATACGACGTATTTTTCTTTGCATGTTGTTGGCCAGTTCCCTAACTTGACCTTCCCAAAATAAAATCCTATGAACACCACTGTGTAAATTTCTTGTTTCGGAATCTTTTTATTTTGTAAGGATTAATTTCATTTCTTAAAATGGCATTTAAAAAGAAATATATGTGATAAAAACAAATTATTTAAAAAAAAAAAAAAATTAGTAAGAAAATCTAAAAAAAAAAAAAAAAAAAAAAAAAGATTTTATCAATCTCTAATAACACTATAAAGCTTCTACATGTCTTGAACATTTATTTAAAAAAAATAAGCAAATAGTTCGAAACAAATCATTAAAAAAAACCACAATTCTTTATTAAATGCTGATGAATTTCCTTGATTTCAAACAAATGCTAATTACAAAGTTAAGGAAAAATAAACTAAGATAATTATAATATATATATAAATTAATTATATCTATATCTATAAAGCCGAACAGTGATGTGTAATTTAAAAACCGATACAAAAACCATATAACTGTTTCTGTGAAGATACGGCCAATTTATCCTAACGTCATCAGCTGCATAAGTGGAAATTAAAATAACTAAAATTTAGAAAATTGAGAAAACAACAACATCATATTCTAAGACTTTGCTGATTTTTATTCAGTTATTATATTATTGTTAGTTTTTAGTTTTTAAGTGTTTAAATATTTAAATTTATTTACAAATAATAATAATAACAATAATGGATGACAGTTATCAAATCAAACTCAAAACTTTCTAAAATTTAAGGATTTAATTTTGAGTTGCTATAAGATAACTTAAATAATTATTAATTAATAAATCCTCACTAGAAGAACTTTAAACGGTTAAATTAAATTATGATAAATAAAATTATCTTCAACTTTATATTTTTTGTAAATTTGAAATTTAAATTTTTTTTGAAATTGTAAATTATATTTATTTATAATTTTAATTGGAAATTTGTTATTTAGGAATTCTCTAATAAGGTTCTTTAAATTATGTAAAAAATTTAGAATTAATTTCAAGATATCTTTCGAGTTCTTGATTAAAAATATTTTTAAATAAATTTAAGCTGTCATTGCTGGAAAATTTATGAAATCTGTTAATTTTAAAATTGAATAAAAATGTCTTATTAAACAATTTAATATATGGAATTTGATGATCATTGTGTATTCGTAAATCTAAAAAAATCATCAAAGGACAATGGGCAAAAATGTATGGGAAGTTGCTCCACCCTGTTTAGTGATAACATATATACTTACAGAAAGATCTCCTTAAATAGAACATATTTTATTATTACGACTTGTCTCAATTATTAGTCCGTTCGGACTTAGATGATATAATTCTAGATATGACTTATCTTGTTAACATCTTACTTCCCGGATGAATTAATTAATTATCACTTAATGATTATTTTCAATAACAGTAAATATTATTTTCATTTATTTAATAATAATATTATTTTCATTTAATTATTATTTACTTGAAACAAATGATAATATTAGTTATTAATTACGTATAATAATTATTAAACGTTCGATTGATTGATTGTGGTGAATGTGGGTGACAGGGAAGCCAAGCACTCCCTTCATGTGAGTATCGGCTCACGAACTAACAACATCTTTGGCAGAGCGTAGGTGCACACCGCTGTTACTCTTCGTGAATAGTGAATTTTCACGAACTCTTTATGTATTCCTATTCCTCTCGGTTGAGCTTAAAAATGTGGAAAAATATAAATAAGCGTCGTCGCTATAAATGGAGAGTAAGTGTTTTTTTATTTTTCATTTTAATACTAGCAAACATGTGAGCACGTGATGTATAATTTTCTCACAATCCCCGAGCGAGTCTCGGAGACCTCATGTTTCATCGTAAGTCACGTGACTTCCGGTTGACCCACGTAGATAACAATGAAAATGTGAGCATCTTCAATACTACACCTAACATTTGTCATCTTTCTGTGTCGTACGGTTTCGGAGGAGATAAGGCCAGAAAAAAAATCAACTTTTCTTTTAGTAATATAGACAGATTAGATCAACATGGCTACAAGTCGAAAACAATCTTTACATAACCTAGAGGATATCCATTAATTGAATTCTCTGTTTCAAATACATTTTTCAATTTTTAATTTTTATCGTAGCATTAGTTTTCGGAAGTTAGTTGCAAAGTAGAAAATAAAGATGACCCCTTTTTTTTCTGACTTTTTAGGACTCCAAGGTCTGAGACGTTCCCTTCTAATTCGTACAAAGGTGTAATGGAAGGTCGACCTTCAGTGACTGAACTGGACGAAGACTTTTTCTTATCGGACTGAATCATAAGTAGACAAGGGAACATCGTCACCCTTAATTCTGTTGTCAACCATATTTTACTACTACAAGTATTGGAATCTTGCCAATGAATCTCATGATACATATATGGAACAAAATTATGCTGTTTATATAAAAAAAAGTTAATGATAATATAATCATAATTATTACACCATAGCGTTATTTTTATATCTCGCATAAGTGTAATTAGAGTTTCTATTTATTTACAAGGTTTTTATATTGCTAATTTTTTAAAACATTTTTCTTCTAATTTATTTATGTACATATTACCATTTTGTTATTATTTGCTTACAGTAAACTTTACAGATTGTTAATATCAGCGCTACATTATTTTGATGTTTAATTAAGAAGAAAAAAATAAAGAAGTAAGTTTTAACCATATTCGTTTTATGTTTATATCAGTAACCTTAAGATGCACTGTTCTTTAAAAGCTTTCTCAGCACAAAAATGATCACAAATCATAAGGGAATTAATTTATTCAACTTTTGTCTCTACTATATGTATTAGATCAGTGATATTCAACCTGGGTTATTCTCGGAGGGTTTATTTTTCAATATTTTCAAGTAAATTACTTTGAGTACTGATTTTTTTTTTGAAAAATTAAGCTGTTAAGGATTATACGGACCTATTAAAGAATATGATATTTGGAGAAATAGACGTAAAGACAAATTAACCAAACATGAAGACTTATTAAATCACAAAGACTTAGATAGTTGAGACACCTCGAAAGAATGCCCGATACTACATTTCAAAAAATGTTTTAAGAAAGAAAATTTATACTACAAGGAAAAAAGGAAGGTAAAAAAAACGATGGTTAGTGACAGAGATCTCACTACAATGGGTGTAACGAACTGGAGGATTTAAGCTGTTGACAGAAGAATATGGAGAGGCATAGTCTAAGAGGCCAAGGCCCACGAAGGGCTGTACCGCCAACTGAAGAAACAGCAGCAGCTTTTAAGGTAAGAAAAGTTTTATTTAGTATTTAATTCTCCATCTTATTTCTTTTTTAATTTCTCTTAAAGCAAAAGCAAATTGTTTACTTTGATCCGTGTCTTAACCCTGTCTTACTCCCTCAGTGTTTCTAATTGCCTGTCTTCTTAATAAAGAGTGCCTATTAGATAAAAGCTTAACGTGTGTTAAAAATTTGCATTTAATAGAATAAGAAATCACCAATCACACCAAAATTTGATAAAGTTTTATAATAATGTTTTAAAAATACGTTACGGAATAACCAAGGTTGAGAGCTTTCGGAATCTTTGTGATTGACAAGGGAATCACAAAGATTCCGAAAGCTCTCAACCTTGGTTTTTCCATAATGTATTTTTAAAACATTTTTATTATAAAACTTTTTTAACAAATTTTAGTGTGTTTGTTGATTTTTATTATTCTACTAAAAATAAGCGTGCTTGTGAGAATAGTACAGCAAGGGTCAATTTAAAGCCTTGGTGCAGCAGCATAGCGAGGTTAGTTGGCGCAACAGCCGCCAGAAGCGCCACTAGTTATGTATTGTGTTATGCCCTAGAATTTTTATTTATGTATAGATATTGAATACTTTGAATTATGTGCCAGTAACCTTGATGGTACATAGTTAACGATAAAGGAATATGACCCACTGTAACATTATTGCGTAGCTGTTATTGTCAGTTCGTACCTTCAGCAAAGTAAATGATACGTTACCTCGCAGAAGAGGAAGTGTCTTAGTATCAGAAAGAATGTAACTCATCAATTTGGTATAAAAAGCATGAAGACATTGTAATGCAACATATTAATTGATGCATCTTCTCTTGTAGACAAGTATTGTCAATCATTAAGATGTTTTGTATCGTTAATGCCTATTGAAAGTCGTACCATTACTTGATGTCTCTTTTTTTGGCTTATAATGAGTTGTTTTGATGAGCTTTTCTGCTGGTTCTCAATCTGGTCCACTATCATACACAAAAAACGATTCTTACGATAAATGGAAATCCTTTTGGATCAAGCCGAGACCCTGGGACAGGTGTTTATTAGCTCACCTCTACCCAGCAAGCAAAAACTCAAAAGACGTACGAGGATAAGAATAATATAATCATGACGGGATAATTGGCTCCTCAAAACTAAAGATAAGCAAATAAAGAACAACAATCTAATGTGAAATTTAATACCTCAGGTAGACTTACGCTTACCTCAAAAGTTGTTTGACCACAAAGAATCAAATAATAATAAAAAATAAGAAACACTCAAATGGGGAAAAGGACAAGAAACCAAATCATAAATAATGGTAAGTGTTTTTCATTTTACTTATCTTAAGTTTGCCTAAAATTATTTAAGCAACAATGGTTGAGACCAAGCGTTTACTAGGTGACATCCCAGAACGATGGTTCACGCTTTATTGGCTGTCATCAGCTGGGTCTCAGGACGGAGGTTATTAGTATTAATGGTAAAGAATATGCGCCTCCAAAATTAAAAATCTACATATATAAAAAGAAAAGTCCTGACTCATCATCGCCCAGCCCAAACCCTTGGTTTTAGAAATCTGAAATTTTGCACAGAAGTTCCCTTTATGATGTAGACAAGGCATAAGGCCGGATTTTTCGAAATTCCACGGAATAGGGAATAAAGAGGATTTATATTTTCGCTTTAAAGTTGCCTTATCGATATATAGGTGTGTGGCGCCAACCCGCAATACATCTGAGTTATCCGGAGAAGGCCGGATTTGCTAAGTAAATTTTTTTTGCTATGCATGCAAGGGTTCCGGAGCAAAACGACGGTACCCGGCTAGTATTCTTATAAATACACAAGAGAAATAAAAAAGGAAAATGCGTGCATTTTAACTTCTAAATACAATTCAAGTAGAAACTAACTTTAACAGCGGTGACAGACGGAAAACTACAAATTCAATGATCTATACCTCTACCCTCTACCTATTTACAGGTATACGCTGGAAAAAAAAAAGTGGGTAATTCAATGAATAAGTTAAAAATGGTGATTTTCAAACTTTGAGTATGAAATCCTGTATTATTAGTATTCGCAGTTTTGTATCATATAGGAACAGTATCTAACGGATTGATTGGTATGAAACATCTCATACATTGCTTATAAACAGACCTCTCTCCAACACTAAACACACGACTCCGATATACGTATGAACAGATGATAAATAGACAAACCAATTTCAATTGATGTTAAGCAACAACTTAACTACTATTTTCTGCAAAGTCTTAAAATAGATAAGCTGTGTTTCATCGAGAAAGTAAAAACGATGTCCATCAGCAAAGAAATTATTCCATTTCCCCCCCCCCCCCACAGGCGAGCTGTAATACGCGGTATTTTAATTTCGAACCAAAATTTTCAACAAAATAAAAAGTAGATGATAATCAATAGTTCTCTTTTCACTTGTTCTAAAATATGTTTATACGACAAATTGTTTACTGTGTTTTCCTACATGGTAGGATTTGAATTCAAAATTTTAATATGTTTTATATAATCTACGAGATATATGAATGTTCAAGGATTTAAGAGCAATATTTCTTTTTGCAGTATTAGCTCTTTCGGTAGTTATATACTTAAGGTTTTGAAAGGCAATTATTAAATCGCTTTTTATGTCATAGGTGTTTACATTATCTTCATGGACTCCAAAAAAAATAGACAATATATAGATATCCCCCGCATTGTGGGGACTAGG
The DNA here is from genome assembly GCA_023159025.1 of Thereuonema tuberculata. NCBI lineage: Eukaryota > Metazoa > Arthropoda > Chilopoda > Scutigeromorpha > Scutigeridae > Thereuonema > Thereuonema tuberculata. The sequence goes on from JAFIDM010000001.1 coordinate 7,596,859, forward strand.
CATGCATAACTTGAGGAAGCATTTTGAGGAGGAAGTGGAGACCAAAATAAAAGTTCTGATATTTGAAATTGGAAAATAATTATCATTTGAAATTTTAAAGAAATCAGCCCAGCATTTCAGCGAAGGATTGTTTTTAATTCTATCTGAAGGCAATCGAGACTGTTCGAAGAATCACTTAACACATCCTTTGGGAATGTGAATCGTTGAATATTTTCAGGTCAGACCTCTTGGTTCAACAGCCTTTCTTAATCTAATTGACTATCACAAATTCTCCTTGCATAAAATACTAAAGGCTTTAAAAACCTTAGCACATATACAGGCATAGGATTCAGGCAGGGGTGCTTTTTGACCCACCCATTCTAAAATTAAAGCTATGTTATGTTATGTAACTGCAATGAAAATCGTAACAAATATAATGTTAACAAATTGGCAAACACTGAAACCTTCAAATAACATTTCCTTTATCATAAAAATCCTACACAGAAAGCAGAAAGTCAAACTTCCAGCCGCAACCGGGATTTGAATCAGGTTGAGGCATATTACAAGTTTGGAAGATCACAACTTAGTCGTATTTATTTCTTCTTAGAAATTAACTTCTTTGCCTTTTCGAAAAATATTCTACAGTAACTCAAAAAAACTTTTCTCTCTTAATTTTGGAGTAAATAAATTTACAAATGTGAATATCTTTGTATTTTGTCTAAAGTAAATTAAAACAGATTTTGACTGGCAAATGCTAAAATAGGTTGACAATTTGAAAATAAAAATGAGGCTTGCAGTTAATTTTTCAGTTTGACAGTCCTACAATGTAATATACAATGTACAATGAAGGTTTCTTCCTTAAAAATTCATTAAATCTGTTGTTCTTTACTATAGGGATTTTTTTTTTCGGTTCTTAATATACGAATTACTTACGAATTTTCTATAATGTTTTTTCACTAAAATTTTCTATAATAGTTTTTCACCAAAAAATATGTAGATGAAACTTGTGTAATCTTAAAAATCTTCTCAGTTAGCATGATTTCAATTTTCAACAATAATTACGAGTCATTTTGGTGATGAAAAGCTAACAATTGATGGCAAAATGACCTGCTTGCAACAGTATCACGTGTCACTAAATCTTTGTTTGTTGAAGTTTTGCTTCTCTCCGAATTTGACGTCATTTCGTCTTAGCGAGGCAGTTGTCCAACTCACAGGTCCGGTAACTGGAGTATCTAAATGATGCAGGCCCGAAGTACAAACTGAAAACTTTTTTTTATTAAGATAAAAAAAAATAAAAAAAAAATAAGGGCTCGACTTCATCAAGTTCAATTGAACTTTTCTTCGTGAATTATCGCGTTTTTTTCTTTTTGGAATTTTATTATTACGTCAGATATACCTGCACAAGATGATATTCTCGTCTACCAATAGGCCTAGTTGGCAAGAGACAAGCCACATTCCATCCGGATTTCTGTCCGCTGTCAACCTGATCAGCGGAATACCCAGTACGAATGAATGCTCAGTGAACATGTCGTCGTCGTCGCCCTGCACCATCGTCGAACGGATTGATTCCAGATCGTACGTGCGTCGAATCCAGACTGTTCTCCCGTCGGTAATAGCCAGTGTACAACAACTGTTTGTGGCGTCTTCACCACCCGTTCGACTATCAGTAAGTTACCTAAGACAATATTGCGAACTCTTAAAAAGAACACTTCGAAAATAGTTTAGTTAAACTGAAGCCTTTAATTTTTTTAATATTCTATTTGAATGACTGGATAACTTAGGCCTATTTTATTTCAGTTTTTCCTGCTTCTTGGATTGTCTTTTCTTTTTTGGTTTCATTTGTAGTTTGTTATTCGTTGTAAATTCTAGAGAAGTTTTCACATTAAGATCTATTTTTTTTAGTAAAATTTAATGAAAGCAGTTTTAAAAATTTATCTTTTAATGCAGATTTAGTGGCAAGTTGAACACATTTATTAAGTTTTTAAAGAAAAAGAGGAAATTTACAAAAAGAAACCTTGGAATTCCATTTTTTTCTTATATATATGTAAAATATATAAGTTCTTAAATAAAAAGTATTTTAGCAAAACTTAAAAAAAATAACAGCTCTAGGTTTAATGACGTAAATAAGAATCTTGGTAAATATCCATGTAAACTTGGCTAAGCTTTTTTATTTTTATTTTCACCAGCCTGCATTTTTTTTTCGCTCACGTTGTTCATTGGTGGATCCTTCCATTCCTTTGTATTTACCGTTTAATTCGATCATGTTTTAATGAAGCAGTTTTCCAAAGTTTTTTAATAAGGTATTCCTTGTTTATCATTTTTTAAAGTTTTTGTTTATTTTATTTTATCTAGAACGGATTTCTTCCTAAATTTTTATTTTCTCTTTCCATTTTATGTTTATTGTTCTCTCAAGCAATAATTAGTAAACATAAGAAGTATATAACCCTTACAGTGTAAGAATTTTGTTTTAATATGTGACTGTAAGAGCTTTTAAATCGGAAATTTTCATTTAAAATATTATTCTCCGAAAATCTTTGTTGTAGCCATTGCTTGTTGAAATACGCACATTTTTTTCTTTGTACACATAATCGTAGTTCAAAAGTATATTAATTTTAAATTATAAATAACCCACAGACAAGAACATATAAAAAGCTTTTAAAAATATTCTTAAAATTCAGGAGCCTTTCGGGTACCCCTCTTCAACCAAAGGAACCCAACCCAAAAGGCTCCTGAATTTTAGGTATATTTTTAAAAAACTTTTTAAATGTTCTTGTCTGTGTGTTTTTATTTTAAAATTATTTTCAAACATGTAAAAATCCTTATTATATCATTTTAAAACAATTGGATCAAGAAACAGATCAGTGAATCAAAATTTTAAAATAAAAGTTTATGATATAGACAAGAAAATAGTTGAGCAATTTTTTTTTCTTTTCCAATACAGTCATGTAGATAATTTTCGCTATTTAGATAAATTAGTTTGTTGAAATTTAAGGGAGTTTAAAGTGCAAAAAAAAATGAAAACATCTGTCCCAGATTCACGTTTGGCGGTAATTCAAGGCGTGAATGAAATGTATGAGTACATTTTCGTTATCCGCTTTTCAAATTTGTTAATTTAAGTTCTTGTATATAACAATAAGAGCTATCAGCGATTAAATTTTTACTTTTCGGATAATATGGCTGACAATAATAACACAGGATTGAAGGTCATTTATAATTTACTAGGGAAACTTAACTTAAAAGATGTCTAAAATGAATTTTTTGGTGAGAGTCTGCGAGTTTGAAAAGGCCTTTGTCAAAAAATGATAGGAAATCTCATACAAAGGAATATTGTTACTTTCAGTATGTTAATTTTTGTAAGAATTTAAAGCAAGAATTAGAATTGTAATAGAAACTTGTAACTTTAGTCCATGGTAATCTATTGTATTGGAATGGAAATGTAGATCTGGTTTATAGGTTCAGTAGCTGATATCTATTATTTTGATTTGCAACAAGAAGATAAGTACACTTATTATCAAAATGATTCCAAGAATGTAAATTAATAAAATCACCAGTTTGTTGCTGCATTTTCTAATGCTTCAAAGAAGGTAATTAATAAAACATTTGTTTTGCAACTGTTTTGTGAACAATAACCATTCATTTCTTCGGTATTTTGCTGTTTTAATTCCTTAACAGATGATAAAGACTAGGTGAAGAGAGAAATATCTCAAAATAGCTGTTCTAAGATTTCTGTGTTTATACTAAAGTGACTTTAGTACTGAAAACTGTACATAGTTCCATCAACATTAAAAACGAACATTATTTTAAAAAAGAAAAATAACCTAGAATAATATTAAACTTGTTTTTTTTTTAAAACTGTTTTTTCAAAACAGTTAAATTTTTGCTTTCATCTGTGATGATAAATATAATAAAAAATGAATAAAATGGGAAACGATTTTTCAGAGATTAGCGTCTCTTTTTCAATTGGTTTTTTACTTAAGAATAATAAATTCAATAATTTATTTAAAAAAAATCCCTTTAAATCTTTAGACCTTTAGTATTAATATACTTTACAAATTTTATTAAGTTGATCATTGAAATCCATCTCCATCTTTCGCTTGGCTTTATTTGTAAGGAAGTGAAACTCCCAAAACTTCCAAAACTTTGCTTTTATGCTTTGTCTGGATTTAGCATTCGGTAATGAGCAAAAAAAAAATCCATTTTTGTTTAAGTCAGAAGAAAGCTATTTGTTCGTAGTTGACATTTTTAATTCAAAATCTTTTTATTGATTGAAAGTGTAATGCCATGTTTTGAACTCTCCAGCCTAAGTAATTCCAAGAATGAATGATGCTGTTTTGGGTTGAACTTGTTTCCGAGTGTGTTGTAGTATATCTGATCTTACACTATTTGCTATTATGAGTCGCTGAGTGAAAATTAGGACTAAAGATGGCGGAAAAATAGGAATTCATGCTGACAATGCGATTGTTTTCAAGAGTACTTGCAAAGTTGTCAGGATGTCAGTTAGTATAAGAAAATGGATTTGACAGGTTATGTAATATAAAGGTTACAATGGAATCCTATTGAACTCATGAAGTAAACTAGGTTTCTGAAAATGAAAGCAAAGCCCAACACAAAATAAACAAGAACAATTGCCTTTTCCGATTCATTTTATGGGGAGGATTAGGGAACAGCTGTTTCACCATTCTACTGGATCATTTTATCGAGGAGGCAGGTTAGGGCTGATGATCCAGTAGAATGGTGAAACAGCTGTTCCCTAATCCTCCCCATAAAATGAATCGGAAAAGGCAATTGTTCTTGTTTATTTTGTGTTGGGCTTTGCTTTCATTTCCAGTAGATTTGTCAGTACGTTAAACCCTTTTTTTTTAAACTAGATTACTGTTTTTAAAAAACATTAACAAAAAATAGACAAAAATAGCCTTTATGATCATATAAGTAGGTTATGCTTAACAAACTTAACAGCTTATTTGTCTTATTATTAATTCTGTGTATTATCGAATTAACCTTGTGTATCTCCATGCAATCATAAAACAACTTCGTTTAGATTCTAATGGTATTTATTACATGAAATTTACAATGCCAAAAAATTGTTAGGCCAAAAAATTATTAGACTTATTCTGGGATTTTAAATACCTAATTTGCCTTCGGCTTCTGTTTCTAGGTAGAAGGATTTTACGAAATTATTTAAGGCTCTTTTAGTCTTCCTATTGAAGTAATAGTTTTCCTACATAGCCTTTATGCCGTTGGGTGGCAATCGGCAGATGGCATGAAGATTACTGTCTATACTGTAAATTAGGACCGACTACGTTTTAGTGATCTGCCGTCCATATGTACTTACAATCTGACGTCAGTGCACCTGGTGGTCGAAATATAGAACTTGTAGTAATGGCATTTGTATCTGTTTAAACAAAATTATTGATTACAAAACTGATATTCACGAATAAAGACATGCTTTGAGTGTTTTCTTGGATGCTTTTCCAGAAAAAGCTACTTTATTAACCCAAGTATTATCAGAATTTCTGAAAATCTGAAGAATCGTCGCTGGTCAAGATTTAAAGACAAATGTTTGCAATGAAAATGAAGAAATTCAAAAAATGAAAAAATTAATTACACATTAATGTTTTAATTAAATTTAAGTTAATTAAAAACATTCTCTGGTGTACTTTGATACTCTGAATAAATGAATTACATAAATCAATATTTATTTTCATAACAAAAACATAGTTGTAGCAAGATTTATTTACAATTCTGAGAATTATTCTTTGGAATTTTTCTAAGATGTAAGTTTTTTATAGAAATAATTACGGAAACTTTTTTGCTATTTATTGACATTAATACGAATACAATGGTATGTCTAAAAGGATCTTATATTCATAAACTGTATATCTTATTCAGATTTTTAATTAGATTTTCTTTTTCTTTTCCAGGTGTCTTATCCATCCACAGCTGTTCGACGTCAGCTCATGCCATCCAGCAGTTTTCATCCGAAATTAGAGCCTGAGGAATCTTCGACCTCGCATATATCACGGACATCTGTGGCTTCTGTGTCTGCCTTGACGCAGCTTTCGAGTACCGCTGTCCAACAGAGCGATAATAGCGGCAGTCTCTCGCTTCCTGCACATCCTCCAACCCGCAAACCCCGATCAGCAGCGGACATGTGCAACTCTCTGTTTCAGTTTGCCGAGGCGTGGCTGACGACGTTGCTCGCGTCCATCGCTATGTTCATCATAATATTGATGCTAGTCGTCGTCAGTTGCTGCTCCATCACGTGGGATCAGAGAACGCGGCGCCTGCGCAGGCGCTATTGCAAGCCCAATGCCATGGTGGTGCAGTTGGCGAAAATGATGCTAGAGCAGGACGAGTCGGCGTGCGCCTTGCTGCCCATGATAGGTCGCGGGTCGACCGTCAACGTAATACCGAGCACCTACGACGAAGCGGACAGTTATCTTCAATCATTGCCAGACGAGAGCAGCGACTATCTGGAGGACTTTAAACGGCTTTCACTGTACCGCATGTTCGTTTGTATTTGCTTGCTGACTTGCCACCTCTGCTTCTGCATTTACGACAGAATAATTGAAATATTCCTCTAAAAAGAATACCTCAGAAACAATAGACATATACACAATTATTATCATCGTGGGCCTTAATTCCTCGTTTAACAATTCGCAAATGCCAACCTTGAAATTGTAAATCTGTGCGAATGTCTGTAGTTTGTAATTTAAAAGGGATACTCCGTTTTGTTTTTCAAGTCTTAAAGTCGTTGTAAAAATGCTTGAAAAACTTTACACTGTTAAAGATTGCTTTGTTGATATATTATTTCTTTACACCAATGATGAAGCAGAGTAAAAACCATATCTACAGAAAGTTTGTTGAGGGTTTTTGTCTTATTTACAAAACTTCGTGATAGAATTCGCTAAAATTTGACAACTGCCTCGATTAGAAATTAACGAAAATGATGAAATTTGGTAGTATCAAATACCACTAAGCGTTCCACAAGTAAAAGGCCTAACACGGAAAGAAAATTGAAATAAAAAAAAAAATAATAAAATGAAAATGTCGAAACATTTTGAAACTTGATGGATCGAGCTTCTAAAACTATTTAAACTTAAAAGAATGAAAAAAAGATAAATCTTCGTCCTAAACCGTTGCTCTGACTGCTCATTTCAGAGTAGTTTACAGTGATAACAAAATTTGAATATGTAATAAATTTGTATTATGAAATATATCGAATAAACACAAGCTTTTATATGAAGTATTTCAGATATACTTTGTACTCTGAATTAGGGTGATAATCAGGAAAGTATCCTGAAACGTTAAATTTGATTTTAATGAGAACTGGAATATTTGAGAGTTGATTGAACTTAAAATTTAATCCTAAACATGTTAGTCTTTAATATTTTTTAAAATACAAACACACACACAAGAAAAAACACAAAACACATCGATTGATTCTTAGGAATTAGGCTACAAAGTTGCTTTTAGCCACTGCGGCTACTTTAGTTGACTGCAATTCTAAACAGAGACGTTGAAACACAGATCTATTAAACTTTTACAGAGATGCTAAAAATATTATCGTTTATTTTTTTGTTTTTTTAAGAATAAAATTTAGACAGTCGAGTTGAAATCTACTCTGTGGATTTGCTCAAATATTCTGTGGATTTTGACCTTTTGTCCTTCAGTTGAGGTTAAAGCCTTAACGACGGTAAACTCAGTCCTCAGGTAGCTCAAGGACTAAAGGGTTCCTGCGATCACCTCCCTTACGGGGATGAAGTTCAGGTCTAAAGATACTCGAATCTTTCTTGTCTTAACTCAGAGCCTAGTTCTATTTCATAAGACGGCAGAGGGATTACTAGGATCGCCCTGGAAGAGATAACCGAAAATATGACCACCTTTGGCTATGAAACTGATCAAACCCTTAGACCTTAGTCGAGATTAACGACCCCTTACTTAGATTAATGAACCCTTAGACCAGTGGTGCACAACCTTCGGAAGTCCGAGGGCCAATATTTTTTATTATAAAAGTTCTGATGGAGGGACGCAGCGTGACATACTCCCCCCCCAATCCAACCCTTTTTATGACTAATTCATGATTTTATAATGTTATCTATAATAATAATAATTAATAATACATATAATTTACATAAATTTCTTACTAATTAATGATTTGACAGTGCCATTTCTAATAATTAATAATAAATGTAATTTACGTAAACTTCGAATTATCAAATAATGCGCTAGTTATGTTTCACATCTGAGACAGTTTCTATTGGAAGTTACGATATTTTTCAATGTATGTGTTGGCAGCAATGGCTCAAATTTGACACTACCGGGCCGTAGGTTGTGCACCACTGCCGTAGACAATTATTACTTAAGCGAGAGACAGTTCATCTGTTACAATTCAAAACAATTGTTGGGAAGGGGAGCGTTTCTGGGATTTCTCTCCGTTGGGGTAATTTTTTACATTTCTGGACAACCAGCCTTGGCAGTAAAAGTCTTAAAAACATGGCAGTATTTAATGTAATAGTTAAGAATGACTTGACATTAAAAGAGCTACGATTGCCTGACTTGCAGATCCCCAATTGATAAGAAATGAGATTACTGCACTTATGTCTTAGAATATAAGGTCAAAAACATATTTTCGTAGTACATATTCATGAAGTATGATATTAGAGATACATCATCTACTCCAAAGCAATTTTAGATCAAAACGTAGAAGGAAGTGATCAAAATAAAAAAATTATTTAAAATAAAAGTACATTTACTATACGTTTCTACATTATATATAAAAAAATATAGTATGCCTTTATCAGATATTAGATATGCCGTTGTTGAAGTGCAATTCTATTTGGCGAGCTATTATATCTAGAAAGCCTTCATCAAATTTCTTTCTGGCACAGCTTAGAAAGTGAAAGCTGATTCTAAGTACTTTTTATTACTGTAATGATAGGTGCGAATATATCGGAAAATAATATATGTAGGTACTATACAGATGCACCTTCGATTTTGTATAAAATAATTATTAATTCCAGGAGGGGTCATCAGTTGACGCATTTATTTGTATCCGCACTTAATTAATTTTTTCTATAATTCTATTCCATTATTCTATTTCATGTTTCTTCCTCCTTTTATTAAATTAGATTTAGAAGACGAAAATACAATCAGTAACTTACAGTAAAGTACCTTTGTCTTTAATAGTTCCCATCAATTCTTTTAGTTGGTATAGGATTAATGTAGTTTTGCATAAATATATTGAAATTAAAAAAAAACAAACCCTACTTTCGTGAAATGAAATCAATTCTGAAGCAGGTCAAACAGTCGTGCATAATAAGATTTGCTGGAATTTTATTTATAACAAATTTCCCGTTCACATTGAAACTTAATTACACGTTACTCTTCCAAATACTACTATTAATGAGGTAACTTGAAACGAAACAATTTTTGGAAAAAAAAAAGTTTTGTTTTGTTCTCGTTGATATCACGATTAAAGATGCCGCCAAAGTACGAAAAGATTGGTTTTGCAGCTTATTAATTCTCTACTAGCCCTTCAGTAGGAGAAAGAAAATGTATGGAAACCATGAATCTGGGGACAACCAGATTCCAGCGTAAAGTTATGGTTTTCGTAATTTTTCATATAGATTTTTCTTGTCACTAGGCGCGATGGTACAGAATTGATGCGAAGATTTGCATCAAATTAGAATATGCTGTATTAGAGCAATGAGGTGTTTTTGGTGCAACTTGTCGGTTTAGGGCAAGTTTTCGAGCATTTGTAAAGCAGCCATCACTGGAAGCTGAAAGGCTAACATTGACATACACTTTCTTATAGGTATCTTATTATTTGTGTTCAATTCATTTTTACGATTATCTTAAGAAAATTAACACAACGTTAGCCATCCAATAGTTATTACAGAAAATTGAGACATTGAGGATAAGGACGATTGTAGGAATGAGGATTTAAATTTTCACAAACCAATTCAGTTAAAATTTTCACAAAGCATTTCAGACGTTTTTAATTATCGATTGATATTTTAATAAGGTTGATATCTTAAAAGGTATCCGTTATGTTGATATCTTATTCCTATTTGAACTGAATGCAATCTATCTAGTTTAGAAAATGCTTTGATACTGGTTTATTTAATAGATCTACAAAAATATTAATAAAATCACTCATTAGTTAAAAGTTAATATAAAGATGAGGTTTTATGTAATATTGGCATTAGAAGTAAAATAATTACTAAATATGATAGTTAAAAATTTCCTTAAAAATAACTAAATTTCGGTCTAAATTTTTATAGACCAGTTACTTTAAAAATTCATTCATTTGACTTGGAATAAACTGAATTTCATTGAATAACTTAAATATATAAAAATATCAATAATATTTAGAAAACAGTACATTGCAAATACTTTAGAATTTTACTAAAGAACTTTAAGTACTATTGGCAATAAAAGTAACTGAATCTGAAGGAATTGCTGAAGAATTGTATTTTATTTACTCTTCATCCTGGCTTAAGGTTTCGGACATTAAAATTACAAACCATCATTAAGTTCATAAAATAATCGTAAAAAGAAACATTAGTTAAAATCTGTTTATGTTCTTAATTAATTTAATTATTTCATTTTTTTTAAACGTGGAAAAACAATTTATAACAATAAACAAGTGAATAAAATTTTGGGCTGAAATATAAATTTAAAGGCGAGTCATAATAAAACATTTAAAAATAATAATAAAAAAAAGGAAATACATTAACATAAGGAAAAATAAAAAAAATCCTAAGAAAAAAACAAACCACGCGGACATTGAGAAAAAAGAAAAAAACAAAATACATATAAGGATTCGAACCGACAACCTTAAGTATATGAGTCTTAAGATCTTAAGCATCAAGCTGTAGCTGACAACTAAGATGCCGTCGTTGCATTTCTAACATTTAAGCTAATAACGGAATACAATGAAAACAATGCCAAATATCAAGAACGTGTGTGTGTGTGTCTGGGGGGGGGGGGGGGGGGGGGGGGGCTTTGGCCCCTGAAAATACCTTATTCCTTCGTTGTTTGGTCTGCGAACACGATGGTGAAGTCCGCATTGGTCGATCCGACCTTTCATTCGGGAGTTTTTAGGGGGCAACAATGACAACTATGCCAAATATCTCGAACATGGGGGGGGGGGGGAGGACGTTGGTCCCTGAATTTCCATGGTGCTTGGGCCTCTAAACAAGATGGTGAAATCCGTTTTTTTCCGACCTTCCGTTCGGGAATTGCTATGGGTGGACAGACACGGACGGACGGACAGGACATTCGCAATAGCTACCGATTTTCGTCGCTGTCACAATAGCTCCCAAATGGGTCAGTAAAAGCCTTTACAGCAAATATTAACATTGTGATAATTTTTAAATTCATCTTTTATTTTAGTAATTCACAAGGTCATCCCCCTGTCTCCCCCTGGTAAGTATGAGATAATCCAAGAAGAATCCATTCCAAGCGGTTATGTCAAAAAGTAATATTTTATTCCTTGTTGAATGAACTCATTATTTGATAGCGCGCGCCATTGTTGAAGGAGAGAAGCTAAAAAAATGAATATTGAAATTTAAATTTTAATCTAGTAGGCTAAAATTAATGAGTTATTTTCTTTTTTCTCTGGCTCTTCTCTCATTGCGCCACACACACACACAAAGATAAGAAACAATAATTTGAATATAGTCCCCGTGGTCTAATGGATAAGATGTCTGACTTCGGATCAAAAGGTTGCAAGTTCGATTACTATCGCGAACGTTTCATTGTAGTAATTATTTCTATTTTTCACAGGAAATTAATAATTGCGCCGGACAGACAGACTAAGTCGTCAGAGAAATAAAAGATTTCAGTAATATAGATTAAACATGGATATTTATTAAGAATATTTGGGAGCTATTGCGTTTGTCCTGTCTGTCCTTCTGTGGCTGTCCACCCCTAACAACTCCCGAACGGAAGATAAGAAAAAAACGAATTCACCATCTTGTTTAGAGGCTCAAGCACAATAGGAATGGCGAATTTTAAGGGTCCAACGCCCCCCCCCCCATGTTCGACATATTTGGCATACTTGTCATTGCAGCCCCCTAAAAACCCCCGAACGAAAGATCGGATCGACTAACGGACATCATGATCGTGTTCATAGGCCAAACAATGAAGGAATAGCGCATTTTCAGGGGTCAACGTCCTCTCCCCCCATGTTCGAGATAATACCAAAGCATTGTTTCGTTGGATTTGCGCTATTAGCTTAAATGTTAGAAATGCAACCGTGTCTTTTCAGTTTGTAGTTTCAGTTTTCATTTGTAGCTTGGTGGCTAAGGTTTCGAATTCATAAACAGAAGGTTGTCGGTTCAAACCCGTATAATTTACTTTTTTTTTCCTCTTAATCTTTTTTTTTTTTTTTCTGAATATGCGTGTGGGTTTTTTTGTTTTTGTTTTTCTCACTTTAACTTTTTTTTTTTTTTTTACGTTATTGTACTTCCTTTTTTTCCTTTCTTTTATCGACTTTGGCCAACTATGGACCATGGGCTAGCCCTACCTGACAACGTCAGGGTGAGGCTAAGAAATTCAAGAAGGGGGACAAGATTTTCATACTGTCCAGAATAACCCTGAGATAATAAGTCCCAGGGAGAAACGGACGAAACACAGAAGAAGAAAGAAACAGCCATGCCCGCGCCTGGATTCGAACCCAGGTTTCGACATATCGGCCACACGGCAGACCGCCGTCTAGATCGCTCGGCCATGCTGTAACGGCTACTTCCTTTTTTTATTATTATTTTAATTTTTTTATTACTGCGTTTCGCCCTTAATTTTTTTTGCTTTAGCACAAAATTATATTCACTTGTTTTTTTATAATTTTACTTCAATAAATATTCTTGTGGTTAAATTTTATGGTAGGCCTACATCTATCCCCAAATATGCTATAAAACTTCTATTTTGTTAGTCAATAATTTCATGAGAACGATAATATCATTTTGAGTGCTTTCTAATGAGTCTTGCTAAAATTTTAATTCTTTTAAACTTTATCCTAATTTCTATTGCGCACGAAATACTCGTTTTGGAGAGCAAAACTACATAAAATCGATTGTGGGTTTGACAATTATTTTACATGGCTATCATTAGACTTTGTTACTATTCATTTTTTGTTACCATCATTAATCATAAAACGAATAAAACGTGATGTTTGTGTTTTATGTCACGAAACTATCATTTGCAGAACTGTTTAGTTGTTGATGCGATGCTCTTCAGTCTGAGATCGAAAATATGAAGCTCTTATATTTCAAAATCTTTCCTACTATTTTGCAGAGACATTCTTTTTTGAACACAACGTGACAACCTTCTCTTTCTAAAGTAAGATCATATTTATACTTTGTGTAATGTATTTTATTTCATTTCTAGCTACATAGCATTTGCAACAGGATGAGTTTCACAGTATCTGTTAATTATGCAGAGCAGCGAACCACACGTATTAAAACTACTATTCGTTATTTCCCAATGAAACGATTCGGAAACAGTTAATATCGTATTTATGGAGATCAATAGTTTTTTATCTAATTCTTAAGAAATTTATAATTTTTTTGTGGTAGTCTTTAGCAGGGCTGTGGATGAACAAAAGATGGCCCGAAACGACTGTTAAAAATTTGAGGGTCATTGAGAATTATCTTTGAAATGAGGATCCTTTCCAACATCACCCTGGAATGAATAGAAACTAACCATCTGGGTAGTAACAATTAAATTCCCACGTATAACAGGAAAGATTTGAGAACTGAGATAATGCAATTTCAATAGGGCGTTAAAATTCATATTTTTAGCCATATTGTGCTGTAATGTTCATCCGCAGCTCGGTGCCATGAAAATCGAATTTTCTTAAAAAAAGACTATGAAGAAACAACACATAGTGTAATAGGCTATTACACTAATATAGGCTATATATGTGTGTAATAGGCTATTCTGAGTTTTCTAATCGTTTGGTTCGAAAATAACGAATATTCCCTTAATTTCCAGTCGGTCTATATTCTATAATACTATTCAGAGCCTTTTTGTGAATGTTGTTGTTTCATAATTATTATTTACATTAGTAAATTTCATATCATTCAATGATTCAATTTGGGAAAATATGCACTATTGACCTTAGCGTTACATGAATTAAGTATGTATTAGTGGGGATAGCCAACAAAGGCTCAAAGAAAGTACTAAAAAGCAAAGCTAGACAGAAATAGCTAAAACTAATACGCTATAGTGATCCCTATGACGATACCTTTGTCTGGAAAACGCCTTGCAGGCATGGCTTGAACGGTAAAATACATTGTATCAGTGTAGAGTATGTTGAAATTACGAATTTTCGACAAAATTTATTTACAAGCAAATATAAGTGGTGTTTCAGTACCCTGACTGGACATTTAATGTACTGCTGGACATTAAAAGAAATGTTCCACATGCGAAATATTGCAAAAATCCATCCACTGTTATTTTTTTAGGTAAGACTGAATAGATGTTGTTTGTACGTATTTCAATTTCCTCAAACAAACGTATATAAGGTAAGTGACAGACAAGAAATCTCAAACTTATTTCAACTCAGCAGGAAAAATTACATCAACTTTACTTAAGTCCATACTTTCCCCTTATAACGTTTCTTCTTATCTTATCATACGCCTCCAACGCCAGATATATAAAAAACATATATATTTATAAACGAATTTTCGGAAACTTTTCTTCATTACTTTGTCAAGTTTTAAAATAACAAAACAATTTACAGATGTTAAATATCAAGCCATGTCACACATCCTAGACATTGTTACAAAATAACCATCAAAAAAATACTCCTTTCATATGCAAACTAACCTAAACTTTCCATTACAACATAACTACAACAATTTTATTCATTCTTTAAATTTTGATGAAATTTAAACACCAATTTTTTTTAAACACAAATTTTTAAACAATTCTTCAAATTTTACAATTTTATGTTTCTTATTTATATTAGATAATATTATATCTCTAGCCAATTTTACTGACTGTATTTATTTCTAACCCTTCATATCTGTTGATATTTTCATTCTTTGTTTTGTTAATAAATAAATTTCAACAATGTTTCTTGTTTTCTTATCGTTTTCACCATACAATATTTTCACTTCCGTTCTCATGCTATGATTTAAATTACAGCAATATTCTGCTAATTCCGATTTATCTTTCTGCTTCTTTTTAATATAATTTTCGGGTTCTTATACTCTCTCTTTCACTGTTCTTTTACTCTCTCCAATGCAGAACCTCCCACAATTTAGACATTCGGCAATTTAGACATTCGACAATTTAGGCATCACAATTTTATACACTATATCCCATGTCATAGCTATTTTCGCTTCAGTTCAACTTTTGCGTAAGTTATTCAACTTATTCTTCAACTTATTCTTATATTCAAATATCACTTCCATATTATATTTATTACAAAATTCAACTCTAAACTATTTCTATTTAAATAACGAATAGCTATTCTATCTTCCTTGCTTAGTCCAACTTCTTTAATTTTAATAGTGTCATAATCCTTCAACACTCCATTAGCGAATTTTCCATTATAATCATTTTTCATCAATATGGATTTCATTTTCTCTAATTCTAACCTATATTCATCTTCATTACTAGTTACTCTATCTATTTTTTAATAAAATTTGCAACTATATTTTTCTTAATAGGAAACCCATGACCTGAACGAAAATTCAAAACATGGTCACTTTGAATTTCCTTCCTATAATGCTTCAGTGACAGATTGCTATCTTTTATCAAACTTACGTCCAAAAAATTTAATTTACCATCCATCTCCTTTACCATTTTAAATTTAATATCTTTATTCCTCTTATTAATATCTTAAAAGAATACGTCAATGTATTATACCAAATAAACAATACATCATCAGCATATCTCAAATAATCAAAATCATATTTAGTATCCACTATTAAATTTTCCTAAAAAAAAAATCATAAATATGTTGAACATACTTCCAGATTCCCATTAGGAATCCTTTCAGCTGTTTGAAAGTGTTATCCGTATGCTTAAAGGTGTTATCCGTTACCTTCAATAGAAATGAAGGGTTAGAAATAAATAAAGTCAGTAAAATTGGCTAGAGATATAATATTATCTATATAAATAAGAAAAATATAAAATTTGAAGAATTGTTTTTTTAAAGAATGAATAAAATTGTTGTAATTATGTTATAATGGAAAGTTCAGGTTAGTTTGCATATTAAAGAAGTATTGTTTTGATGATTATTTTGTAACAATGTCCAGGATGTGTGATATGGCATAATATTTAACATCTATAAATTGTTTATGTAACTTTTAAAACTTACCAAAGGAAAGAAGAAAGGTTTCCGAAAATTCGTCTATAAATATATATCTTCTTTTATATATTTGGCATTGGAGGTGTTTTGATTATCAACTTTACTTCTTATAATCAAAAAAGTTTATTTTTATTTCGCAGTGTTATTAATTGGATGATTTCTTCTGCGTCAGAATACCATTCTTCAACTCTCTGCGCAATACTTGTACATCTCCCTCAGCTACCATGGGTTCATTGATACTAGCAAGCTAGCAATTTGATATTCCAAGTGATTTAATTCTTCAATTGCTCTGATTTCAACCGACTTAAGTTAATTGCTACTTGATGGAATGTCGAATGGAGTCGACGGTTTGATTTTTATAATTCTTAGTTAGCAAGTCTTTTTACACAATAATTTCATGACTTGATTTTCTTTGGCACTGACTGCACTTTTCTTGATGATTATTTTTTGAATCTGATACAAATTCCATTAAGAAAATATGTATAATCTCACAAGCAAGACCTCTACCTCGATTTAAAGGTCGTCATTTTTTGTTCTGAAACAATTTTAATGGTAAGCAATAATTTACTTTCATTATGAATCTTACTGATTATTAAATGCTCAGTTTTTACCATTACAATTCTTCATTTGATGAACTGTTCATTTAAATTAGGCGTGACTTTCTTTAATTTTTCAAGGAAGCTTAAACTTTTATTGATGACTAATTCTTAATATGAAAAACTGCTGCCACGAATGCGCATCAAGGTTTAGAACATTAAGATAGAGCTCTTTGAATGAAAAATATTTTTAATTGCCATTGTCTAAAACACATGAATCAGTATGTTGGAAAATGCATTGATGTTGACAGCTGAACTTTCGAAATTTATTATAAACTATTAATTTTTCACTTTAAAATAAATATTAGAAACAGTACCTAACATTTTTTTCTATTCAATAATTTTATAACAGTACATTCAAACAGTTCCATTTCGGAATCGAGTTCAGAACAGAGCACATTTTGATATAATATTTTTCTTAGCATAGTGTCGTTCATGCTATCATCTTACAGAATACGGAGGGTTGAGGCAGATAAAATTGAACAAGTTTGGAACCTAATGTTATGGAGATAAGCTCCTCTTCAATCAACGATGCTAGATGTGACGATCATGGTTATGATCAATCGCCCGGCATTGTAATTTCCATTGCAGGACGCTTTGGATAAGCATTCCTGGGAAAATCCACACATATAGACAGATTTTCCATAGCCAGCTAGAGTACGAGGTGAGCGAGAAGCAATCCCAGATTTGAGAAGCCCGAAACCACAGAAGTTCGTTGGCGAGACACTAGGTGACTTAACGGATATGCTTCTGAAGGGAATGACATGAATCATAATCTCACGCGCTCGTGATCAGTGGCAGATGGCCACCGGCACAGTATCTTGCGACAATCACGAAGCCTTTGGAGAACTTCTCTTTGCACGAAGTCTGCTCGTCCTTTTATTCTGATGTGCCACTAACAAATCGCCCTGGATTGGTTGGCATTGTCCAGGTGCATCTACATGTCGGCCAGTGTGGCGATATACTGCCAGTGATCAAATGGGAGGTACCCTTCGTATAGTTTTCTTGCATTGGAAGAGCGTTTCTGGATGTGCTGTTCGGTGAGTTTCTGACCACGCTTCGTGAACGCTGTGCATGGCAATGACATTTGTTTCGAATGACATGTCCCTCTATTCGTTGTGATGTTCCTACTCTATTGATCTGTTGGGTAAGTGGGTTCTCTCGTGTGATCATCGCTCTGATCTGACCGCATCGTAGAAAGTGGTCTGCTAACTTATCTGCATCGTCAGAATTTCTGTTTTGCCAGTACCTTTGGCCTGGGGGTTTGAGTTGACGGATTCGTTAGATTATGTGCCTAATGATACCTTTACTGACCACCAATCTTTGTCATCACATTGTAGAACATTTTGACGTCGGAAAGGCCACAGATTGATCTTGTCCAGAACGGCGTTATTTTCGCGGACATTATTATTCAAGCTGTTCAACAATTGACATATCATCTTTAAAGAATAGCAGTGGTTGCATAGTGTATTGCATCGGTGTACATAATATTGCATCACGCGAATATAAGTCGGTTCGAAATCCTTCAACTTTATCTTACTCACTCTTCCATATTGACTTTTTCTAATGTTTTATTTTTAATATGTTATTTATTCCTGTTTTATTTTTAGTATATTTTTCTCCTATTATAGTTTTTAGTACATTAAAATTACGCACAACTTATATCTAAAAGAGTAGTAGTTATTGCCACTTAACAAAATAAAATTTTAGTAGTGAATTAGGAATTTTTTCCTACTCCAGATAATATCGCTTAATATTTCGGCTCAATACCTTGAGCTTTCGTCAGAAAAGTATTGAAAATTCCCAATTGAAAAGTCACAACAGTAGTTTGCTCTCCAAAATAATTGAGATGGACACAACAATGAATTATTAATTTATATTCAATTTCTTCTGAAGAAAGCTTATGGAATGAGACGAACAGTAGACAACATTATGTGGAATAGAAAAATTCCGTTTAATATAAGTTGTACATTTACAATATGTATTTATTGATCTTTTCTCTTTCAAATATGATTTGGACAAACACCATATAATTGTTTAGAAGATTTGGCCAGTTTATTGAGACACAGAAAACCTCTGTGGGTTGGCTTCTCAGCCCCCTTGCCGCCTCTCTCTTAGCTGCTGTAGTCTTGCTACTTGAGCGTGTATGATATCTTTCCATTCTTGACTTTTTGAAAAAAAAATAAAATAAATGAAATTAAAAAGTTCTAAATTAAAAATTAAAAATTCTGGCGTAAACCGCAATGCAAACATTTGTCTGAAGCTGTAAAAATTTCAATATTTTTAAAAGAAAGCTAATAGCTGCTGAAACTACGTAAATTAGTTTATATATAGATCTCTAAATGACGAGATGGATCGATATTACTTGGAAAATACAGATAATGATCATCATTACAAAAAATAAATCCTTGACCTAAATATCCGTGTATTTCAAATATTTCACAACAGGTCATTTATTTCTATCTCCGTTACAAATTTAATATTTCTCAGAGTAGATTATTCCATGCCTTGAAGCCTTTTTTTACCTTTTTAGAGAGCTAATGGTTATAACAGCGATTTATAACAACGGTAGATTAATGTACTGATGTATTTGGAATAGATGATTCAACATCTTGGTGATTTACTGCTATTATAATCGTTGTTATAATTGTTTTTATAACTGTTGAGATGTTCGAAGCATAAAAAGAAGCCTGAAGAAGCAGAGTAATCTACTTTGCGAAATATTGCATTTGTAATTGAGATAGATGAAACAAATAAACGTTTGTTTATAAAATAAATAATAAACTAGTCAAAAGTGTCACCGAATCAAAACCGGTTGTGCTTCTTTTTAATGTGTTAAACCTTTTTATCTACACTTGTGTGTCGACGTCTCCTGTTAAATAGACGTCCTATTATGAAATAACAAAATCCTTGAGTTAATAAAATTTTAACGTGTGCCGAATGCTAATGATAGAAATAACAGAAACACACTACAAAATTAAAAATGATAGATTAAAAAAAAAAACTGACTAGTTTCGGGATCTACTACACAGTCTCTTTGTCAACGCATAATGGGGAAGGCTAGAAGAATCAAGATAAAAAGGAATGTTAAACCAATCAAGTACGAATTGGTTGGTCAAGTCAAAGGATTCAGAGAGAGCGAAACAAAGAAAGAAATCAAACTGGAGGAAGGGGGAGAAGCAAATCTAAAGAAAAAAAATGAATTTTACTTCAAAAGTAAGCCATAATCTTCTGCAGATTCAACAGAAAGTTTATTATTACAAGGTTTGTTAATTAAAATCAATAAAGACTCTTTGAATTTATGTAAGTAGCGATCGCTTTCATTATCTAAGATAATAGAATTTTTAAGATTAAGATTAAGATTCACATGGGAGGCTGTGAAGTATTGAAGCTGTCCGAATTTAAATGTTTCTTGTGTCGGGTTTCTAAGGGCGGTGGGTTTCTCCAAGGTACATGCACTTATCATTATTAATGCATTTGATATATTAAATACAATCATTCGTATTGAAAATCCGATTAAGAGTCTCGATGTCATTAAATTTGTCTTTTTTAACTAATTGCCTAATTGTTATGGATATTACGAGAAACGATGCTAATACATATTATGGGTTACTAAAGATGTTTAACACTAGCAAAGAATCTCAATCTCTTCAAGTTTAGTGCGATTCAGCCATGTTTGTCTCTAGATACCATCTTATTGTTCACTAGCATTTAATTCGAATTATTTAAAAAGGCATTTCAAACAGCAATGGTCAACCATTCTGGATTTTCCATCAACGAAGTTGAAGCCGTTCTCGAGGTGATGCACTAGCTTATTCAATATAAAGTTCTTCCAGTTCCGAACAAATCGGCAACGAATTGTTTAAACAAACTCATATAGTTTTCTTGGGCTTACACTCCTCTGCTCTCGTTGCCGAAATCATCATGTCCTACATAGAGAATCAGATTTTTAGGTGTCCCAATATATGTCAACCATTAGTTTATCGCAGATACGGTGAATGATTTTTGTTTTTCCTACTAGCCCCCATGATATTAAAAAGCTTGTTTTTAATGTTGTCGCACCAAAAATATTATTTACCCTTGAATCCTAGAGGCCAAATGGTTTAGCGTTCTTAGATGCCCTTGTATCCAAACCTGATAACTAAATATTGACTTCAGTTTATTATAAGCCATCCTAAGCTGACCTTATGTTAAATTTTTTCTCCCGTGTTCCTATCAGCCAAAAGAGGAATCTTATTCAAATGACAGTTTTGTGCTTTACATCTTTCATCGGAACGTGATCTTTTTGAGAAAGAAATTCGATTTACAAAAATGCTTGCCCATTAAAATAAATACCCGACGATCTTCACCAACAGTGTAATAAGACAATGCCAATAGAAACTTTACTACGCCTACGCTATTTACAGTAAATGTAAATTAGCTTTTTCTATTTCTGTTGCAGATTTTCCAAGATTCTTTACTCCTATTAAACACCTTTTATTCACCCACAATATTGGTATCTTTTCCGTTACAGCCACACAATTAGGCAATTAGTTAAAGACAAATTTAATGATATCGAGACTCCTAATCGGATTTTCAGTACGAATGATTATGTTTAATACATCAAATGCATTAACAAGGATAATTGCATATACCTTGGAGAAACCTGTCGCCCTTAGAAACCCGACTCAAGGAACATTTAAATTCGGACATTTTCAATACTTCACAGCCTTCCATGTTTATCAAACTGAACGTAATCTTGATCTTACAAATGCTATTATCTTAGACAAAGAAAGTGATCACAAAAATTCAAGAGTCTTTACTGATTTTGATTAATAAACCTTATAATAATAAATTATCTGTTGAATCTGCAGAAGATTACGGCCTGCATTTGAAGTAAAATTCATTTCCATCTCCGCCTTCCCTCAGTATGGTTTCTTTCTTTGTTCCCCCCTCCCTGAATCCTTTGACTTGACCAATGTCACGCAACATGAATGGTCAGTGATGCGATCTGATCCTAGCCTCGTGGAGAAAGTTTCGACTTACATTAATTGTATATTAAATGTACATTTGTATTACTCATTTGTTTATTTATAATATTTTCCTAATGATATATCATCTTATTTTCAATTAATCTGTGTGAGTTAAGCAAATTTAAACTTACGAGGAAGCTAACACCTGATCAGTGTAGAAAACCACGCCTTCATTTCTCTCCTTGGCAAAGAGAAGGATAAAGTGATCGGAGAAGCCTCCCTGAATCGACAGCAAAAGTGAAACTTTACAAAAGGCGGGAAAAACGAGAAGTTAATACTGATCAGAGAAAAGAGCAGTGACAAGCGGACATGTAAAAAGACACAGCTCAAGACTTCCTTTGGGGAAGGTACCAATGAACGGCGCTCCCTCGGACCAAAAACATGTCCAATGCTGGATGTGAAAAGGATGGCGAGTGTATCTGCAACAAAGATTGTAAGTAGAAATTAAAATTGTTTAACGTATGGCAATAATTGAATAATAAATAAATGATTAAAAACTCACACATACGTTAAATTACATTTAATGAAAACAACTTATACTATTAATTACGTCAGCATGCCGTATGTCTTTGGCACTTAAAACATATAGTAATCTCTCCAAGTTATATACAAAATATAAAAAGAACTACATCCAATATTGGGGGAAAAAAAACAAAACAAAACAAAACATTGACACACTCCAGCTCGTTGATATTCAATCAAAGGATCTTTTTTTTTAAGGAACCCAACGCAATTTTAACTACGATGGACTTTTTTAATGCTCCTTTATTTGCTGGACTACATCCTTATTTTAAGAAGGAAGGTCGAATATTTACTAAGTTCCATACTCATATATCAAGTATAAAGCTAGGTGAACACTATTCATCCCGGTCATACGTTTTGAAGCGACATGTCTAGCAGAAACGTGTTTTTCTTAGAATAACCATCATTTTTTATGTTATTTCTTTCATAGATATGCTGACACATCAAGTGAGAAGGCTGCCATATCATTACTAACTGATTGCAATTTTCTACGTTTAGAGATGAACCCATAACAATTACTGACTGCATACTTTGATTTAACATGGATTTTTTTTTAATAATGGAACCAATATCTAGATAAAATTTCGTTACAACTATTTTTACAATTAATAATAGGTCTGGCTGTCAGACAACCATCTGGGGTTTTTTCTTTGTGGCGTTTAGTATGTAGCACAAGAACAGGTACTTGATTTATTCTCTCTATTAAAGTTTTCTTGATTTCTTTTGTAATTATTACACTGTTGTCCATTTTTTCTATAACTGCCTTGAACGTTCTATTTAGTTTAGAGTCTGTAATTTGTATCTCCTGAATGCCTTCGGTGTTTTGTAGAAAGTAATCTCCCATTTTTTCATAATCATGCATATCCATAAGTATCACCGCTCCACCCTTATCAGAGATAGTTATATGGATCTGCTGGAAATCTCGGATCTTTTGGATAGCTTAATATTCCAGAGGAGAGAGGTTGAAGTCCACATTTATTATGTTTCTTACTTAATACTGGTTTCTCAATATATTTTCTAGTTTCTGAATCGCCTTTTTTATCGGGATATTTCTTAAAGTGTTCTCAATGTTTACAGTACTTACATGAATGTTTTCTTTAGTATTATAGATATTGAACTTAAGATCTTTATCTAAGACAATGTCTGAGGTTCTGTGAGCAGTAAAGAACTGAGGTTAATTACTTTCTTATTATTATTCATCTGGCAATTTTTTGACGCTTAAAGCCATTAATTTCTTGCAATGTATAGTTTTCTTAAATTCAAAAATAATTTTGCTTTATGCCAAACATAATCAAGTATCCTTAGATATATACTAGTTTCAAGCTTATTAAAAAGAATGTTCGCTTATTTACATAGATCTTTCTTCAAATCCTCAATCTTTTTTTTTTTGATGTTATTGATTCTATTGGTGAAAATTTTCTTTTCCGGATCTTGGTGACTAAACCCTCAACCAATTTTGGTTGACATGGTACTTTGAACCTTACTGAGTTTGGAATAAGTTGGTGTTTCCTACAGAATATATTAAACATCATGTCCGCCTTTATACTGGGTATACGAATATGGAACTTAATGAATCTTCGATCTTTCTTCTTAACATAAGGATATAGTCCAGCAATTAATTAAGCATTAAAAAAGTTCACCGTAGTTAAAATTGCGTTGGAATTCTTAAAAAAAAATTTTTGTTTGCTTGTCGTCGTCTGTAAATTTTAAATCTTATTTTAAATCTTCTTATGTCGTTTGCTTATCTGAAAGAACCGATGTTACACCGGATGTTGCCCTCACCTGTAACCGCCCCTCTACCAACAAGATGTTCATTACGACGACACCAATAATTACGATTGGTCGAATCCTTTGATTGAACACTGTACAACAAAATTTAAAGTTTTTTCATGCCATGAAATGAAAATATGTTACTTTTACTAATTCGGGTCTCCTAAATTTGGATTTGAAGTAAAAAAAATCTTTATCACGTACCGTTTTCTTTGGCAACCATTTTCAATATTTTGATTAAAAATTTGATGTTTTTTTATAGTTGTAGTTCCAGAGTCAAAATTTTACTACACTTAGCGTTCAAAAGTACCCATTTTATTGAAACGGATGTACTGATTACTGATAAAATGTCGAAGAGTTTATAAAACAAAAAAAAAAAGAAAATTTTACATGCAAATAACTAAAATAAAAAAGTTAAAAACAAACAATTTTAGAATGTTTTTCTGGAAAACTTTATTTTGTGGCTGGGCCCGGAACACTCAGAGACAAGAAACCAACAGTAGGCAAAGAGCATGTTAGGATACTATTTTCCTGCATATCGCCTTTTCATTTAGGATATTTGCTGGGGAAATCTTTCTCCATGCTCGTCGCTGACCATTCCCAGGTTCAGTGGAAAGAAGTTAAGATGGGAGTGCAGGAAATGAATTTTAAGACATATTGCAGCCAATTATCTGATAAGCCCTTAACGAATTTTTCACCACTTCGGTGTAGATATCTGCTCTGTAATTTCCCAGGAATTTCGAAGATACGTCTTTGAACACACACCACGCCACATTTTCTGTTTCGGTGAGTTTTTCCTCGAACATAGGATCTTGCTGGATTTTCGGGATTTGATTAGACACTGCTTGTTTTTTGATGAGAAACCAGAAAGGTTGGTTAAACAGAAATAACAGTCCAAGAGGTGGTTCTTCTGCTCTGTCCATATCATAGGAACAGCAAACGGCAGAGAAGGGCGAGTGCCACTTAACCAGCCTCTCAACTTACGAGAACATCCGCCACAACAATATTTAGGTGTAAAACGTTTGTCCTTATCTACTTTAGAGTTAAAGTACAATTCATGTGCTTTCTTAATCGTAGGAGTAATATTTTCTCTTTGCGATTGTGTAGTGAATTCACCATACACATAGCAAAATACATTCGGAGAATTTACGCACTGACACGACATCGTTGCTGTAAATTGCCACTTTGTATGAATTTTACAAACTAAAAGTCTGTTTAACATGCTTCTCACTGTTAAAAGCACTGTTATTCACAACCACAAAATTAGCAACTAACTCACAATAAATTCGAACACACAACTTTACGTAAAAAGGTTCTGCACAATAGCAAGTCACTATGCTATCTGAATTTTATTGATACTAATATTTATTTAGCAGTGTAGTAACGATATACATTTCGGAAATAATGTAAACAGGAAATCTGCCATATAGCCGTTAATTTTCATTATCGACTGCCTGCAATTTTATGTTTATAATCAGACCGCGCTGGAGTGCCCACCCGGCGAGTATTAGCAGAAAGCGAGATTGCATCACTGAACAAAAACCTCATGTGACAGGAAAAAATGGAATGCATTTTCGAATTCAGCGCACACAACAACATAAATATTTTTATAGTTTCAAGGTTCGGCATTTTTTTGTTGTACTGTGATATCAACGAGCTGCAGTGCGTCAATGGTTTTTTTCCCCCCAATATTTGGATGTAGTTTTTTTTATACTTTGTATATAAATTGGAGAGATTACTATATCCTTTATTACTTGACAAAGATAGACGGCATGCTGTCGTAATTAATAGTATAAGCTGTTTTTATCAAATGTAATTTAACGTAAGTGTGAGTTTTTATCATTTATTTGTTATCTAAGTAGAAATCTTTGCAATTTTATCATAAACAAATCAAAGAGTCATCACCGCTTAACGTCGGCCAGTAGCCAAGCGAAGATGCCAGCCAAAAAGTTTCTTGTGCCGACTCTGGAATTACAGAGTGGAGCCTACCGCTGATCGCCGGCCAATCTGTATGTTTCCGGACAGTAGAAAGACCAAGCCGCAGGTATCGCGGATGTGTTATTATTGCGCTGATGAAAAGGGAGACGTCACTATTGTTCATTTGCAGAAACTAGCATAAAAACCATTCATTGAAACTAAAAAGGAAGAGTAACTGCCATCAAAATTAGATGTGTTGGCTTCTCTTCGCTAGAAAACGATAATTTGTGACTGGCTTTGCTATCCAAAACTCAACAGATTGCCGGTAACAGAGAACACTGAAAGGTGAAAATCCAATGGACTTCGCCGAAACTGATACTTTTCCGCATTCCGCGGCATTCATCCGAGTTTTGCGACGATGGGATCAACTGAAAGACAAAATTGAGTTTAGTGTTTTTAACAATTACAAGTAATGATATAAATACGAATAAGAGAGAGGGAGAGAAGAGAAATAAGAAATTTACTAAACAATCCCAAAGTAAACAGAGACATTGACTGACATTTGATCTGATTTACTATTTCTGTAAATGTTTCTCACTTTAAAACAGACTTTTACTAGCATAATTCATAACGGACAGCAACCGTTGTATTTAAAGTTTAATCATTGTATATTAATCAATGAAATTAATATTTTTCAATTTGATATTGTTTTACCATCAAAGCCAATTTTTATAAATTAATATTATTTGCTATGTAACATTACATTTCTTAATATTTAATAACCTTTACTTGGACTTATATTTGAAACTAAAGGATGTAAGAGGGAAGGGAAATGTTATAAAACTAAAGCAAGGTCATCATCATTTCAAGTGTTTTAATTAATAAAAATAATATTTTTTTTTAATATTCTAGCAGACATAATACATTATGTTGTGTTTTGGGGTATTGTTTTTGTAAAAGAAGCTTTTTTCAGAGCATCCATTCCATTTTATTTTACGTTAGGACAGAATCCGATTCACTAGGCATAGGATTGGTGGCGGAAGATTCAAAGATTTACATTAACCCTTTTATATCATTTATATCCTGTTTAAAATTTATTCGAGTTGCATTTGTTGGTAGGTTCGCGTCATAGCCAATGTTTATTTCCCGAGGTTTTGAGAGTTTACTGCAAGGATCCAGCGACTGCGATACCACCCCCAAGCGATCAAGCCTGACGAACTACTAAATTTGCATTTTGTTGCTTTGTCACCGATTGTACACTCTGCTAACAATCACACACTCCCAAACCTCGAAATATTACATATTACCAACCAATTCGTACTTGATTGGTTTAACGTTCCTTTTTATCTTGATTCTTCTAGCCTTCCCCATTATGCGTTGACAAAGGAATTCTGTAATAGTTCCCTAAACTAGTCCGATTTTTAATCTTTTATTTTTAATTTTCTAGTGTGTTCTATTATTTTTATCATTAACAAATCCTTGAGTTTTATTTTGGAAATTCAAGGCAAAAGGGTAGAACTATTCTCTCTGACAAGTTCGTGCAAAAACTGTTTATTATTTTCTGAACGAACATGTTCATGAGAGAGTTGAATTCAACTTTCCTTTTAACTGTTCAAGATCCTTTTTAATTAAAGTGAGGATTCTTCAAAATTCACTTAAAATATATATCATATGCTTTGTAATTTATTTTATTTGAATCTAAAATGTATCTACTTTTGTTTTTAGTCTCGATCTTTTCTTCATCAGGAAGCTTAATGTTTTTTTTTACAATCAATGAATGAAATGACAATGAAAAGAAAATCTCAACATTCTCAAGTACTGAAAAGAAAAATTAAATTTTGTCGAGCGTTACTGAAACAGGTAAAGGCATCACGCATCGTATTCAAAACCCAATATAAATTGGTTATTTTACCTGTTAGGGTAAACCAACATAAACCTCAAAACTTTAAGCCGCACCTCAGTATCCCTGGATTTGATAGGATTTCTGGAGCTTTATATAACAAAACTGGTAAACTGCTTTGGAGTTTATTTCTTTTGATATGTTTCAGTTTATGTTGTTATCAAATAGGAAGCAGCTTCGAAGAATACTTTTTTGGTGATCCAGCAGTTGAAATTTATTTTGAAAGTGTTTCAAGTGTGCCAGTTAGTTCAGTTTTATTATGTCCAGTTGATATGTTTGGTGAAAATGCTGTGACGAAGGACTTAAAGACAAAATATAGACGATACTTCAATATTTCACCAGAGACAGATGTATATTTTTCGGATTTCATAAATCTACCAAATACCACAATGAATACCTTATGGGACATGCAAGGATTTGATGCCAAAAAATCAAAATTTTCGTACAGAGTAAGTAATATAAAGAAAAATAATCAATTCTAATAACAATTCCTAATCATATGCTAAGTAAATACATAAATGCCATTAGAAACCTAAATATTGTACAATGTAAACAAATTACTAGAATACTTTGAATTGTCATCATATATGAGATTTTATTTCAAGGTGTTGGAGAGCTGCTCTCCAATAATAAAAAAAAAGTGGGTTTGAAAATTTCGAAAGAGCACAATGCCCTCTCAACTGGCCATCAAAAAAAAAAGAAAAACCTATTTTACACATTTTGAGATTCGGGAGGGAGCAGCAACACATTGCCTTCCCTTTATATGTGCCTTTTTTATGTCTATGATTGTAATCAAGGGGAATGTGAGAAATCTGTTCCGTTCTTGTTCCGTCCTTGTTAGCTGTTCCTTCATTGTCATCGGCCAGATTTACCTATTTGATGAATAACTCAGAATGCGAAATGGTTGTAGATAAATCGCACTTCCACTCCCACGAATGAGACCCCCCCAAAAACAAACAAACAAACAAACAAACAAACAACAATAACAGTTGGCCATTGAGAATTCTCATTATTCAATCAAAAAGATAAATCGACTGATAAGCCCCACTGGTAAGTGCCCCACTGATAAGTGCGAAACAGCAGTGAAAGATTTTCACTGATTACAAGGCTTCTTTGTTAATGTTCCTCGTTCTTTCTTCTTTCATGTTTCACTAGTGGACAGATTATTATTATTATTGATGATTAATTAAATATAAATTAAATACAAATAGCATACACCTTGTAAATTGTAAATTTTACATAACATTGCACGTCACATACGAATAATTATTTCCTAAGTTTTTACTTATTTGATCTCTTGTTATTAACTTTTTATCAAAATTTACGTACAAGAAAGTATGTGGCTATTGTAAATAGCCAATATATCCTTGTTCATATTTATAAATTTAGCTTAATTAACTTATAAATTATATAATGTAAGCACCTGTTAATGAGATCTTATTTGGGGATCTTAGCAGGACTTAAATCTAGCAACAAAACTAATAAATTATTATTATTATTAAAAGGGTGAGACTGTGACTTCCCAAAACTAAACTCTTCTCGTTAAATTGGCGATCATCAGTTGAGAGTAGTCACTATAAACCCACCAGATCTCAATACAGAGATCTCAATATGAGGCTTACACTTGGTAAACACGGTCTCACCCTTTTAATATTTTTATATTTCAGGCGCATATCTTTCTTTACAATGCGCATCGAAAATTCTTTGAGGCTATCGGAGGGCAATAGAAGAATTTCCTTTATTTTTAATGTATAGAGTGCTTATAATTAAAGTTGCGATTTCAAAACGCCCTAACTTTAAAATTACTGGGCAGATTGACTTAATATTTTACCAGAACAACCGTGAGGTAATGGAATTTTGTTTGGCGAAGGAAAAAAATAGTTCCAAAATGTGCCGATAGATGGCACTGCCAGGGTTCACATTGCTGTTATGGAGGTATGCAAATTACTAAGACATGTTAGTAATGTCTTAGTAAAGACGTCTTAGCCAATTACTAACATGTCTTAGTAATTTGCATACCTCCAGAACAGCAATGTGAACCCTGAAAGCGCCATCTATCGGCACATTTTGGAACTATTTTTTTCCTTCGCCAAACAAAATTCCATTACCTCACGATTGTTCTGGTAAAATATCAAGACAATCTGACCGGTAGTTTTAAAGTTAGGGCGTTTTGAAATCGCAACTTTAATTATAAGCACCCTGTATATTTTGTTTTTAGTTTATTTTTCTGGAGGTGCCATTCCCATTCATGCTTCTATTATTATTATTAGTAGTAGTAGTAATAGTAGTAGTAGTATTTTTCTAGTCTTGTGTTTCCCAAGCAAAGACAACATGGCGAGTCAAGGAGCGAAACATACTCACATGTTGACAAGTGTAAAAAATGATTAGAGATGTGTGGTTGTGTCCATAAATTTCCTAACTATGCGTGTTATGTTGAGTACAACAGCCTTCTGCATTTGTGCATAAATGAGGTTCTCGTCTGCTAAGGCTGTGGTCCAGTGTGTGAGGTCCCAGACCAGTGGCGGAACGATGGGTGTTGCGTGTAGTCGGTTCTGCGTCCACTGCTTCTGGAGCTCGTATGTCAAATCAGTGTACTTACTGATCTTTTCTGCGTGAATTTTTTGCATGTTCTTCCTGCCATATCAATGAGATAGATCTGTTTGTAGGCCTTATTAAGAAATCTGATTTGTGTTAATAAATGTTTTGTGGTGTAGGGTTTTGTCTGTATGAATGGGATATTCCCAGTACAGCTTACGTCAGGGTGAATCTAATACGCTTTGTGGTTATATACGGGACCGTATTCTTAATATGTGATTGTTTGTGTGCTAGCAGTTGATGAACTATCGACGCTAACTGATTGTGTCGGTGGAGATAGTCGTTTGGGATGTAGGCTGATATTATGTGGTCGATCGTCTCATGTGTAGTGTGGCGTCGCGTCCTGCACGTGTCGTCTTGCATGTTTTCATCATATAGAATATGTTTCGTATAGAGAGATGAATGACTTAGTCCTGTATCACAATCGTGAACCCTTCGGTCTCCCCGAGCAGCTCACCGCTCATCAGCCATATATGCTGTGCGCGTTAGGTGTGTTCCAGCTTTGACAATGGCTAAGTATAGTGAGGAGTGCTTGCTCTCTAGTAGAAGTGTTCTCTAAATGTGTGTGTATACTTCTTTTTCATGATAAGGTTGATGAGTCCTTGGCCTCTCTCCTTGCAGGGAAGGGTCATCCTTTCTGTCGCGGATTTGGGGTGGTGCATGTTTTGTTTCGTGAATGTATTGTGTGTTGTGCGTTGTATTGCTTCGAATTCGGCGTTTGTCCATGGAATTATGCCGAAGGAATAAGTTAGTGAGAGACTGTAAAAGTGTTGAAAGCTTTAATTTTATTTTTGGCGATAAATTGTGTTTTGAGGATGTTATAAACACAAGTGTTCTTGAGTTCAGTTTTAATGTTTGCATTGTCCATGAGGCGCACTTTCTGAAGCCCAGATACTTGTAGGTCTCTCCCTCTTTCATAGTTTGGATGGCCAACCCACAATCCAATTCAAAATCCTCAAAATTCTAGGTCTTCCAGCATGTTACAAATAGCTTGGGGTATTTGTCAATTCGAAATATAGCATGTAGCTCAAAGGATGCAAGTTGAGGCAGGACCAAAGAGGACTGAAGGAGTCTGTATGGAAGATACCTTTCTTCTAGGAATGGAGAGCGTAGTGATGGAGGTGCTGGAGGTGTGCAAGGGTAGTGTTATGTTCCAACTCTTCATCTAGGCATTCAAGAATGCTGGGATTTTCTAGAGATGAAGAGTGTGTAAGATCCAGAAATGTGGAACCCAGCCAAATGCCTTCTTGTAGTTAATATACGCGATGTGTAAATTCCTATTCTTTGCGCGCGCCTGCTGCAGTGTTACTAAGTTAATAATGTACTTACAATATAATAATAATAATAATTTCCTTACAACTCTGAAATTTCTGCGACAGCCCTTCTATTTTCCGGAAAGGATGTTGTGTCTCGATGTCCGCATAGATTTTCTCTGTAAGGCAGGAGGTGAGGACTTTGTAAAGTGTGGGACGGGATATGATTGAACGGTAATTTGCAGGGTGCGCTGTTTGCAAGGTGTGTTTTGATCT
This sequence comes from Thereuonema tuberculata, assembly GCA_023159025.1. Classification (NCBI taxonomy): domain Eukaryota; kingdom Metazoa; phylum Arthropoda; class Chilopoda; order Scutigeromorpha; family Scutigeridae; genus Thereuonema; species Thereuonema tuberculata. Next base: position 7,629,009 of record JAFIDM010000001.1, read on the forward strand.
GTAGGTACGTGATATCCTGCGTGAGGAAAGAGGCATATGTTCTGGGTATTGGGTGATGTCAATGAGTATAAGAGCTAGTTTCACATGCAGGGATGGAACCTCTTGATTCAGAATTTCTGGACGCCGTCTGCCTTCCAGTTATGGGTATATTTCCAACCCCTCGTCCTCGTCGTAGAGAGTGGAAACAGATGTAGAAAGGAACTCCCGGTTGGAGGTCCCGAAACATGCTGGCGAACGGGGCTATGGTTCTACCCAAGTTAAGGTGGGAGGTATCGTGCTGAGGACTGAATGGTACAAGGGTAGCGAAATATGTTGTGCCGCAAACGATCCCTTTGGGGCGCCTGGCAAGTATCCCATCGTATGATGCCTTCTGCTTGGAATAGGGGGATAGCCAAGCAGAAGGGTGACTTTTTAAATTCCCTCGGTAAACAAAAGTTTATGGAAAAAAATTCAAACAAAAAACAAGGGTTAGGGTCGCCTTCGGGATGTACCCAACCATCAAAAGCAGCTACCTCGGTAGTTGAACAAAGGGAAGAAAACAGGAATACTGGGATCTCCCAACAAGTTAGTACAAGTTCAGAACATAGCTCCAGGTTAACAGGCGATTCCGAGTTAACTTCAGGAGCTAAGGCACTGAAACATACTGCTTCCGGGCTTAACAGGCTACACCTAGGCGGTTTATCCAAAACAGCCAGGAGAAACATGAGGAGGAAATTGCAAAGGCAGAGGCAAGCAGGAAGCCCTGTAGCCAAAGGCGAGCAAACACCCCTCAAAGAACCCATCAAAAGACAGCGTTCAGATGTGTCGACACCATCACCCCTGAACGTACAGGGTCCTTCGAAGAGACCAAAGCAGGGGGCTAAACAACAAACTTATAGTGAGGTCACTTCTTGTGTCAAGATGGCCGTCATTAAAGAAAAATTCCCAGATGAGAAACTGGACGATAGTGAAGTAGGTACCATCCAGATGGACCTTCTTAGGCGGGTGGATGGAACCCCAGAAGGGGAACCTCTACCACTAATGAAGGGTTTCAGCTTGAATGGAGGGGTACTATTTTACCTATGCAAAAATCAGGCAACTGCACTTTGGGTGACAGAAGCCTTTAACAATAATGACAATGTTCTGCAGGGCACGAGGCTCAGGGTTCTGAAAGCCAGTGACCTGCCAAAACCTGTCAAGGTAGCTTTCAAGACAAAAGACTTATGGACAACCGACTCAGCTGTCCTACTGCGGAGGCTCAATGCCTACAACAAGAGGCTTAACACCATTGTTGGCGAGTGCTGAACCCCTCTGAGATGGCTCTGAGATGGATTTTCCAAGTGGATAGGGAATCCACAGCTATTGCTGAGGCTAAGTACCTAGCACATACCGGGGTCGGTAAAGGTATCTTCAAGATCCTACACGACCCAGAACTTGTGAAACCCGAGGTTGATACCTCGGTACCTGAGCCCTCTTCTTCCAAGGCACAAGCAGGTAGTTTCACACTTGCAGAAACTGAAGATCAGGCAGTTTCAACTATGGATGTGGCGACAGGGGAATCGGACATGGGATCGGCACCGTCCGACAACATGGAAGTGGTTGAGATGGACGAAGGTGGGACCTCTCTGATCGGGTGTTGGAATCCGACACCCATAATGAGGAAAACGCCTAATCGTTCCATCCTCAGCCTCTGATTCCCTTATATCACCACAAACATGTTGAACTGTATTCAGATCAATTTACACTACAGCCGGTCTGCTTCTGCGGCTTTGTGCCAGAGATTGGCTGAGGACAACATTGATTTAGCCATTATCCAAGAACCCTGGATTTACAAAGGTAACATATTAGGTTTACCCAGATCAGGATGGTTACTTACTTATGATACCACCTGTGAAAATATGAGAACCTGTATTTTGGTTAGGAAAGGCGAAAGTGCCATACCCCTTACAGAGCTTTTCTCAAGAGACACAACTGTAGTCAAACTGCTTCTGGTGGGAAGTAAAGTTTGTGAACTCGTTGTAGACTCAGCATATTTCCCTTACGAGGAGAATGATAACTAGTATCCAATAATTAGCCGACACACCTGCGTACTTAGAAAGAAATATTTTAATAGATGACTATAGTTTCGTGTAAAATACATTGATTACACATTCTCAAGTGGGATCAATGTATTTTACACGAAACTATAGTCATCTATTAAAATATTTCTTTCTAAGTACGCAGGTGTGTCGGCTAATTATTGGATACTAGAATATGTTCAACACACGTAAATTTGCAATTTTGAGAATGATAACTTTCCTCCTTTGGAAGTAAGGAATCTTATTAAATACTGCGAAAGCAATGGAACGCAACTCATCATTGGATGTGACGCCAATGCTCACCATGTCGCCTGGGGAAGCACTGACTGCAACCAACGAGGAGAAAACCTCATGGAATTCTTGGTAAGTACTAAGTTACATGTCTTAAATAAAGGCAATGAACCTACCTTCGTTGTAAGTAATAGGAGTGAAGTAATTGATCTAACACTCTGTTCTGTTAATATGCTTTGTTCTATTAATAATTGGCATGTATCTAATGAACTTTCTCTTTCAGATCATAGATACATTTGCTTCTGTGTTGCAGGTGAAAGGCAACAAATGGTATGTCCCAGGAACCCCAGAAAGACGAATTGGGTCGGCTTTAAGGATGATCTAAAAATACTAACAGGAGATATGATTTCTAACATACGCTCGGTGTTAGATATTGAGTTAGCTGTTGACCAGCTGCAACAAGCTATTCTCAGTTCTTATCACCAGAACTGTCCGGTCAAGGTTGCTAGTTTACCAAGGCAAGTTCCTTGGTGGGATAACGAACTTAGTAACCTAAGATATAAGACAAAGAAGCTTTTTAATAAAGCAAAAAAGACAGGCGAATGGGAGGAGTATAAAAATACCCTCACTGTTACAATTAGGCCATCAGAGAGGCTAAAAAGGAATCTTGGAGGAAGTTCTGTGAAGATGTATCAGACATCTCCAATACTGCCAAGCTAGTTAAAATCTTAGATAAAGGTAACTATAACCAACTAAGTTCTATTAAACTTGAGAATGGTAGTTACACAAAATCTGGAAAAGAAACACTAAAAGAAATGCTAGGAGTACACTTTCCACAATCTAAAGAAATCAATATTGAAGACATACATCGATCGGGTCTGGTTTCACTCAGAGGCAACCGAACAGACTGGTGTATGTCTAGAATATGTATATTGTTGATCAATATAAAATAAGATGGGCTACTTCTACATTTAAACCCTTCAAAGCCCCAGGTACGGACGATATTATCCCAATGCATTTGCAAGAAGGATTGGATATCGTTACACCAATTCTATGCCGGATTTTTAGGGCAAGTAAAGCACTAGGGTATCTCCCGTTACAGTGGAGACAAACCAGAGCTATCTTTATTCCTAAACCTGGCAAACCAAGCTATACGCAAGCCAAGTCGTATCGACCAATCAGCCTTACATCTTTTTTGCTTAAAACTCTAGAGAAGTTGGTTGATAGATACATAAGAGATGAGATTCTTATATCTTATCCTCTCGCCAGTCAACAGTTTGCCTATCAGCAAGGTAAATCGACTGAAACGGCTCTTTCTCTTCATCGTATTGTGATACTTGGAGAAAGCTCTTGAGCATAAGGAATTTGCTTTAACTGTTTTCATGGATATAGAGGGGGCCTTCGATAGAATCTCTATAGAAGCTATCGATGCAGCCACTCATAATCATGGAATTAATCCTATCTTACGGCGTTGGTTGAGATCAATTCTAAGTGAACGTGTGGTCATATCTTTGCTTCTTGGGGACACCTTAGCGGTCGCTACTAACAGAGGTTGCCCGCAGGGAGGGTTCTCTCTCCTTTGCTGTGGTGCCTTGTGGTGGATGAACTGCTGGTGTCTCTTGGGAGGTTTGGGTGTGGCTGCATTGGTTATGCGAATGACATCTCAATAGTCGTTAGAGGTAAATTCCCAAAACCGTGTCAGAAATTATGCAGGATGCTCTGTTACTGGCTGAAAAGTGGTGCAAAAAAGTAGGTCTTTCAGTCAATCCTGACAAAACGACCTTGATACCTATCACAAGGAAAAAGAACTTGCACGAGCTGCAAGCTCTTACCTTCTTTGATAGGAAGCTTACCATCTCTTCGGAAGTCAAGTATTTGCATGTTATACGTGACCAAAGAATGACTTGGAGACAACATTTAGAGCACTCGATTACGAAGAGAATCTTTTGGTCGTGTCGGGGTGCTATTGGTAAAACCTGTTGTTTGCTATTGGTAAAAACTTATAACTAGTAATTTAGCAAACTCAAGCTACTACTTGAGCTCGCATTGAGCTGTTTTAAGTTTCACCCTAGGCCACCATACTACCGCAGCGTATGTGAGAATGGGTCTAATGATCATAGTATAGAACCAGTGCATAACTTTTGGGATGATACCCCAGGTTTTACCAATAGCACCCCGACACGACCAAAAGATTCTTTTTGCTTTCGTAATCGAGTGCTCTAAATGTTGTCTCCAAGTCATTCTTTGGTCAAGTATAACACCCAAATACTTGACTTCCGAAGAGATGGTAAGCTTCCTATCAAAGAAGGTAAGAGCTTGCAGCTCGTGCAAGTTGACTGAAAGACCTATTTTTTTGCACCACTTTTCAACCAGTACCAGAGCATCCTGCATGATTTCTGATACGGTTTTGGGGAATTTACCCCTAACGACTATTTAGATGTCATCCGCATAACCAATGCAGCCATACCCAAACCTCCCAAGAGACACCAGCAGTTCATCCACCACAAGGCACCACAGCAGAGGAGAGAGAACCTCTCCCTGCGGGCAACCTCTGTTAGTAGCGACCGCTAAGGTGTCCCCGAGAAGCGAGGATATAACCATACGTTCACTCAGAATTTATCGCAACCATCGCCGTAAGGTAGGGTTAATTCCATGATTAGCAGTGGCTGCATCGATAGCTTCTATAGAGATTCTATCAAAGGCCCCCTCAATATCCATGAAAACAGTTAAAGCAAAATCCTTATGCTCAATGGCTTTCTCCAACAGTAACACAATACGATGAAGAGCCGTTTCAGTCGATTTACCTTGCTGATAGGCAAATTGTTGACTGGCGAGAAGATAAGATATAACAATCTCATCTCCTATGTATCTATCAACCAACTTCTCTAGAGTTTTAAGCAAAAAAGAGGTAAGGCTGATTGGTCGATACGACTTAGCTTGCATATAGCTTGGTTTGCCAGGTTTAGGAATAAAGATAGCTCTAGTTTGTCTCCACCCCTAGTGCTATACTTGCCCTAAAAATCCGGCATAGAATCGGTGTAACGATATCCAATCCTTCTTGCAAATGCATTGGGATAAAACCGTCCAAACCTGGGGCTTTAAAGGGTTTAAATGTAGAAATAGCCCATCTTATTTTATATTGATGAACAATACTTCTAGACATACACCAGTCTGTTCGGTTACCTCTGAGTGAAACCAGACCCGATCGATGCATATCATCAATACTGATTTCTTTGGATTCTGGAAAGTGTACTCCTAGCATTTCTTTTAGTGTTTCTTTTCCAGATTTTGTGTAACTACCATTCTCAAGTTTTATAGAACTTAGTTGGTTATAGTTACCTTTATCTAAGATTTTGACAAGCTTAGCAGTACTGGAGATGTCTGAAACATCTTCACAGAACTTTCTCCAAGATGTCTTTTTAGCCTCTCTAATGGCTTTATTGTAACAGGTGAGGGTGTTTTTATACTCCTACCATTCACCTGTCTTTTTTGCTTTGTTAAAAACCCTTCTTGTTTTATGTCTTAGGCTGCTAAGTTCATTATTCCACCAAGGAACATGTCTTGGTAGACTAGGAACCTTGACCGGACAATTTTGCTGATAGTAATTGAGAATAGCTTGTTATCAACTGGTCAACAGCTAACTCAATATCTAACACCGAGCGTATGTTATAATTCATATCTCCAGTTAGTATTTCTAGATCCTCCTTAAAGCCCGTCCAATTCGTCTTTCTGGGGTTCCTGGGACATACCATTTGTTGTCTTTTGCCTGCAACATAGTAGCAAATATACCTATTATCAGAAAGAGAAAGTTCATTAGATACATGCCAATTATTAATAGAACACAGTAAATTAACAGAACAGAGTGTAAGATCAATGACTTCACTCCTATTACTGAGAATGAAGGTAGGTTCATTGCCTTTATTTAAAACATATAAATTTGTACTTACCAAATATTCCATGAGGTTTTCTCCTCTTTGGTTGCAGTCAGTGCTTCCCCAGGTGACATGGTGAGCATTGGCGTCACATCCAATGACGAGTTGTATTCCATTGCTTTCGCAGTGATTTATTAGATTCCTTAACAACCAATGAATGGAAAAAAGAAAAAGAATTCCAATAAGAAAAAAGTTAAAAATAAAGTTCCAACGATAATAGCCTGGAATGTGAATGGTTTAATGAATAAGGATATTAGTGATTTAAGGAAAGTGTTAAATGACTACGATGTAATAATTTAATTGAAACATGGTCGTTAAAAGCTGAAAATATTGAAAATAATGGTTTAAGTAATAGATATGAATGGAGTCATAAATTAGCAGATAAACAAAGTAAATTTGGAAGACCAAGTGGGGGCATTAGTTTAGGAATAAATAAGAGCAACAGTATTAAATTTGTGTCGCAAAAGATTTATGAGGATTGTATTACTGTAAATATTGTGAGTCGAAAAGATCCCTATAAGTTTATTGCAATTTATAATAAAGATATAAATAGATTATTACATAAATTAAATGAAAACATTATAGAGGATTTAAAAAATGATGTAAATATAATTGTTATAGGGGAAAGGAATGTGCGCGTAGGTAATTTAAATTGTAAATGTATTAATTCTAATTTTGAGGACGAATTATTATTTGAAGATAGAAACTCTTTGGATAAGGTGTGTAATAAAGAAGGAAAATTACTTATGGAATGGGCAAGAGAAAATAATTTAGAAATTTTAAATGGAAACTATGAAAACAATAATGTAGGAAACTGGACTTATATTGGGAATACAGGATGCTCAGTGATCGACCTTTGCTTTGTTAACGAAAAATTCTTACAAAATGATATTTATTTTGAAGTAGGGGATTGTTGGATATCAGACCATCTGCCAATCTCAATAAGAAATAGGGTATGTAGAAAAAATATAGTTGAGAATGTAACAAAGAAATATATATGGGAAGTGAGTTTAATAGGGGAAAATATAAATAAATATAAACAGGTAATTTCAGAAAAATTAAACGATTTAAATTCTATTCAGGAAATAAATGCATTTGATGAAAGCTTTACAAAATTATTAAAAGAGGGGGGTACATAGTATAAGAGAAAAGAAAGAAAATATAGAAGAAAAGGGATGGCGTGATAAAGAACTTAAAGATTTAAAAAGGAAGGTAAAAGAACAGTTAAAAAATTTTAAGAATGAAAATACAATAGAGGAAAGAAAAAAATATATAGCATTGAAAAAACAATTTAAAAAAATGTGCAAAGAGAAAAAAGAATTATGGGAGGAAAACATAAAAGAAAATTTTGGTAGGATTAATACGGGTAAGGAATTTTTATCACATTATTGGAGGGGGTTAGAGTTTCGAAGACTGAGAAAAGTAACAAAATTGAAAAAGGAAAGGAAAAAGAAATTGAAAATAGGTTAGTGAAGATAGATGAGGAAATAGAACTATTTAATGAAGAAGTCAATCTCACAGAATTAATGTCAGTTTTGAAACGCTTAAAAATGAACAAAGCTGCAGGCCCTGATGGAATAAAAAATGATTATATTAAGAATTTGCCTACAGAAGGGATTAAAGTATTTTTAAGCTGGATGAATCGGATTTGGAAGGCCGAAAAAATCCCGGATAATTGGAGAACTGGAAAAATTATCCCTATTTATAAATCGGGAAATAAATGCGACCCAAATAACTATAGAGGAATTACATTATTAAATACATATTTTAAGATATTTGGAGAAATTTTAAGAGGTAGAATAGAAAAATTGCTAGAAGAAAAAACTTTGATTGTAGAAAATCAAGCAGGATTCAGGAAAGGTTATTCGACAATAGAAAATTTGTTCGTTCTAAATACATGTATAACTACAAGGTTAATGGAAAAAAGAACGAAATTGTATGCACTATTTGTAGACTTTAAAACGGCATTTGATTCCATAGACAGAACGATATTACTAAAATGTTTGGAGGAAATAGGAATAAAGGGTAAAATTTTGAGAATAATTAGGAATATCTATGAAGACACTATCGTTACAATTGGGAATGGAACAGAAAAAATTAAATTTAATAAAGGTGTACGACAGGGTTGTGGCCTAAGTCCCGTTTTATTTATAATTTTGATTAATAATCTAGAACTAAAATTAAGAGAAGAAGAATGAGGTGGAATTAAGATAGGAAAAGAAAAAATTTATAGCTTATTGTATGCGGACGATTTGGTGTTAATGGCGGAAACAAAAGCAGAATTAGATAAGATGATTAAGATACTTAAGGAATTGACAAAAGTTAATAAAACTAACAATAAATTTAAAGAAAACAAAAATTATTATTTTTAGGAGAGGAGGAAAAAGAGCGAAAAAATGAAAAGTGGCACTGGGATAATGGAGAAATTTTAATTACAAATAGTTATCAATACTTAGGAAGGTTTTTTACAACACAAAACAGTGTAAATGAAAACGTGAAATATAGAAAAGAGAAAGGTGTTGCAGCGGCGTGGGAAGTAATTAAATTAATAAAAAGATCAAAATTAGAGGATTGGAGTAAAATTAGATTTTTATTTAAAACAATGATAAAAAGTATAGTAAGTTATGGAATGGAAATTGATAGATGGTTAATTAGAGAAGAATTTGAATCTATACAAAATTTGTTTATGAAAGTTGTTTGGTCGATGGATAGAGATGTCCCAGGATATATTATTAATGCGGAATTAGGTCTGTTTCCTCTTCGTCTAGATTTGCTAAAAAGAGCATTTACATATTTGGAAAAAATAATAAATTTAAATATAACAAGACTGCCGAGAATATGTTGGGAAGATATGGTTTCGAAAGCTAAAATTGGAAAATTAAATAATTAGACACAAAAAATTAATGAAATATTTTTTGAAGCGGGAGGGGTAGTAGAATGGGAGAGAGCTTTAGAGGCCGATTACTGGGCATCCAATAAAGTAAATATTATAAAGAGAATTGGCGAAATAACTTTGCAAAAAATAAATAATAAAATACAAAATTCGGCATATAATGAATATTTCAAATTTTTAAATTGGCAAATAAATGGTTCTTACTAAATTTGTACAAAAGTTAAAAATAAGTATATAAAAGAAGTATATATTAAATTAAGAATGGGATGCTTATGGAGGAAAAACAAATACTGGAAAAAAACAGAAGATAAATTTTGTAGGTTGGGATGCAAAGTAATAGAGGGTTGGGAACATGTCATTTTTGATTGCGAGAAATTGACGGAAGAAAGGGAAAGATTGGAAATTAAGAATGTTAAGGATGGAAGAGGTTGGTGGTATAAAATTTTGTCCTCTCAATATGTAAATAAAAATTATGTAAATTCATGATAATATTTATTGAGAAAGGGAAAAAAATGGAATTAGTATAGTTGCAATTGAATTGATTGGAAATGTAGGTTTTTTTTTTTGTTTTTTTTTTTTGAACTTCTTTTAATTTGCCATTAAGGAATTATATATGTGTAAAATAGTTATAATTTTGTTTATTTATGGTGCTGCTTTGTTCGATTAATGAAATTGTGTATGTGTGTACTTTGTATACAGATTTTTTTTTTTTTTTTGTGTTTTCTCCTCTCTTAGGATTGATATTATTTATTTGGATATATTTACATTTATATTGTTAATTACTTATTCTGATTGGGAGGATAAAGTTAAAATCAAATTTAATTTAGGATCAACTTATATTGTTGTAATTAAAAACTAAAAAATTTTATAATGTAAAATAATAGTCTAACAGCTTTGGAATCATATAACTTCTAAAGGGTAAAACCCCGATTGAAGTTAAATAACTTACTTACTTACTTATTAGATTCCTTAACTCCAAAGGAGGTAAGTTATCATTCTCCTCATAAGGGAAATATGCTGAGACCACAACTAGTTCGCTAATTTTCCTATCCTCCAATAAGAGTTTAACTATAGTTGTGTCTCTTGAGAGAAATTCTGTAAGGGGTATGGCATTTATGCTTTTCCTAACCAAAATACAGGTTCTCATATTATCACAGGTGGTGTCATATATACATGACCACCCTGATCTTGGTAATCCTAAAATGTTACCTTTATAAATCCAAGGTTCTTGGATAATGGCTAAATCAATACTATCCTCAGCCAGTCTGTGGCACAAGGCCGCAGAAGCAGACCGGCTATGATATAGATTGATCTGAATACAGTTCAGCATGTCTGTGGAGACGTTAGGGAATCAGAGGCTGAGAATGAAACGATTAGGCGTTTTCCTAACTGTGGGTGTCGGAATCCAACACCCGATCAGAGAGTTCCCCACCCTCGTCCATCTCAACCAGTTCCATGTTTTCGGACGGAGCCGATCCCATGTCCAATTCCCCTATCACCACATCCATAGCTTTGACTGCATGATCATCAACATCTCCTGAAGGCGTGAAACTGCCTGTTGGCTCCTTGGAGGTAGAGGGCACAGGTGGGTTTCACGTCCTCTGGGTCGTGTAGGATCTTAAAGATTCCCTTATCGACCCCAGTTTACGCAAAGCATTTAGCCTCAGTGATGGCCGTGGCAGATTCTCTGTCAACTTGGAAAATCCATCTCAGAGCCTGAGGATCTGCGTTACGGTTCAGCACTCTCCAACAATTGGTGTTAAGCCTCTTGTTGTAGGCATTGAGCCTCCGCAGCAGGACAGCTGAGTCGGTTGTCCATATGTCCTTCGTCCTGAAAGCTACTTTAACAGGTTTTGGCAGGTCACTGGCTTTCAGAACCCTGAGCCTCGTGCCCTGCAGAACACTGTCATTATCAGTAAAGGCTTCTGTCACCCAAGGTGCAGTTTCCTGATTTTCGCATAGGTAAAATAGTACCCCTCCATTCAAGCTGAAACCCTTCATTAATGGTAGAGGTTCCCTTCTGGGGTTCCATCCACCCGCCTAAGAAGGTCCATCTGGATGGTACCTACTTCACTATCGTCCAGTTTCTCATCTGGGAATTTTTCCTTAATGACGGCCATCTTGACACAAGAAGTGACCTCACTATAGGTTGGTTGTTTAGCCCCCTGCTTTGGTCTCTTTGGTGGGCCTTGTGCGTTCTGGGGTAATGGTGTCGTCACATCTGAACGCTGTCTCTTAGTAGATTCTTTGAGGGGTGTTTGCTCGTCTTTGGCTACAGAGCTTTCTGCTTGCCTCTGCCTTTGCAATTTCCTCCTCATATTTCTTCTGGCTGTTTTAGATAAACCGCCAATGTGTAGCCTGCTTATGTTAGAAGCAGTATGCTTTAATTCCGTAGCTCCAGAAGATAACTCGGAACTGCCTGTTAACTTCGTGGGGCTAGGTTTTGCTTGTTGGGAGATCCCAGTATTACCGTTTTCTTCCCTAGGTTCAGCTACCGTGGTAGCTGCTTCTAATGGTTGGGTACTTCCCGAAGGCGACCCTAACCCTTGATTTTTGTTTTTATTTTTAACCATACATTTTTATTTACCGGGGGAAATAAAAAGTCACCGCTTGGCTATCCCCCTATTCCAAGCAGAAGGCTATATACGATGGGGTACTCGCCAGGGCCCCAAAGGAATCGTTTGCGGCACAACATTTTTCGCTATCCTTGTATCATTCAGTCCTCGGCACGATATCTCCCACCTTAACTTGGGTAGAACCATAGCCCCGTTAGCCAGCATGTTTCGGGACCTCCAACTGGGAATTCCTTACTACATCTGTTTCCACCCTCTACGACGTGGACGTGGGGTTGGAAATTTTAGAGGGCAATGCAAACCAATCTCTGATATCTATCTTTTAAAGCTTATTTTATTGAGATGGATTATTATTGTTGGAAAATATAGGTCATTCATTAACTTCGTGATTGATCCTTAAAAAATAACTTATGCTATTTTTCTTCGATTGTTCTTCGCAGTCATATATGATAGAGATATCTTTGATACACTCTGTCCCATACATACATTCATATCTGCAAGGAACAGCAGCGGATCACCTATATTCACCTACGTTCCAATTGAACTAGATTCAATGTATGATATCTTTGAGATCATGTAAGTTATGGGCAAATGTTCCAATCTCTATGGTTTTAGCATTTGGAAATAGAAATGGGTATGTTTTATACTGTTAGGCAAACATTGCGTTAGAAGACAGAAGTCCTTCAGATAGGCATCTTTCTCATAAACAACTCATCTTAGAGGAATGAAAATGACAGTATTTAACTGTGTAATGTAAGTTTCAATAATTGCATTAATAATTTGTAAGCATGATTATTATTATGGTTAAATAGTAATTGCTTTATAAAAGGAAAAGCTCGTAATTATCTTTGAAACAACGAGAATAGAAGTGTTTGAAATGTTATTGTGACAACGGGAAGAAATCACGATCGACGTCATTGCCATTCCAAACAGCTGAACGATGCCTGTGACTTTAGATAAAGAGATTTACAAAGACACGTGCATCGCTCAGCTGACTGGGACGGTTCTCAGATAATGAGATTAACAGGAACTGCCTCATTGTCTCCCGCACCCTACGAAGGAAATCGAAAAATGGATTTTCGTAACATGTAGTGACTATTATATATTTTATTGTATTGTTATTTAAAAACTGTGCAAGTCTGGTCGTTTTAATTACATTTATTTGTTTTGCTAAAGGCGTTTGACTAAATTATGTATTATCTACAATAAGAACTTAACTCTTCTTAATGTAATCCACCATATTAATAGAGCTCGTAAAGTCCAATTGCAATTCAGAATTTTGCCTTAGGGCAACATGGCCAAGTTAAAAGTAAGATAGCGTGAATCGAATTCGATGAAAACTGGCATGACGACTTTGTAGAGAAAGCTATGATATTAGATTGTATTCATCTTGTGACAACGTCTTCTTGAGAAGGTTAAGGGTCCAATATCATTCGATTTATTAAAAATCACGCGGTATCAAGACTTAAGCCCATTGCACATGGATCCGAAAATCGGACGGTCGGATCCACGAATCGGACGTATTCTCTTTCAGATGCCCTTGAAACTCTCTCCGACGTCGTCTATACGACATGTAACATTCGAATCGTTCGTATAGGCAACGTTTCGTGGCCGTGTGAAAAAGAATACGTACGATTCGTGGATCCGACCATCCGATTTTCGGATCCATGTGCAACGGGCTGTACAGGGTGAATTGAGACATATCAATTACAAGTAGTGCTAGTACGAAGTTCATTTCTTTATGATCAGTCGTTTATGAGATGTAACGAGGGATCAGCTAGAAATGAGGCAGCCGATAAAGACTCCCGAACCATAGGCAAGTTTTCATACAATGACCTTAAAAGTTTAAATCTTGAATCTTACCTCCATCGTAGGAAATACAAGTCCACTGGAATGCTTTTAGAATAGTCACTGTTTTAAAGTTATAAAATATGCAATTTATGATAAAGTTATAGCGTATTTTAAAATTATAAAATACACTGGAGGGCATAAGTTACAAACACATGAAATGATATGTCTAAAAAAATATTCAAAATGAATTTTAATGAAACTTCATGAACTTGAATTTTTCTGCTACGCAAATATATCGGGTGGGCGTAGAATAACGGGAGGTGTTCAGAGCCCTCTAGCGAGGAATGTATTGGACTAATCGTAACAACAGTCAGTGAACATAAAGTGTGGAACATGCGGTTTCGATTTCTAAAAAAAAAAAATTAGTATCAAAAGTCGCCAACAGAGAAAATGTGGTGTTGCAAAGGTTACAGTACGAATGTGTAATGAATGAGTAGTTGCCAAATGAGACAGCACATATCAAGTTTCGTAACAATATAGACAACGTTTATTGGTAGTTACAAATAAGATTCCATATGACCACTATTGTGATGTAGCATGAGCTGCATGGGGTGCACGACATGTTCCACGGCGGCTCACAACATATGGTAATATATCGCATTTGTAATGAAATTCGATCTTTCAACGTCGGGCAATCTGGGACATGTCCTTGATACACAATGCGTTTAAGAAATCCCCACAGCCAAAAATCACAAGGATTGAGATCAGGCGACCTCGGTGGCGATGCTGTGGGGAATGCACGACTAATGAGTCCAGTGTCAGAGAAATGTTGCCGCAACGCACGCTGTCCCTAACATCCGATGTGGGGTGGTGCACCATCCTGCATTAAGATGGTCGAATCGAGATATCCTCTTTGCTGTAGTTGTCGAACCACAAAGTTCTTTAGCATATCGGAATACAATGCAGCATTGACGGAATAGGCCACTGGTCAACTTCGGTGAGTTTCCTCGTAAAAATACGGACCGATGATAAACGATGACGTAAAGCCGCATCCCACTGTGACTTTCGGCGAGTGGATTGGCATCTGCAGATCCACGTGCGGATTAGTCGCAGCCCAAATGCGGCAGTTGTGTGTTAATATCATCATTCAAATAAAAGTGCGCTTCATCACTCCATAAAATCCGCCACGGCCATGCTTCAACCACTTCCATGCGCGCTAAGAATCTTAATGCAAACTCCATGCGGGTGGTCACATTGCCAGGGCGCAATTCTTGAACAGGACAGATTTTGTAGGGGTAAAACTTCAACATCTGATGCAGGATTTTCCACACCGTTGAGTATGGGATATCCGTTTGCCTGGATATTGCACGTGTACTGCTGGTAACCCTGCACATTCGTCATCTCCTGTTCCATAGCAGCAGTTGCAACTTCTTCAACATATTGGTGACTGATAGCTTTGCATCCCCGGCCTGGTTGCACTGCTAGAGTTCCAGTAGTTTCAAAGCGTTGAATCATTTTTCTTAGATTTATTATGCTCATCCGTCCTCTTTGTAGCGTCTTGAACCTCTGAAATTCACGAAGGCAGCACTGGCATTCTCGTCCCGCTGTTAATACAGCTTCACTAACAAAGCACGGTTACGGTAAGGTAACGTAACGTAACGTAAGGTAAGAGTCATCGAAAGGCAGTTTCGTCTCCGAGTGATGTGAAATCTCCAAGTTTTTTTTTTTATGATGATTTCTCTACACGTAACGCGGTTATGCAAATTAGTGCGTTAACAGCGCTACATTTTTTCCTGTTGGCGACTTTGGTACTAATTTTTTTTTTTTTAGAAATCGAAACCGCATGTTGTTACGATTAGTCCAATACATTCCTCGCTAGAGGGCTCTGAAAATCTCACGTTATTTTATGCCCACCCATAAAAGATAAATATATAAAAGTATACAAAAGATTTCAAATGGTATTTTAAAAAAAGTCAGGAACTAAATTTCAAAATGACCAAAATAATCAAAATGATGAACTATCAAAATTCCTAACATATCCTAACAAATCTTAATAAAGTGTATAGTATTCTCGGACAGCAACACAACCAGTTTCTATATTGGCAGCAAACAGTTTTGAAGATATTAATAGTCATCCACGAAAAGTCTTCAGCTCAACACGGCTTCTGGAAGGAGGCTATTACAGCAGCAATGTGGTCTTCCCAAGGATGCTCAATCGGATTCAATTAGGAGAATTGGATTAGCAATTCATTTGATGAATTCCTGTTTGTTAAAATATGGATCCACAAGATGATTCTTGTGGGAGGTCATTATCATTCACCGGTAGGAATTTAAGGCGCACTGCAAACATTTATTGTTAAAGGAAAACGTTGTAGAGATGAAATCTTTGAATACTTATTATTGTTCAAAGATTTCATCTCTACAATGTTTTCCTTTTAAAATGCCTTGCTGAAAGATACGGAGACAAATAGATCAGCTACATCATAGATCTCTAATTGTTTTCTTTAATGTTTGATTGGTGATATCTTGTGCCATATTCACTTCAAATAATACCGTTACTGGAATCAAACTGAATAGATACAGACTCATTCATTATACTGCCTCATGTTACTTGTTGACGCATTTATAAATTTTTACGATTGTTTTTTTAAGAATTCATTTTATAAATTGGAAAGAAGATGACACAGATTGGACTTTAAGACTTTAAGAGTCGACTTTAAGAAGCCTTTTGGTTACAATTGGCCTTAAAATTATGAATTGTGTTAAAAGTCTGGAGCGGTTAATTTGCTGATAACGATCATCTCAAGATCTTCTGCAAGAGGACGTCCTTCAAAACACTTTTAGCAATTTCTCCTTTATTGAAATTGTTTATTCTGAAACATATGCCTAAGAACCGTCTTCGTGAGGATTGCCGAACACTCAATCTTGCCCTGAATCGTTGAACACTCTTCCACAATGTGCTCACGCAATGTTTGTACTTTGGGAACCGCCTTAGAGTATACTAGAGTTTTCAGATAGCCCCCAGAGGATTTAGATCGGAGGAGCGTGCAGACAGACCATTTGGTCCTCTCCCAATCCAACTGCCACTTTCGAAACGATTAAAATGTATCGAGCTGTGAGGCTGAAATGAGCTGGAGCCCCTTCATGTATGAACAACAGTTGACAACGAATGTATAATGCGACATCCTCCAGCAGCGCAAGGAAGTTGGTTTCAAAGAAATGCTTGTAAACGTTGCTGTTCAGCCTAGGCTGAAATACTTGTCCAATGGATGATCTCCAACAATGAAGATGATCTCTAATCTCCTGCACATTCAACGAGACATTTTGTTGATACCGTTCTCGGATGGTTGTGTGGATATGCATCGGGTCAGTGACGGTTGTGGAAGTTCACAATGGTAGCCCGGCTAAAGCATGCTTCGTCTGTGTAAAAGAATACACTGGTGAAACATAGGTGCAGCACACTGCTGCCGATAGCAATCGAAAAATCTGACACGTAGAGGAAACGCCTGGACCTTCTGCACATTATATGGGTAGTTGTTCCCAGAGAATTATGTGTATATTTTGATGCGATATGCCTATTCTTGCTATCTAGTAGATGTTTCAGGATTGACTGCGACCAGCTCAAGTTCCTGCTCTTCTGCAACAGGCTTCCGCGTATGCCTGTTTGGACCCCAATTAACGGTAACAGCGATCCCGTTTCTATAAGACGACGATGAATGACACTGAATCTAGCCTTTGCTGGATATCGTCGTTGCGGATGTTTCCCGATAAAGATCCTCTGCCTACCATTTGCTTTTTCCATGTGTAATAGATGTCTACCAACTCCTCATTAGACTATCTCATTAGAGTATTTGTTCATTCCATTCTAAGCTCCGGATATCCTCTGTTTCCATATAATCATCCGTTAGGGCAGCTCCCTGAGAGAGTGCGTTATCATCCATAAACAGCAAGTCAGGTCCCACTGCACCCATGAATAGCTGGTTATATTGCCTTCTGAGATATACATCAGAAGATATGTACATATCCTGAAATGATTAGCCAACTTGAAGGCCCAATGCAATGTAGCAGAATAACGAAAAAAAGTCCATATGAACATGGGTGCGGAAATACCTTATTTAGATGTAGCTGAATGATTAACACTTACATAAGCTAAGTTGTAGCCACTGTTAGATGAGGTGTTCGAAATGGCCTCCATCATCAACAATCCAAACCTCACCCGTTGTCGTGAGGATTGTCGAACAGGAAAGTTCAAACATGACAGAAACTGTTAGATGAGTGAACATTATGCAAAGTGTCTTGTGTGACGCTGTTTGAGGTCAGGGATGTGGCAGGTTGTTTCAGTAGTTGTTATTCAAGCTGCGTTTAGCAACGTGTTCTCACTATTTGTAGGCAACAATAAACAGAAAATATCATGGAAACAGAGGATATCCAGTGCTTAGACTGGCCAGCTCGATCCCTCGATTTTACACCGGTTGAACATACATGGCACACACTCGTGAGGTCTACTGCAGCACAGTCTAGAAATCGTTTGGAGCTCAGGACAACATTAGTGCAAAACTGGGACTCCATTCCACATTAGCAGCTTGATATTCTTGTAAATGCAAAGGTTAATTGAGCTCTAATCTTAATGGCGGACCATCACACAAGATACTGTCTGTTTTCTACATCATCAAAGCTGTACATTGCTTCTTAGCTTGGCATACAACGGATTACGTATTGCTACTTAGTTCCAGGGAGTTTTTTTTCTGAATTATTGTTTTGTTGGATGTGGCACATAAGTAGTAGAATTTGGTTGTACTCTGGTAGAATAGCTGGTAGAATAGCAAATGACATTATCCTTAATTTTTGAGTTAAGTACATATTAATTTTATTGTAATTAAAATCTGCACTGGTTCTTTGGCTTTGAATTTGGCTATTATTGGAATTTGTTAGCTTAAAAGCAAGGAAAGCATGTTTTAACATTTTGAACTTTTTCTAATTTTTAAATTTTCTGTACATAGTTTTGCTTTGTTTTGACAATGTCAAGAAATTGATACTGCTAAGTTCTACAACAAGCATTTTATCAATATTTTAAATATCTTTTATAAATTTTTAAAAACATTTTCGTGAATTCCTTTAGGTTCCATTGCATTAAATGATTCATTTGTTTTCATTTTAGTGCAGTGTGTCAGTTGATGATCACAGCTGTTTTAATTGGAAAAACGTTCAGAACTATTCGAATGTGAGGACTGCGAGTGGCACTTGTGTATATTTTAAATACGGTACGTATAACATTTTTATTATTGCTCTAATTATCTTTTAATAATAATAATATTTCAATTTGCCTATTTGTGATTAATTCCCTTAGTGCCTTTCAGTGAGAGGACAAGGAGTTAATATTTTGGATCTTTCAGGATCATTTTTATTTTATTGTTGTTTATCCCGGCGAGCCATTCGCGGGATCGCATTTGCTTTGGGTAGAGCTTTCGCCCGGCGAGCCAAAACATCAACGAGTACATTCTGCTGATGAGTCCCCAATAAGGACGAAACAATTGTACAGAATTCTCGTTGATGTTGGCTCAATGGGCGAAGGCATATTTATTTGTCCGGTTGGCGTTTTTCCCTCCATTAATAATAATAATAATAATAATAATAATAATAATAATAATAATAAACACGGTCCCCACTACATGTACATATCACAAAGCGTATTAGAGTCATCCTCATATAAACTGTACTGGGACCGCCCCATTCACACAGACCAAACCATACATCACAACAGACCTGACATCACACTTGTTGATAAGGTCAACAAACAGACCTATCTCATTGATATTGCAGTGCCTATCAGCAAGAACATGCAGAAAACTCACGCAGACAAGATCAGCAAATACACCAATCTAGCACACGAGCTCCAGAAGCAGTGGAGGCAGGACCGAGTACGTGTTTACCCATCGTTCTGTCTGCCACTGGTCTGGTACCTCACACATTACACAACAGTCTCAGTACATTAGGACTTCACAAAAACACTTATGCACAACTGCAGAAGACTGTGTACTCAATACAACACGCATAGTTAGGAAATTTATGGACACAACCACACATCCCTAATCATTCTTGCATACGTCTTTACACTTGGCAATATGTGCTTTGGTCCTTGACCCGCCATATTGTTTTTCTAGGGAAACCCAAGGTTTGAAACATAGAAACATAATAATAATAATCCATGGAAGAGGGAGAGACTTACAAGTACCTGGGCTTCCAGCAAGCGCGCGTCATTGACAACGCAAACATCAAAAACGCACTGAAGAAAACATACGGTGCTCGCGTTCATAACAGCCTAAATAAAACTCAACGCCAAAAATAAAATTAAAGCCATCAAGACTTTTGCCGTCCCCACACTAACATATTCGTTCGGCTTAATTTCATGGACAAACACTGAACTCGAAGCACTACATCACACGAGCACAACATTCACGAAACACAATATGCACCGCCCCAAGTCCGCTACGGAAAGGATGACTCTTCCCCGCAAGGAGGGAGGCCGAGGACTCATCAATCTCATCACCCTACACGAAAAACAAGTACACACACTTAGGGAACACTTCCACCAAAGAGCACAACACTCCTCACTCCACTCAGCCATTGTCAAGGCTGACACACACCTCACACCTGTGGACCTCGAAAACCCTTCTCCAACACTCACCACCCACACTCAGCAGCTGCGTGAATCATGGGCTCGTAAGGAACTCCATGGCAGACATCGCCACGAACTCAGCCACCTCATGTCTACATGGAAGCGTCGAACAGATGGATGACGAATGATGAGCTGTTTGGGGAAACCGAAGGGTTTATGATCGCGATACAGAACCAAGTCATCCCCACACGCAACTACAAGAAACACATTCTACACGATGCAAACACACATGACGACAGATGCAGGAAATGCCACACAACACATGAGACGATCGACCATCAGGCTGTCCCCTCCTGTCCCAAACAGACTACCTCCACCGACACAATCAGGTAGCGTCGATCGTTCATCAACAGCTAGTATATAAATACTCACTTATTCAGAACACGGTCCCATACTACAAGTACACCTCACAAAGCATAGTAGAGTCACCCTCACATAAGCTGTACAGACAAAACCATACATCACAACAGACCTGACATCACACTTGTTGATAAGCTTTAACAAACAGACCTACCCTGCAGTACCTATCAGCAAGAACATGAAGAAAACTTTGCATGCAAGAAGAAACGCATGTACTGTACTAAACTTTTACATGCACTGAATATCTTAAAAAGTCATTGAATTCGAAGCTCGTGCATCTGTTTAAAAAATTACTATTACATTTATTAAAAATAAAAACTATTTACATTTAAAAAAACTATTTACATTTAAAACATTGTACCGGTTTCGGCCCAAGAGGAGCCTTCTTCTGCAATGAGGAAATTACATTTAAAAAATTTGAATTTATACAAACAATGACTATACAATAATTAATTTCAGCCAATGGCGAAAGGGACCAGTCTTTCCTTCGCTTCATGATGTCACGGCTGCATGATGTCACTGCTGGGTACGTATTCATCTTGCGTCACATTGGGTTATTCATGTCTGCCAACACCTCCTAGCGGGAAATGTAATCTGTTGATATCTCGTCTGTGTACATCTCAAGGATCGTCATTAAAACTAATAACTGTAAATAAACTAATATAAATGAAATTATTTGACATGCCAATTATTATACGATTCATCACAATTTACAATTTTTTTTTTCTTCCTTCTTCTGTTTTTTAGTCTTATGTTAGGGCCGTTCATCCAATGTTAATGCTAACTGCTTTTTTTTTTTTTTTTTTTTTCTTTCTTAACGCCATATTCACGTATAGCGGGCACTGATAACTGTCTATTGTAAGCATTTTCCATTGTTAATATAAAATAGGATTCAATACATTTTCTTTGTAGATCATGTTGACAAATTGCTAAAATTGTTGGATTGTTCACGTCAATTCTATGTTGATGAGTGATACTATGCCTATAAGTCAAATACTGTTTATTTCTAGTCTTAATGGCTGTAACATGCTCTTCAGTACGATCCTGTAATTCACGTTGGGTCTCACCTATGTAAAAACAGGGGTGGTCCTTGCATTCGATAGTGTAAACAACTCCTTTAGTTATTTCTGCATTTTTCTTTTGAGCTTGCTGCATTATTCTAGATATTGTTCTGTTGGCAGGTGACGTCACAACGATATTATAAGGTTTACAAATTTTGTTTAAAGCAGGAAATGTTTCATGATTATATGGAATAGAGGCATACTTCATAGTTGGGCGATGTTCTGTATCCTTCACATTATTGTAATACTTTAAAGTTGCTCTTTTTATGTGCCTTTGTATAAACTGGTCTGGATAATCATTATTTATCAAAATTTCATTTATAATCCTTATTTCATTGTCAAAACCTTCTTGACTACTTGACAATCGAAATGCTCTATTGACCATCATCGAAATTAAATTTATTTTAAACGCCAACGAACCATATGATAAAAAATTAAGGGTTATACCAGAAGCCATAGGTTTACGATATACATTAGTAGCTATCATATTATTTCTTGTTATTAATATGTCCAAATATGAAATGCTATTATTACTTTCTTGTTCTATTTCAAAATCAATGCTAGGATGTATTTGAGAAAATATGTCAAGTATTCTTAGTTGAATATTAGTATCACAATAACAAATAATATCGTCAACATACCTCCTGTAAAATGCTAGTTGAACTTGTCCTGCTTCAAGTAATTCTATTGCCGTATCCTCTATATATCCCATTACCCATTCGGCCAGAATGGATGACGCCTTGAGTCCCATGAATAAACCTGATGTTTGTCGATAAATTTTATTATCAAATGAAAAAGTTTGCATTAACATCATTGCTTTAATTAAAGGAATTAATCTATGAAATCTATCTATCTATCTATCTATCATTCTATAATCAGAATGGGTTGTACCCTATTAGACCAATTATTAATTGTCAAGGTTCAGCTGTTGAATTATTATCTAAATTAATTTATAAGAAAATGTCAAATCTTAATGTGATTACTAAATATTCAGTAAAGAATTCTAAAGAAATTGTAAATGATATAAGACAGTTAAAAATGCAAGATGGGCACTCATTCATGTCACTGGATGTTACAGCATTATTTACTTCGATAACATTAGATTTGGTTATTAAAGCAATTGATCATTTCATTTATAAACATGTGCAATATTTTAGTGAGAAAGATAGATTTCATAGATTAATACCAAAATATCCAAAATATCCCACCAGTCTACTTTTTGGCTTGTGGGATAAACAAAGCCATGCGCTTCATTTTAACCCTAATAGATATGGAGGCTGAACTAAAAGATTTGATTTGGATGCAACGACTGTAAGCCTTCCAAAATCTTCAGATTGGATATAGAGTTGATTATCGCCTATTGAAGAAGGCGACAGCAATATATTTTCAAAGAAGGATATAATTTAATGGATCACTTGAGGATAGGCGGAGCTTCGTAGTTACAAAATATCCCACCACGCTACTGCTTCGCATGTGGGATAAACAAAGCCACGTGCTTTGTTTTAACCGGTTTAGATACAGAAGAAATATTATATTAAAGAAGGATATTCCAAGCGTTTTTACAGAATTATTACAGTACTGGATCTGCACAGTATTGAACCATCGTCTTGAAATATCAAATATCGACGATTTTTTAAGTAATTCAAACAAAGTTATATGTTTGTTTATCCCATTAGCTCTCGCCGCATGTGGGATACACGTCGTACGTGACGTCGATAGGGGCGTAAACCTCAAGTGGTCCATTGGCATGTCAAATAATTTCATTTATATTAGTTTATTTACAGTTATTAGTTTTAATGACGATCCTTGAGATGTACACAGACGAGATATCAACAGATTACATTTCCCGCTAGGAGGTGTTGGCAGACATGAATAACCCAATGTGACGCAAGATGAATACGTACCCAGCAGTGACATCATGCAGCCGTGACATCATGAAGCGAAGTGAAGACTGGTCCCTTTCGCCATTGGCTGAAATTAATTATTGTATAGTCATTGTTTGTATAAATTCAAATTTTTTAAATGTAATTTCCTCATTGCAGAAGAAGGCTCCTCTTGGGCCGAAACCGGTACAATGTTTTAAATGTAAATAGTTTTTTTAAATGTAAATAGTTTTTATTTTTAATAAATTTAATAGTAATTTTTTAAACAGATGCACGAGCTTCGAATTCAATGACTTTTTAAGAAACGTATGCACTTATACACAATTCCAGAAGGCTGTGATACTCAACACAACACGCATAGTTAGGAAATTTAGAGACACAACCATACATCCCTAACTATTCTTCCAATTTTTTTTTTTGTACACTTGGCAATTTGTGCTTTGGCCCTTGACCCGCCATATTGTCTGAGCTGGGGAAACCCATGGTTTGAAGTTTTTTCGATAATAATAATAATAATAATAATTTTTTTTTTTTTTTTTATTATGATTCTAAATACAAAAGTTACAGTCCCGTTAGGAATGACAAATTCCTATCAACAGGTTCTGACTATAGGTAAACTACTAATATTTAATTAATTTTGAATACATTGTTAAAAAATATGAAATTACTTACACAGTATTGTTTTTACAAGTGATTTTTGTCAGGTAGACCGCTAGGTGATAATTTTCAAAAAAATTTTAAATTAGGCAGTAACATGATTTAAAAGTTAAAATAATAATAATAATAATAATTCAACTCTACAAAGTACACCCCAAGATCACGGCATTCTTGGATGCCACGATGAAGAGTTGGAACACAACATTACAACTACGCACCTCCAACACCTCCATCACT
The DNA here is from genome assembly GCA_023159025.1 of Thereuonema tuberculata. Taxonomy (NCBI): domain Eukaryota; kingdom Metazoa; phylum Arthropoda; class Chilopoda; order Scutigeromorpha; family Scutigeridae; genus Thereuonema; species Thereuonema tuberculata. The sequence goes on from JAFIDM010000001.1 coordinate 7,653,360, forward strand.
ACAGTCCCCATTCCCATAAGGAGAGGTATTTTCCAGGGAGATTCCTTGAGTCCCCTTTGGTTCTGCATCGCCTTGAATTCATTAAGCCACATGCTAGAAAACACAAAACACGGTTATAGGCTTATCTAAGGCACTCTGACACCATACAAAATCACACACTTACTCTACATGGATGATATTAAACTCTACGCTGCAAACAACACACAACTTACTAATTTACTACAAGTCACAACACAGTTCACCAAATACATTGAGATGGAATTTGGAATCGATAAATGCCGCAAGCTACATATAACACGCGGGAAGATTCGAATTTCGAGGGTTTTGAACTGGAACATGGGTTGGCCATCCAATCCATGGAAGAGGGAGAGACCTACAAGTACTTGGGCTTCCAGCAAGCGCGCGTCATTGACAACGCAAACATCAAAAACGCACTCAAGAAAATATACTGTGCTCGCGTTCACAACATCCTCAAAACACAACTCAATGCCAGAAATAAAATTAAAGCCATTAACACTTTTGCCGTCCCCACACTAACATATTCGTTCGGCATAATTTCATGGACAAACACTGAACTCGAAGCACTACAACGCACGACACGCACTACATTCACGAAACACAATATGCACCACCCCAAGTCCGCTACGGAAAGGATGACTCTTCCCCGCAAGGAGGGAGGCCGAGGACTCATCAATCTCATCACCCTACACGGAAAACAAGTAAACACACTTAGGGAACACTTCCACCAAACAGCACAACACTCCTCACTCCACTGAGCCATTGTCAAGGCTGACACACACTTCACACCCGTGGACCTCGCAAACCCTTCTCTAACACTCACCACTCCCGACACCCACACACAGCAGC
>JAFIDM010000001.1:7659226-7671921 GCA_023159025.1 Thereuonema tuberculata
CTAGTCATTTGTTAAATTTAATTCAAACACACGTAAAAATTTATCATATAATGATTTTAATTGTTATGGATAATTAAACTGGAATTACTTTGATACTTGCTCATGGATTGAGTTGAAAAGATGAGAGGGATACGGAAGTGCAATGAAAATTGAAGAAAATAAATTATTAAAATGAAATAAAAAACAAAAACATGGTAGTTACATGAAAACAGAAAGTAAAAGAACTGGAAAAGATTAGAAAACACATTCTTACCGTTCTAATACTCAAATGCAACATCTTTATCCGCTCTAATAAGTCATTGAAATGTATAAGACAAACATGGAAATCAAGAAGATGGCATTTCTAGAGGAATAAATAAGGGAAAAGCTGCCATGTCAAAACGGCATTTACAAAAACGAAGACAAGTATTTATAATAATAGTATTAAAAATACAATAACTGTTGGCACTTAAAAAAAAAGACAGAAGCAAAATTATCTATCAGCAGAAATGTTTTTTTGGCGACGGTCAGTTAGAATTTCAAAAAAGAAAAAAAAAACAGAAATAATTTAATTAAAGAAAAGATGAAAGAATAAAAAAGCAAGAGGGGATTACATATAAACGCTGCAATTAAAATGATGTAGATATGTGAAACGGATTACAAAGAAAGAATTCCGAAGAAAATTTTCGAATATGCTTCCACCTGGGAACAAGAAAGATCAAAAACAATATGAACGGAAGAAATTTCAAGAATGATGCGGGGGAAAGGATTAACTGATGGTGACTGCGAAGATAGAGACGAATGAAAGAAAGCAATTGTGTTAATTAATGTGCAGAGAAAGATGCTGTAACATTGTTAAATCTGAATAATAAATAAAAAGAAATGAAGAAAATCATAAATATAGAAGCAGATAAGGACTGTTATTAATATCAAAAACACCACCCTGAAACTTTCAGCTCGATTAAAACTTACAGGGTGCTTACAATTAAAGTTGCGATTTCAAAATGCTCTAACTTTAAAATTACCGGTCAGATTGACTTGATATTTTACCAGAACAATTTGGAAAAAAATAGTTCCAAAATGTGCCGATCGATGGCGCTGCCAGGGTTCACATTGCTGTTCTGGAGGTATGCAAATTACTAAGACATGTTAGTAATGTCTTAGTAAAGAAGTCTTAGCCAATTACTAACACGTCTTAGTAATTTGCATAACTCCACAACAGCAATGTGAACCCTGAGAGCGCCATCTATCGGCACATTTTGGAACTATTTTTTTCCTTCGCCAAACAAAATTCCATTACCTCACGGTTGTTCTGGTAAAATATCAAATCAATCTGACAGATAGTTTTAGAGTTAGGTCGTTTTGAAATCGCAACTTTAATTATACGTACCCTGTATATCAATAACCACACAGCCATTCTCTAACTCGCCTGAACAATTTGAATTTTCATCAATAACTTGCAAGAAAACCTACAAATGTACGAAAAGAATTGCCAAGCTTTTGTGTAGCCAACAACCTCTTTATTCAATCCAAAAAGGTATTATAAAATATTTTTAACACCTTCAGAAAGTTTATCAATAATACCATCGCCTTTCCTTTCCATCCATCAGAAATATCCTCGACAATTCTTACGCAATTATCAGTGAGAACTTTTTATTATTTTTTACAAATTTTATTCTTAAATTCCAAATTAATAGTTATACAGAAGTGAACCATTGAAACTTAAGGCAACATTCGTTATAATCCAAACAATTCGAAAATAATAATTAATATCTTATTCAAGGAATAAGAAATCACCAAACACACCAAAAACTGTTAAAAGTCTTTATAATAAACTTATAACAATTTTTGGTGTTTGGTAAAATAAAATTTAATATAAATTTTATAATAATATAAAAATTTTCCATAATGTCAAATTCAAAAATATATTACGGAATCCAAAAGCACAGCTTTCGGAATGTTGTGCGATTCCCTTGTCAATCATAGGATGACACACAAGGATTGACAAGGGAATCGTACAAGATTCCGAAAGCTCTCCTTTTGGTTTCCGTTAGGTATTTTTAATTTTTATTATAAAGACTTTTAACAATTTTTGGAGTGTTTGGTGATTTACTATTCAATTAAATGCACATTTTAAGCTTTTATATAATATTAACGGAATACTGAGTTTTGTTTTTTTAGTTTTTATGAAAGTTCTAGATATATCTGGCACTTTTTCGCCGCAGCTGAGGAACATAGCGAAATGTTCTTCCCTGTAAAACTTGGAGCGGGCTCAACTATGAGACTTCCTCATTGAAATTAAATTTTTTCAGTTGTCAGCCTTTACTATTGAGGATAAAAATTTTAACGTGAGTGAATATAGTTACAGATGAATTTTAAAAAACCTAACACAAACAGTATTCTTGAAAAACGCAAGGACCTTTTAATTCAATAAATTCAATTTTCGTCCGTTAGGTAAACATTGACACGTGGACTTGGAGTCATTCGACACGTGGACCTGTAATTATTCAACATTTGCATTTCCCTCAGATCTCCAATGGTTTTATTTGTAAACAAAACCACATGGTAATTGTTTTGTGTGTATTTCCCCTGGGCGGCATGGCAACCAGCTTCTCACCCATTGGCATATTAAGTTTTCCGCAGTGAGCTTTTTCTGCAGCGACACCATTAGTCCCTTACCTCTATATATATAGCCTGCTCTCCTATTCTTAATTAATCACTGATGAAAGCCTATTAACAGGTTGGAACCTAGGTCTGGTTTCTTCTATTAAATGTTTTTTTTAAAGATTTTTTAGCTTTTTAACAATTTTTTTTAAAAAAAGTTTTAATTAAGCGAAATACTTAATTTCTACTAAGCTTTTTAAAATTCATCCGTAGCCTTTACTATTATAGGGAAAATTAATTGATTCTGCCGAGAGAGAGTTAGAATCTGTTGTTCCAGGCATGTGTGAGGATGGAATCCCTCCCAATTTTCAAATGAACCTCATGATTGTTCTTCACAATCATCGATTTCAGAAGTTGTTTTCCGTCATCAAGTATTCATCCACTGTTCTGCAAAAGAGTAACACCTAAATTTGCAAATTTCTTAAAAATTAGATAAAAGATCGGTATTCCAAGAATATGATATTACCTAAGGATTTCGAATTATTTCGCTGTAAAGTAATGTGGTATTAATTTTCGTGGTTAGGCTGTATACATTAGATGTCAGTATAGCTAAAGTTGACAATGTGATTTATATTTATATTTATAAACTTACAAATTTACTAATGTTTTGATAAATTTACCGTAATTTTAAATTAATTCCTTGAATATTAATTTTTAATTTTCAATAACCATAGGTGGCAGGATTTCGTTTTCAGGACCTGTAACAAGTTTTCGATTGGATATTCCCAAGCCCCCAAACAACTGGTTATGGATAAATCTTTATATAAGGGTAAACATTTTAAATTAAAACAATTAACAATTAAAAATGCAGTGTATACTTTAAATTGGTTCTAAATGCATTTTTTCTTTGCCTATTTTTGCTATGCATGACTGCGAATCCTGTTTTTGCCTTTTAAACTATTTAAATTTCCTATGAGCTGTAAAAGTTTTTACTTTATTACTCAGGCACAAATCTATTGAGTTGCTTTCAATGTCTTTCTCTTAAGGAATGTCTTAGAATCATCAAATGGTGATCTGATTTGTGATTTTTCGTTTTGAAAATTATTTTAGATGTCTACATTAACCGAGACCTTTTATTAGGTGAACAGATGATGTTCGTGTTTGCTTCAAAAATGAATATTGATAATAAATAATGGAAATAAAAGAAAACACTAACAAAGATAAACAAAACAAAAAGGACGTATAAGAGAAGAGTGAATAAGGAAAGGAATTTTCTAAGAGAAAACACAATCCCAACTTTTCTTATTTAATTTTTTTTTCCTCGCCTTCCGACCCCCCCTCCCCCCCTCGCACAAATGGTTATCCCTGCTTGTGCGGATTCCTTTGCGCACAAATTAAACTCAGCCCCTCTCTCTCTCATGGCGTTTGTCATATATAGCATAAAAAAGTTTTAAATTCATGTTACTTGAGGAATATTCCAACCCTAAGGGAATCGAAACTGGTTGTTTCCTTTGTTTTTAAAATGTTTTAATCTTCACTTTCACTTTTAATAGTGCATCGACAACTCTACATTTTATACAATTAAGTGCATATTAAAACTTTTAATATATAATGAAGTATCACGGTTTATTTGGGTTTTATTTTTGTTTTCCCACCAGAAAGTTGAATTGGTAAATTTCTTTATTATTTCTTCAGTCTTAGTTTTATAAACTTCGTTATTAAATCCTTAAGTTTTGTTATTTTTGTTATCTTTATTTTAACCTCTTGCTGTCTTCTTATTTTTCCTTTTTATTCCGTTTTATTTCCCTGCTGCTTTTCTTCCCCTTTGTTTTTGTGTTCTCATGCGAATTCTAATTTTGTTATTGTCCCACGAGAATATTCTATATCTTCCTACTCCGAACCCCTACTGGCTCTGCTACTGTGATTGGTTACATTTTGAGATCCTTGATGACGTTACTATTTATGTAAAACCAGCCATTTCAGAAAAATAAAATAAGTTAATTTAATTCAATTGGAAATGTGATCCATTATGGTGTCATCGGAGAGAATTATGGATACTTTTATTGCTTCTCCCAATACATAATAGTAATAAAATAAGATAAGAAGATAAATAAGATAGTAATAAAATCCATAATTCTATGTTACTAAAGTCCTCCAAACCAAAGAACGACCGTGGCCACCAGATGTCGCAATAGTAGAATTTGAATCGATTGTATATGTCAGTGTTTATGGCGGGAAAGTGAACATTTAGGGAGTTTGAAGTTTACGGAAAAAAGACGATATTTATTTTCTTGAACTATTCTGATTTCTCATCAAATATAATTTCAAAAATTTATTTTTATTCATTCATTCGTTTCAATCGTTCAAAATCAGTCTCCTACCTTTTCCAGTTGGTTTTTTGACGACATTGCATCCCTGAGATCGACAAAAATGAAGACGAAGATGGGATTCGTTGACTCACGTCTCGTCTAAAAAAACGGCACTGCGATCGAAAACAATTTCTCTGATGTGCCGTAAGTAAGTATGTCATAAGGCCTTTTCGAAATAAGAAGTAACGTTAGCAATAACTTCCGTTGTTTTGCTTACAACGGTTTTCTCTGTCGGAGAGTCGCCATTTTTAATCTTCTCTCTCGACACAGATTCAGTCCTGGAATGATTAAGAGATTATGGGTGTAGTTCAAGGTCAGAGTCGTCCTTTGGTTTGGAGAACTGTAGATCAAATTAATTTCAATGTAACTATCACAAGGAATCGAAATAGATCCCTTTTCTACACAACCTCTGTGCGATCTAACTGACACAAAAATTCGCCTGTTGTTAGAATGTGTGACGAATACAATCGTCAGTGTCATAATCTTGACATTTTTAATATGAATCTTAATGACCAAGTGCACTAAACTTCAATTACCTTTGATGGCTGCATTGTGGACGTAGCTAAAATTAGTGGGGGGTGCTGCTCCAGAAAAATTTTAGCCTTTGCTTTAAAATTGTGTGAAAGGAAACAAACATGTATAAAAAGAAAATTTATTCAGAAACTTTATAAATATCTTTTTATACATGTTTGTTTCCTTTCGTACAATTTTAAAACAAAGGCTAAAATTTTTCTGGAGCAGCACCCCCCCCCCCCCTCTAATTTTAGCTCCGTCCACACTGCAGCCATCAAAGTTAATTGAAGTTTGGTGCACTCGGCCACAAGCCTTTCAAATTAGCCATTATTTAGAGTCGTCTCATTCCCCTGCTGTTCCTTCTCTGTTTTTATTTATCTTTCCATCTATCTTTATATTTTGCATTTTCGTAGATGGTGCTGTACTTTTTCTGATGTATATATATATTTTACTGTTTTTATTTGTATCTTTTTTTTATGTAATCTTGAGTTTCTTATTGCGTTTTTATACACTTTTAATATCCGTTATATTCGGTTATTTTGTTTTTTAATGTTATTTTTTATTTGTATTTGTATATTTGTGTGTACATTGTTTATTTCCTTATACGTTAGTTTTTCTTTTAGAGATACTGCAACTGGGTACATTCCCGTTGTATCTTTCCTACAAAATAAAATAAAATACTATGTAACTGAAAGAACGAAAGCGTTTCAATTGAGATTTTGACTCAATGTGATTGAAATGTGAAAGTGGTAATAACTTAGTGTTCACAAGTGCCAGATTTAGAAGCTAAAGACTTCAATGATTCTTACCAAGTGACAAGTTTAGAAGACAATGATTTCTGCCGAGTACCGGGGATGTAAGCTAGACCCGACGGTTGAATGTGGCGCGGTACTAAAGCATTGCCCGGATACCTCGTCGTTTTGCCGCCTAGAGAGAGAGCATCATCAATACTTCGCCAGTACATTTCACATACTGGTACGAAATGAACTGTGACATGATTAGATTCTGCATGAACTCGACCAGGATGAAGAACCGCAAAATACGTGTTTCGGAACTTGGTTCTACTAATCTTGGGATCCCAAGCAAAATTGTATGTGTTTCAACGGAGACTTTAAGTTATGTCTTTTTTAACAAAATTTAAAAGACTGACTTTATTTCTCTACTAATGCGAATTGTTTGAATACGTATAAAAGATAATTCTGCATTAAAAGTAAACCTAAAGTTGCTTATTAAATTGTTTTTCTTTATAATCTTAATATTTTACTTTCATTTAGCCATTTACGTTTACGTGTATCTAGATATTTTTGAAGGCAGTAAGATAAAAAAATATTTTGTTCTTCATTACATATTTTCTTATGTGTGTTTTTTTATTAGAATCATTTATTTATTATTGTTTTCAGAGTGTAGTTTCAGGCTTACGATAGTACTATGTGGGGGAGGCCTATCAAATGTGGTATAGCTTCCCTTTAATTCTGCTTCTTTGAATTTATTCAGCAATTCATCTTAAATAATTCGTTAGAAGCTGAGATTGATGTTCTGACCTCCTTTTTCATTATTTATCTATTTGTATGTCAGAATTGGTAACAGTTTTATTTTTCTTGCTTATTATTTATTTTCTATTATTGTTATTGATCACAGTATAGTTATCCGTGACAAGATTGATAGCAGAGCGGAATATTTCTTTCTGTAATTGTTCGCAAATATAATTTTTATGTAATTCGTGACAAAAACTACTGGTTCCGCCAGTTTAACTTGGCTTTGACGAGTGACACAAATTACAAATTATACGGGTATATAAGCAATTGACAGACCAATGGTAATTAACATTAAAGTTGCGGGAAGACAGAACCAATGGAGAATCAGATGATTTGTGTAATATTATTATAATTATTAATAATACTGTATTTTGTGCAACGTTTCAAAAGGCAGGATCAAATGACGGACTGAGCCGAAGAACGCACCATCATAAACCGGAAACGGATCAAACATGGTTTGAGTCTGAGCCGGAAGGAACTCCCTCATCATATGATTACGGAATCTTGTTGATATTCTGTAAATAAAAAAAGGAAAAAATTATAAAAAACATAAGATGAATAAAAATATGATAAAATGAAATAAAATAGAATAAAAAAAAAGAAACCAACCAATATTTAAATAACGCTTAATGTGAGTTATTCAAATTCTTAATCTTTTTATTGGCTAAAATCTGTCTTTAAAATAAAAAAAAATAATTCAAATCTGTCTTCATATATCGTCGAGGGAGGGCAATCTCCTCTTATGCGTCTGGAACACATTCCAACGCTATGCAAAGCCTTGATACAGAACTACATGCGTTTCCGAAACCCTGGAAGCATCAGTTTCTCTGCGATCTTTCTCAGCTTTCTTATAATTCTTTCCCACATGAAATCATCTAGATAATGTCTTCGCGACATATTAAAAATTTCACATTCGTCACTTCTTTTTTTTACGTCAAACATACCTTCAATCACAATTCACCTACTGCTTCAATTTACCTTTCAACCGTTTCAGTACTATCGTGTGATCTCTGTGCACATGATTCACAAATTTCCATTGTACGCACATTTCTAGTGATCGTTCACATATATGCAAATTTCCACAAGCTGTTTCGTGTGATTTTGTGTTTGTAACCATTAGAACTAGTGGACGCTTATGTATGTTACAACACAACAGTGAAAATGACCATTTCATGAATAGCAAATTTCTGTCCATTCCGAGAAATTTAAATGACTTCTTTGCTTATCCATTTCTGGGACCGGGAAAGAACTTGTCATAAATTGGTTATAGCTTAGAGTACTTGAACTGGCTATTTGTTAACTTGTGTTTGCACATTTAATATTACTAGCGAAACATTGGTGTATTCAGTTTTATATATTAATATTAATTTGTATTGATGAAAATTATCCTTTGTCGTATTGCTGTGATGAGCATATTTTCATTACTTTTATCCTTTTATAATCTGCAAATACATGAATCAAATGCAAAATTTAGGTTATGCTATGTTTATTTTGTTATGTTATATTTGTTTGTTGTTGACATTCAAAGTTGATATTACGATTATGTAATGTCTACAATTTTAAGATTTTGACTGACTTTTGACTGATGTTTATTTATTACTAATTTTAATGCTATGACTTCAGTGTTCAATGTAATCTTCAGTGGTTTTTTTTTTGTCCAGTTCATACAATTCTGCCCAGTAAAATGAACAGGAAACGAGACCAGGTCAGCAATGGACAGAAATTTACCCAATGCATGAAATCGCCAATTTCACTATTGAGATGTAAGAAATATTCGGTATTTTTAAAATTTTTATATATTTTAATTTACAGGGTATAATACTATCACCGGAAACAAATCCGATTTATCAGTCTGTTCAAGAAGGAATTTCTCTTCCAGCAGCTGTATCAGGAAAAATATCAGTAACTGTGGCGCAGGTATTTTCACAAAACATACCTCTATTTTTGAAAGAAATGTCTTACTCAAATAAATAAATTGCAGTCTAAATTAAAAGTTATTTGTAGTAGTTTCTAAACTGAGATTCAATTATAGAAAAAGAAAGATTTTTTTATTTTAATTAAAAAATACGAATTAATAGATAGCAATAACTCATTGCCATTCTTTTTATTGGCTAAAAGTGAAATTGGTATGAAAATGTAATCTTATAATTTCATTTGGCCATTGCTTTGGTCAATTTCTCTTACTATAAATGTTGATGAGAAGTTCTAAGCCTTGCTGTATTAAATATATAGTACAATCCTAAAGACCATATTAATCTATGTTCTTTTGGAAGGATTACGCAGAGGTTTGGAAAGGCGTGAAGCAAATAGTGGAGACCACATCAAAGCTTGCTTTTAAACTTAATTAAAAGTTAAAAGAAAAACTAAAGCAGTACGTTACAAAACTGAATCGGGTTGAAAAAAAGCCTCTCTACAGGAATAGTAGAAAAGCGATTATTGGCTATAAAACACAAGATGAGTTTTGTTAAAGAAAACTGGGATTATTGTCTTTAAAAAACGATTTACTTTAGCTGCACTTGGCCCAGCGAAAGAACGACTTTGACCTTGGAGAATACCCATGATTTCTTAATCATTCCAGGACTTAAGTGTGTCGAGAGAGACAATGGAAAATGTCGTCTCTCGATCAACCGATCGCTGTTTTAAGTGAAACAAAGCACGTTTTGCTAACGTTAATTCTTATTTCGAAAAGGAGAAATCAGCGAAACAGGATTAATATCTTATTAGAAAGTTAATGAGCGAACATCAACTGCGACAGGAATTGGATTAACATCAGTGAAAGCTATTCGCCGAGAAGCAAGCCTGCAGCCGAGTATTGGACTAAAGACCATCTGGTAGAAACTGCAGTAGAAACCATTAATTATTTCGGCAACTAATTCTTATGATTCATATAGCAGTTCTTCTGAATCCGATGAATCTATTTCCACTTATGAATCTTCATTTCAATCCATAGATTAAAATGAACTTCATGGAATGAACCTAATTTCATATTATTCTAAACAACTGCTGCGTAAATCATAAAAATTATATCTTATCATATATAAGCTACATAAAAATTCTACACACCAAAAAAAAGAGCTTTCAATATTGTCACCTATTATTTTCTATATAAAATTAGTTGCATCAACATTTGATGCACGTTAAACCTTCTTACAATTTGATTTGAGCGGGCGTTTAAGTAATAGAATATGTTAAGCTCAACAGTTAAGCAAATTTGGGTCATTCCATAGAAAACGTACCTTTTTAAGTACAAGGCACTTATTTACTTAAGAAATATTCAAAGTTCTTCTTTCAGTGGATATAAATAGCAATACAAACCAAGGAAGATATGAACATTGGTATTCTTTGTTCTTTCATTTTAAAGTTAAAGTATCCCACTTAAAGGCCTACAAAGGCCTACGGGGTGGCTGGAGGATAGGCTCCAGCATTCACGACATAACGGGACGAATTGAGGTCGGGGGGTCAGCCCGACGCCCGCCCGCCTTTAACTCCCGGGAAAGAAACCCGGTACCCATTCTAGAGAGGGCTGGGTAGACCCTAGGACCCGTTTGGAGGAGAAAGGAGCATGGAAAAATTCCCGCACTCCGCCGAGGCCGAGAACCGAACCCGCCACCTCCAACCCACAGCCAAGCGCCCTAACCCACTCGGCTACGGGGCCCACAGTTCTTTCATTTTACTTCTATTAAATTTTTAAACAACAGTAAAGATATGTATACCTCCGTTACGTGTCACAAATGTTTCGTCAGAAGGGTGGTTAATTATTGCATGAATTTAAGGAAATATTGAATAAGTGAGTCACATTAAAAGATGAACTGCAGTTCGACATAAAAAAAAATGAGAAAATGTTAGCTTGAACATATGTTTTCAGTTTTGAAAGTTTGTCGCAGACTTTCCCTGTATCCTCCGTTCTGAAGATATTTTAACAAATTCCCCTTAGATGGCAATAGTATTCAAAAAGAGTGGTTGAAAGAGGAAAAGACGCCACTTTGTTTTAGCTCTGTCTTGTGTTTGGAGAAAAATAGTATGGTTTACATACTACATTCTATTTAACAGTTTCTTCAGGATTGTCAAGACGGTTCTCATCTTTGTGTACCCTCCGTTCTCAACTTAGACAGGTAAATAACATTGAGAAAATACATAGAATTTGTTGAAATTATTCTTAAATACGATTCAATTACATTTTAAAGGATGTTCACGAACTAACCTCACAATAAGGATAACAAACTAGGGAAATTTTGCAGAGTGTATCCTCCGTTACATTAACATTGAATGGAGGATATTAATTTCGTAACAGAGGGTACAAAATCATTTATTTAAATACTATGAGTCTCAATAATTGATTTAGTATATGTACTATATTATTTATTATCATTATCTCAATTTATTGAGATAATTAATTTAAAATATTTATGATTTTGGAATATTTGTTTATTATTATTGGTAAATTTCTTTTCTGCTATTTTGTGATAAGTTAATGTTCTGTTTAACCACTCAGTTTCAGAATAAATTGAAATTTTGCTTAAATTATGAGTTATGCTTTTAAAATACGGTAGATTTCATTACTGTATCTTATACTCTGTTACCTCCATTCATATCAAAATTTTATTTTATTCCTTATTTCATGAAAAAGGAAGAAACAATGTAACAATTCATTTTATAATTCATAGGAGGAATAGTACTGCTTAGAAAATAAATTTCAGATTTGTTTGTCAATATTTTTTTTAAACATTTTTGTCTCTTAAAAGGTACGTTTTCTGTGGAATGACCCATTTAGGGAATCATGATTATTATTTATAATTTGAAATTGTCAACAGATTCGTTCTTCTGCTTCTGTGGGTATTATATCAAGTGTTAAAAAGAGAATACTAAATTCTGACAATTAAAACAAATTTAGTAAATTTATAAATTTAAAATTTATATTATAAAATTGATGCAAATCATGAATTTCTTGTGTATTCTAGGTTAGTAATATCAGCTAGAAATAATCTGATTCACCAGAGATAGGAAATAAGGAACTATTTGGACTAACTCTTGTTATATAACAAGGATATTATTTCAAGCTTGGTGTAATAAGAAAGTCACCTAATGAATGGCCAAAGATTCAAAATAAATGCTACTAAAATATTAATATCTCCTCATCAAGTAATGTGAAAGAAAATTGTGTTAAAGTTTCAGTCAACCAAAAATATTCTAATATACAGTTGATTTTTTTTAAAAAAAGGTTCACATATTTTTAAAGCATGTACCTTTCATCAAAATAAAAAAAAGCCTAATAAACGAGGATCCTAAAATTAACATTTCGAAGATAATAGAATATCTTGAAATGAAATAAAAGTTTACGTGTGCACAAATTATGATAAAATAATTTCGGTCAACACACATTTAAAATTAATTTCAAAACATTTAACACATTAAAAATATATTAAAACACAACGGTTTCTCTCCCTTTTACGGAGCTTTTGCATGTGACAGAGAAATTGGTAAAAAACAGAATTACAAATGCTTCCACTGCCAATAAAAATGGATTGCTGTTTTGTTTCTAACAGCGCTGTCCTCTAATGATCTGGCGTGGAATCTCAACTTGAAGGCGATGATACTGAACAGGGGAGACCGTCTATTCGCAATTTTCCCGTCATCAGAGATCCTCTGTTCCCAGATTCCCGTTTCCCGTTACCGGATATCATCCTGGGTTTTTTTT
>JAFIDM010000001.1:7691921-7724993 GCA_023159025.1 Thereuonema tuberculata
TATATATATATATAAATATAATAAATTTTACTCTTTTAAAAAGTTACACAGTGTAAACGTTCCACAAACAATACAAAAAGTATCACGTTTATCACTTCCATTCCTTATCACTATATATATTTACAGGGTGTTTCAAAATTCGTGTGTAATAGTCAAACCACGAGTAGGGGCATGGCTAAGGATCAATATAGTATTAATGTACCCATATCCATTACGGCACTAGGTGGACCTAAATTGAGTCTTTCCGAGAGACCATATCCTTTGCGATACCACGCGAAATGTATTGCAGGCGAGCCCATACATTGATCTTGGGATGCTACTTTTATTTTGTTTCAATTTTATTTGGTGTTATGCAGTAGTTGGTAATTATTTACAATAAAATAAAACTAACAAGATAGAGAAAAAAAAAAAAAAAATAGGACCCCCAGATCAGTTTGTCGGCTCGCCTGCAACACATTGCGCATGGTGTCACAAAGGATATGCGCACTTTAGGACCACCTATCGCCGTAATGAGGCGTTTCCGGACATGGGTTCATTTGTAATATATTGATCCTTAGCCATGCCACAACACGTGGTTTGAATATTACACACGAATTTTGCAACACCCTGTATATACTTCCACTCCGTATCACTATCTAGTCGAGGTTTTGTTGTGGTCGCGGTTTTTCCCGTTTCCATTTCATAGCCTCGTCACAAACAGTCGATTATTGCAAGTTAAGAACAGTTGAAATGTTCCTGCAAACTTATTACTCAAATGGCAGCCAATGAACAGTCCACGTTCGAAGTCACTAAACTCTACTGATCGATCCATTCTGCTATTACTTCGCATCAATTAACAACACACGACTCTTTGCCTCCTTTTATACCGATACGTGACGTCATGCCATCTAGACTTCAGATCACTATTGCAGAGGGATGTCCGGATGTTTTTGGTCACATAATGTATGTGTCATAATACATTTATATTGAAATCATCACACGATCTGTTAACAACATTTGTTTCCAACTCTTTTTTATCGAAGTTGGTAAAGATAAATAAAGAACTATGAGTGTTACTACATTGAAAAGAACAAGGAATCATAGTTAATTTATTAAATTTACAATAATAAAACAGAATAACAATTGATTATACAGATTAATTTCCAAAACGGAAACATTTGATTGTTTTTTTTTTAATGTATGTTTCTAAATCGTCTGCTGTATGTGATGAAGAGATATTCTAATCTATTGATCGTTGCGGCAAATCTGTAGGAGATGTGATAAGTGATCAGCATTTTTTTTTCTGAATACCAATTTAGAAACTAACGTAATAGTCGACGATTGGTCAGATATAATAAGAAAACAATGAATCAAGGTTGTCAATACAGACACTGAAAAAGCAGAGTCAATCTGTACCATATAAACATGTCACAATAAGTGATTACATCACACTGAGTTAATATGACAACGATAGAAAATGTACAGAAATCATTTTAGTCGAAAGAAAATATGATTTGTGGATTATAAGCTTTCGATGCATGTAATCATTAGTAGCATTATGATATTATATCTTTTTATTAGAAAAAAAATCACTGAAATCAATTTGTTATTCTGACTGGAAAATAAGAAGATAATCAATTTGAAATTCACTTTAACTGAAATGTTATGGAAGTGTGAAGCAAGAAAATATTTAAAAATAATGTTATTATTATACAAAATTTGAAAATGCATACAGAAAGTAAGCTATATTTGTAATTACTTACACTATAAAAGGTTCCCAACTTTTGCAAATCAAATGCTTGCATATCCCATAATATATCCATTGTAATATTTGGAAGATTTATCAGATCAGAAAAGTATATATCAGTGTCTAGTGAAACATTGAAGAATTGTCTGTATTTTTTTCTTAAGTCCTCTGTAAAGGCATTTTCACCAAACATATCTACTGGACAAAGTAATGCTGAACTCACTGGAACACTAGACACACTTTCAAAGTGAATATCAACAGCTGGATCACCATAAAAATATTGTACGAGGGAAGCTCCAATTTGATAAAAACATAGGATGGTACATATTAATAGAAATAAGCTCCAAAACAATTTAGCAATTTTGCTGGAGGATGATTTCAATATTCTATCAATGCCAGGTATACTGATAGGTGGTGGCCTAATATCTTTTGAGTTTTGTCTATTTTTTGTAAAAAATGTAATATTTAAATCATGTTTGTTTCTAAAAGCGGTTTTCAGTGCTCGTACACGTCGAAGCTGTGCTCGACAAGTTTTAATTTTTCTTCGCAATGATCGAAAACGATGTCCCTGTGAAATTCTTCTCATTGTCTGTAGCTGTTGTCTTTATTAATTTTAAAGTATACTCATAAGATAAGTAGATTATAATCTGAAAATAAGAATATTAATATTAATATTCTTAATATGAAATAATTATAAATGATTAATTACAAATTAAATAATATAGAATGAGTATTATAAAACAGTATTATGCCTTTATGTGTCGCTCTGGGAATTTTCCAAGATTGCAAGTAATCATAGAAGGTCTTATGGCCAATGGACCACTTGAGGATATGCGGGGCTTCGTAGTTTCAAAATATCCCACCAGTCTACTTTTTGGCTTGTGGGATAAACAAAGCCATGTGCTTCGTTTTAACTCTAGTAGATATAGAGGCTGAACTAAAAGATTTGATTTGGATGCAACTATTGTAAGCCTTCCTAAATGTTCAAATCGGATGTAGAGTTGATTATCGCCTATTGAAGAAGACAACAGCAACATATTTTCAAAGAAGGATGAAATTTAATGGACCACTTCAGGATATGCGGGGCTTAGTAGTTACAAAATATCCCATCTTTTAACCATCACTGCTTCGCATATGGTTAAAAGAAAACCATGTGCTTTGTTTTAACCGGTGTAGATATATAGGAAATATTATATTAAAGAAGCATATTCCAAGCGTTTCACAGAATTATTACAGTAAGGATCTGCACAGTTCTGAACCATTCGTCTTGAAATACCCAAAATCGACGATTTTAAAAAAGTAAAAGTAACTAGTCGGCTACCCGTCGCTTCGCTCCGGAAGCCTCGCGTATGTAACGGAAAACAATTTGTTATTTATTAAGAAAACACACACACACAAATTACATCAAGTAAAATAAAACTAAAATTTTTTTAAAGTTTTTTTTTATTTTAATTTTTGATGTATATATTCTCTCAATTCACGACTGCTTTTAGAATCAGCGTGTGAATCATATATCTGTGATATATTTTTATTTTTTATAGAGATTAGAATGTAATCCTTGTGGTCTAATGCTTAAGACGTCTAACTTCGGAGCAGAAGGTTGCATGTTGGATTCCAGTAGATAACTTGTAGAAATTATTTCTATTTTTCTAAATTACAATAATTGCACCAGACCGAAAGAGAAATAAAAGATTTTCGTAATATAGATACAATGTTCAGTCGCTTTTGAACTACAAATAGTGAGCTTTCAGTATTCTACTTAATAGAAATAGTACTTCTTTCTTTCTTGAGTCTCTTTTTTTTATTTCCATTGATACTTTACAGTGGTTTTTGAGTTAGAAATAGTGATTGTTTTTGAGTAACGAATAGCGATTTTTCAGTATTCTACCTAATAGAAATAGTTATTTTTTTTTCTGTTCTTTTTTATCCAATTCCAATTGATACTTTTCAGTGGTTTTTGCGTTACAAATAGTGAAAATTATCTATATGTATTAGCTAGGCCATCAGATTGTTCGATATAGATATTTGAAGAAGAGATTTCAGATGGACGTTAGTTGATATAGATGATAAATGAAGATCATAGCTTGTATACGAAATTCTTCGCAACAAATTGATTGTGAGTATTCTTTAGAGTGAATATAACCAAATTCTGTTGAATTGTGACTCAAAGACCTAAAGTTGTATGTGAGTTAAGACAATGTTTTCCAATTATATGGCAACTTTATTTAGAGTTTGTCCTTGAGCTTTATTGATGAATATCGCATAAGGTCTGATCGGAAATTGTTTTCTTGTGAAAGTGAATGGAAGTAGATTACCGCATGGTTCCATAGACATCCTATGGATGAAAACAAAATCTCCTTTATGAGTTCTGTTATAATTTCGGTTTCTATGAGATCATTATCGAATGAACAGCATTTAAGTTGAGTTCCATTACAGTATGCAAACTTGGGATTGATGTTTCGCAACAATATTATTGGAGATCCAATCTTCAATGACAAACGATGTTGAGGAATTCCGCTGAGATTCAATGCGTTCAGACACTTGGGCATATAGAGATGTTCGTGTGATGGATTATCAGAAGTGTCAATTTTATTCGCACTTGTATTGTATGCTCTGTAGTCTCTCCTTGTATTCTTAGACTTATCATTCGATTGATGTTATCGACACTCTCGTTCATCTCGTTTATCCAATTCCGATTGATACTTTTCAGTGGTTTTTAAGTTACAAATACTGATTTCTCAGTATTCTACCTAATGACGTACTGCGTCTTTCTTTTTTGACTTTCTTTTTAATTACAATTGTTACTTTTCAGTCAAAGTCAGTTCAGTTTTGACAGATAAGTCAAAAAAGCAATATGAAGAGAGTTGTAGTTCCCATGGCCTAATGGGTAAGATGTCTGACTTCGGATCAGATGGTTGCAGGTTCGATTCCTGTCGCGGATGTTTCATTGAAAAAATTCTTTCTATTTTTTCATTCTCACAGAAAACTGCGCCGGACAGACACACAGACAGACAGACAGAGAAATAAAAGATTTTAGTAATATAGATTCACACAAAGTTATATGTTTGTTTATCCCACAAGCTCTCTCCGCATGTGCTTACACGTTATATGTGACGTCGATAGGGGCGTAAACATCAAGTGGTCCATTACGCTTTTGTTATATTTGTGATCACAGAGATGTTTTACCGTATGATTTTCTTCTGTAATTACTTCAATCACTAGTCAAGTGGCAGAATCATTTGTTAATTTAGATGCCCATAATTAGTCAATAAATGTTAATCCTACGTGGTGGAGTAACGAACTAGTATATAAATGAGATGAAGCTTCTATTCAAGCAACTATAGAGCTGTAACACTGAAGCTTGGATTTATTATGAATTATTGCCACAGCCTGAAGTAACTTTTACCTTTTGAAAATAAGTAATATCGTTACTCCTGACTCTTTGGCGATCATCAGTCAAGAGTAGTCTTCAGTAAAACAACAAAATCTCGGTACTGAGGACTAATATGAATGATCATCGGAAACGCAGTGGTGCCTTAAAATAAAAAAAAATGAACAATAAAAAACTAACTAATGAAAAATTAGTGAGATATTTCATATGCCAGCCGTTCGCCGGCCGTTCGATGGTGACTGCTCCTGGCTGATGATCACCAAAGAGCGTGAAACAGCTGTTCCAGGATGTCACTTGGTAAGCAATTTGGTCTCGCCCATTGTTGTTTATTAATAATTCTAAAGTGCAGTTTGAATTTTTATGCTTTAAAAAAATTCATTGAGGTCGGCAAACGGCTGGCACATGAATTTTTTCACTAATTTTTCATTACTTAGTTTTTTATTATTTTCTAGACGGGTACCGTAACTTCGCTCCGGAACCCTTGCATGTTTAGCATTAAAAAAAAAAAAAAAAAACCTTGATTTAGCAAATTAAATATGGAGAGCTAATTAATTTGGAGATCGGAGAATACACGACTTCCCAGCTCATTGTGGGCTTCCCCGCTTAACTCCGTTGTATTGCGCGTTGGCACTCACACGGGGGGGGGGTGCCGCAAAAACACTTCATTTTTGCATATATCTTCCAAACGCAGAAACGTTTATTAATGACTGATATATCGTTCGATAGAACTTTCAAATTCCAACATTTTCTCAATATAATGTTCTCTACCAACTTTTATACTTTTCGTTTAAATTGAGAAAAAGTCAAAATTTGACTCTTTAAGAGGCGCCATCTTGGAAACCAAAATTTTTTTTCGAAAGATTTTTGTAGCATTTTGTTTGTCTTAAAAAGCTCTACATTTTATCCATTTACATCACCAATCTATCTCTTACAGTTTGGTCACAAAATTGGAAAAACGTAAAGTCTTATGACAATGACATAGCCTGTACACGCAATTATACTCAATCAAGAGTTTCAGCGGAAGAAGATTTAGAATCCTACAATCTAGACTGGGTCGAAACCACCTACCCCGGAAAGTTGGGCCCGCAGGAAGAGGAGGAGGGAAAGCGGTGAAGGACTGTTCACAAGGGGGTTAGGGTGTACCCACTGACACGTATTCCCTTACCGTGGCTGCAGCGAAGCCACAGAGGCTGAGGAAAACCTCTGAACACTTACCCGACATACACAGAGGACATCACACATACAAAACACACATTCCCTTGCGGTGGCTGCCGCGGAACCACAGAGGGTCGGGAAAACCTCTGAAAACTTACCCTGCGAGAAAAGGAGTCTCTTGGGAGGCCACGGAAGCTGGGCACTTCCATTCAAGACCGTATTAGCCGCACATACCCGACTTCTATTAGAGAAGCAGGCGCTCGTCCAAGTGGCCAAGAAGCCGGGCAGATAGGACGGTAGAACCACACCGTCTAAGGTCATAGTAGTGGCATCGAGAAAGTTCGCGAGGTAAGATTCCCGCTCTGTGATGCCTTCGGTTGGGTATCGAATTAGCCGCACTCAATGACAGACAGAATAACGCTTTTATACAGTATAATGTAATATTTTTTTCTTTTGAGGCACCACTTCTGATGATATCTTAATATTTGTTTTCCATTTTCACACAATTTTTTTCATATACCTTCACCTCATCATGATTTAATCTTGATGACGGTAGTAATATGGCTTAAGACTTGTTTCTATTTGTGCTGAAGATTCGGTTTGCTTATTTAATTAACATGTGAATGTACCACCTGACAAAGCGGGCAAATTTAATGAGCCCGGGAAACCGGTAGTGAAATTTACTCTAAATAACTTTTTAACCGTATATGTCCTTTTGTTGAGGGATTTCCTCACTCCGGGATGAGATATATAATCTCACATTTGCTCGGAACCAACAACATGAGCAACTCTCCTGAGAAACGACGGAAATCGTTCATTATGCGTTCATCTTCATGTGATTAACTTTTTTAAAACATCTCCCGAAGAAGGCCCGAGGCACGGGGCCGAAATATCGAGATTATATCTCATCCCGGAGTGAGGAAATCCCTCAACAAAAGGACATATACAGTATCATGTCTCACTCCTCCTTCAGGACCAAACTATAACTTTTTAACCTTTTATATTTTTTGGCGGCTTAAACGACACTTTGAAAATTTTAAATTGGCAATCAATAAAAATATTGAGTTTTTTTTATATATATATTTCTTTGAATGAAATAAAAAACATCCGAATTAGACTAATACTTAATTTGAATTTTTAGTGTTATTTTAACAAATTTGTTCGTAATTTGCAAACGTTGTTTGAATGTTGTTCCACGGAAATACGTGACAGCCACATTGCTTTGATGCACAGCAACTACGAAAGATAATACAATGATTTGTTCCGAAAGGGTCATATTCAGCCGGGAACGAGAATCTTTAAGAGAATGCTTGGAAAAACCTCTTACATTCAAAGGAAATGAATGAAAGATGAACATGAAATAGGAAAATGAGGACGACTTTATCTGGATTTCAGTCTTGGATCTTGATGACGTCATATTCATCGAATTTCATGTTCAGAAGTAATATTTCCAATAGAATCATTAACATTCACAGATAAAGAAGAAAAATTGGATTATATAAAATTCGTGATAACAGCCAAATTTACTGTTCAACTTCTCTGCCTGCTTAGTTCTAGACAGATGATAACAAGTGTGTTTTGGTTCCGTTAACTTAACTAAATTTGTGCATAGCTTTACTTTGTAATTTTTCTTTTGTCTGTGCAACGCAAAATTTCTTAAAGAAATTCATCTTTTTTAAATGAATATAAGACAATTACTAACTTCTGCATAGTATTTTTTTTATTTAATCTTATTTTTTTGAATAGTCAATAATACTATTAATTAAAAATAATAGCACTCTCGTTTATCTATTTATTTAGAAAGTCATATTTCAGTTATCAACTACATGAATGTCTCTGGCTGATAAATAGCTCTAACTCCATAACAACTGTTCTAGTGGCCCTTTTCCAAAAATATAGAAATTCCGAATTTGTATGTATATAGAGTATTTAAAGTGTTCTAAATAGAGAAAAATGGAAATCTTTAGAGATAAAAAAAACTTAACTTGGTACTTACTAAAAAAAAGTCAGAAACAAAAATTTGAAGAAAATATCCAAAGTTGAATTCATAAGCAGACTCTGGGCATTCGTTCTACATTGGAAATGATCTCCAGACAGGGTTATTGATTCTAAAACGTTTTAATACGCATCATTATGCCCATTGGTTGACAATATAGTTAATAATCCCTATTTGGCTTTCAATATTCGTAATTCAACGAAATCGTATTTTCGAAAATTTAAACTCAGTTTCATATGGATAAAGTTAGATCTGTCATTTTGTTTCAATGATTTAATTAATATATAACATTAATCAGAGATTTTCAGAATCTACGAAATAAGATGTATTATAGTACTCCGAGTCTGATAATGACGACGTACTGTCTGCTATTGATTCTCATCTGGCGACTAAAGTTTCGACGTTTGTTATCTTTCTAGAAGATCCTTTCTAGATGATCCTTACGCTTTTTGATGAATGATACTAATAAAGTTCAGAAACTCGTCCTACTATTACAAACGAAATCTATTTTCCATTTTCAAAATAATTCCACTAGCAAACTATTCAAAAAAATTTGTAAAATGACTTCTTCTTGAGCCTCAATATCATAGGCGAAATTAATATTTTATATTGCAATCATTTTTAAGCTATGTGATGTTTAAATAGATGAAGTACTAAAGAATTAAGTGTGAACTTAATTCTTTGCAGATAAAAAGTTCAATTAATCCTCGTGGACCAAATACGTATTTAAGAAAAGTTATTGAAATCAACTTTAAAGAAAACATAAAAAGCAAAAGTTTTTCTACTACTTTCATCGGTAAAACCTTCCCAGAAACCACATAACAAAAAGGAGAAAAATGAACTAACTCCTAAACTACCTAACAGATGACTTTACCCAGTTCTTAAAAGTGTAACTCTAATGGCCAAGTGCACCAAACTTCAATTAACTTTGACGGCTGCATTGTGGACGTAGCTAAAATTACTGGGGGGGGATTGTGCTCCAGAAAAATTTTAGTCTTTGTTTTAAAATTGTGTTAAAGGAAACAAACATGTATAAAAAGAAATTTATCAAATTAAAAATTGCCTACCTTATATAAGCACGATCTAGGTGCGAATTAGAAACAAATCAAAACACAACGTTTCTGACCCTCTACTATATAAGGTCCATTTTGAAGTGTGAAAAATAAAAAACTAAAGTAAACTTCGTCCAGTACTGGAGTCGTTACATTTTAAAAAAGGCATTCGAAGATACAAACGGAAGCGGAAGTAATACCCCTAGTGACTAAAATAGAAACTACACAACAAAAGGGTTGTTTTGCGTGATTTTTTATTTTTAAATTTTTTTTTGTATAATAAATGTATTTTAACTTATTATTTTAAATATATTTTAAATTATAAATTTATTTACATTAATTTATAATCAAAGGCCATATTCCAAAACATTTGTCGTGGACAAGTCTTGGTTATAACTTTTTGAAAGTCTTATCGTGCCAGATTCATAAAATTTGCGCAAATACTCATCCTTGTAACAATTATAAATGCATACATTCTTTATATCTAAATGGTGTTTAAGATCGTTACAGTGAATGGCCGTGTGTTATGCCTTGTTATTTGCTTTAACAGCCCGAATATGCTCATTCAAACGCTTTTCCAGAGGTCGCTTGGTCTGGCCCATATAATGGCATTTTTTTCCCCCATTTTTCATAGTGTTCCAGACATGGTATCCCGTAAATTATCTCTTGTTTTTTGAGAAAATTAACATTGTCTTCTACCGACCTTTTTTAAAATGTAACGACTTCAGTACTGGACGAAGTTTACTTTAGTTTTTTATTTTTCACACTTGAAAATGGACCTTATATAGTAGAGAGTCAGAAACGTTGTGTTTTGATTTGTTTCTAATTAACACCTAGATCGTGCTTATATAAGGTAGGCAATTTTTAATTTGAATTCAGCACGGTTTTCAGTAAATTGTAAGTATTGCACAAAAAAATAGAAAAATCAAAAACCAAAATCTATGCCAACTAGTCCCGGTCTCCCTTATATCTATAGAACTTTAGAGAAATCATACCATTTATTAAAAAAGTTTTAATTTTACGTTTTATCTTCATTACTTTGCCTTTGAACTCAAACTTTCTGTATTGAGAAGCATTAACTTAGTACTGAATTTTTGTAGAATCTCATAAAAATCCGACGATTTATTAAAGAAATGTTAAGTCTGCGTTTTCTCTCTTAATTTATTTTGTTTCCATTCTCACTTTGTGTATCGAGTAGCATGAACTTACTTGCAACACATTTAGAAGAAAAAAAATGTTAATTCTGTTTTTTTTCTTCATTGTATTGCCTTTCTATTCTAACTTTGTGTATTGAGAAGTATGATCTAACTCCAGCATATCTACAAAATAACCATTTTAGCGGCCCCTAGGTTACAGTTGCATGTACAACATATGAACGCTATGTTGGTTTTGTGTTGGTGAAAGTGTGACATTTTACTGGATGTCACAGTGAATAGTGTGTAGTGGCCAAACAGTTAGAGATATTAGAATGAAACTTTCACCATTGTGTTCAGCATGAAAAAGTAGGTGACCAAGTCCTGAAAATGAGATCTGTAATAGCATTCCCTGACCCACAGTTGGAGGGGTCAAAATTGGTCGCTTCCGAAAAATCTCAAAATAAAAAACGGTATTCTGTCTGTCCTAAGACTTGACGTTTTTCCAATTTTGTGACCAAACTACAAGAGATAGATTGGTTATGGAAATGAATAAAATGTAGATCTTTTTAAGACAAACAAAATGCTACAAAAATCTTTCGAAAAAATTTTTTGGTTTCCATGAAGTCGCCTTTCAAAGGGTAAAATTTTGAGTTTTTCTCAATTTAAATGAAAAGTAAAAAAAGTTAGAAGAGAACATTCTATTGAGAAAATGTTGGTATTTGAAAGTTCTATCGAACGATACATCAGTCATTCACAAACGTTTCTGCGTTTGCAATATACTTGCAAAAATGAAATGTTTCGCGGCAACCCCCGTGTGAGGCGCCATTTCGCAACACATCTGAGTTATTAAAGTGCAAAGTGCTTAAAGTTTTTTAATGGCCCCTAGGCTACAGATTGCATGTAAAGCATAGGGGACCGCTTTTGCTTTATGCTAGCTTTGTGACACTCTGTAGTGGCCAAAGGGTTTAAGATATTAGAATGAAACCTTCACCATTCTGTTTAGCATCAAAAAGCAGGGGACCACGTCCAAAAAATTAGACCTGTGGGACCACTTCCTGACTGGAAGTTGGGGGTTATTGCTTCCAATCAAATTTTGTTTATAAAATTGTGTATATTATGGGGTTCTTTGCTTTTGGCACTGTTTAAAAGCATTAATTAGCTCGTTTTGTGTTAGGAGAAATAACTATTGTAAAAGAATAACGATTTTTGTAGAATTTAATATTTTTTTTCATCTGGTCGGAAACATAGCAAACTTCTCCCCTCAACAAAAACAGATGTCACAGAATTGAAGCAAAAAATATCATCTGGACATAAGCAAAGTAAAAAAAAAATTATCGGACGCAACCACTTTTGACCCCCCAACTTCGGGTCAGGGAGTGGCCCTAAAGGTCTGATTTTTTGGACAGGGTCACCTACTTTTTGATGCTGAACACAATGGTGAAGATTTCATTCTAATATCTCTAGCCGTTTGGCCGCTACAGAGTGAGACTTCCAGCAAGCATAAAAGCAAGAGCGGTCATCTATGTTTAACAGGCAAGGTGTAACCTAGGGGCCGCTAAAAACCTCCCCCACAAAATTTAGATATCGCTAATAATTAACAAAAACCTTTTACTTTTCTCGATCACTAAAAACTTTGAACATAGCAGATGTTTTAGAAATGAACAAATAGACCTAATTACATTTCTTCAAAATAAGAAATAGAAAAGAAATTGACCAATAGAAAAGAAATTCTAATCTTCCGAATCGAATACAAAAAAGTCGCGATTTGATACATAAACAGTAATTCATTTAAGTATTTCGGATTTTGCAATTTGCTTTTTTTTTGTTATTATTGTATTAACAAGGGCTGTGAATTAAAAAAAATAAAACATCAAATTAAGAATCAAACAATAAATTAATCCCATAAACGTCATGTTTGACGACCAAACATATCATCGAGGTCAATAAGCCAGCAATCCTTGCAATTGTCATTTTATTCATTTTTATTTTTATTATGTCATCAATCATGTCTTAATCTCAATTTTTGTTCATTCACAGTGTTCCGGAGCCTGATCTTACTGCTGTCAAGTTCAAGGGAAACGAATGGCTCAGGGTTTGGTTGATGGCTCAGGAGGAGCAAAGCGGTTGATAATTCAGCTCTTCACCATCGCAGTGTGACCGGTGATGAAGATCCACATATGTGTTTACGTCATATAATGCACACCATACTGAACTGTCATTGGATAATCATTCCTACATAACCCTTTCATTCCTACAGTCCACAAACCTTTTTTCTTACAATTAAGTAAACCAAATCCACAAGTGATTTCATAATGTTTCATATATTACTCGGTTACCTAAACCTTTTGTTCGAAACACACTATGGTCATCAAAGCCAGTTTCTTAAAAATATGCAAATTGTCATTGTAAAATTCACCAATCAATTCCACAAGTGATTTTATGAAGTTTAATATATTATACGATCCCCTAACCCTTATATTCCATTCTATCACCTAACCCTTTTTCTTAAAATTATGCAAATTACCATTAAAAAAGATCTTAAACTCCTTCGTTCACATCTTAAACCCTCCTTTCACCTGACCATTTAAAACATGCAAATAAGATATGCAACTTAAAGGCCAGATCGTTTTATATACAAATGATATGAAAATAAAAGGGCAAATTGCCCTAATTTGATTGCCATTCGATCCTGATTACTACTCATCTTAGAAATTTGGCATAAACGTTTTATGAATGTAGAAAAAACATTGGAGAAATGACTAGACGATACATGGATTGCCGAATAAATTAACTGAAGATGGAAGAAAGTGAAACGTACGTGCTATTGGAAAGCAATCAAGAAGTTCTTTTACCAATATAGCTGATCAAGGCACAATAAGAATTTTAGAACGAGTTCATCTTAATGTATGTGGGCTTATTAGCCCCACAAGCTGTTGCAGCAAAAACTATTTACTCGTAGTTGTAGATGACTTCTAGCATTATATAAGTGTTTATCTATGAAGACATAGGATGAAATAGCATCAATCTTTAAAAGATGGCATAAAGAAGCAGAATGATAAAAAGTGAGAAATTAAGGCAATTTATGACCAAGAATGACCAAGAATTTTTTCAAGCTCAACTGCGAGTCTACTGTGAACATCATTGTATAAAACATAAACATATCATGGCATACATACCTCGACAAAATGTGTTGTCAGATCGAGCAAATAGGATGATAATAGAACTATTGAGGGCTACTCTTGACAGATTCTCAATCATCTCAAGAAGCATGGGCTGAACACCACAGCAGCTTTCCAAATTCGTAATCGATGCACCTTTACAAAGCCACAAAAAAAGTCGCCGATCAAATTATGTAGGAAGCGAAATCCAAGTCCAAGCCATCTACAGATAAAACTAAAACAATATGTTACTAAGATGTTAATATTGAAGAACTAGAAACGAAGAAAGTAATTAGAGATTACTAGAAGATATTTCTACTAGGAAGTTAACTAAAACTATTTACGAACTATTGGAATTATCAGAAATGAGCTGAACCCGAGAATCCTAAGGAATTACTCAGGAAACGAACTGAAGTCAGAAGGCAGAGGAATTCATTATCCCTTAGAAGCAGAGGTTAATCTATGACGAATAATTTCACTCAGGTGGAAAGCTAAAGCCATTCAAAGTCTAAGCGCCGTAAGAAGTCAGACCATTGCCGTTAAAGAAGTCAGACCATTGCCGTTAAAGAAGCAGATGACAAGTACGAAGGCATCATGAGAAAGTTCTCAACTGAAGGAGAAACAGCTGACTAGAATAGCGGTTGCCATATTGGAGCGCGCAAGCAGAGGTCAAGTGCCGGACCATGCATTATTCCGAACCATCGAGAGGAGAAGCGTGAATTCCTACCAAACAATTCGAGGAAAGAAAATTCAGCAAGGTGAAAAGCCACTAGTATTCAACATAAACTGTGAGTACGGATTTTTATTATTTCATTTTGGAAGGAAAGCGTTTTGCCGAGAGGAGCGAGTGATTCAGACAAGTGAAAGTTGATTAGAAAACCTGATTCGTTTGAAGAGAACGATATTATTGAGAATATCGTAGATGTTAATTCACAAAGGTGTTAGAATTAAAAGCCATTATTAATTATAGAGCGAAAGTAATTCACACAGGTGATAGAATTAAGCCATTATTATATAGCTGAGATAATTCACACAGGTGAATTTATAAAAGCCATTTAAATTATTATTTTCAAGAAAGAAGTAATTTATTTAAACTGAACTCTCGCGTTGACAGATAACGGAGTGTCAAGTAATTAGTGAATTTAATTAATAATTACAGCTTCAGGATTAAAAAGTTAATTATTAGGAGGCATGCTTTTGAGAATTGTACTAGAGAACTGAAATTAATTGAAAATTTAATTTCATCGGATTTCACAGAGTTTGTGAACTATTATATTTTGGTTACGTTTTGAATATCGAATTGCTATTAGAACTGAGTGAAGTAATTTTATTAGTGAAGATTCAAAGAAGCAAGATTAGAGAACTTTATATAAAGAATTTTTGTGACGTTGGCTTCAGCAGGAACGAATTCTGAAAATTGTGTACATACGACTAGTTAATTTTAAATGTTCTCTCTAATAAATCTGTTAAGATTTTATTTTGTTCGTTGGCTACTCTTATTTAACTCTGCCAAATAAAACTATCCGTTCTGCAGAACTAAGGAGCAGTTACATATCAAATTTATAAATGACCAAACTTTAATATGTGCGTTCAAATTACGCAATTTAAAATTTCAATAGTATTAATACAATTATAATTTAAATTACATTAAAAAATGAAGACAACCTTACTAGTTTCGATTCCTAGTTTTCATAGTTATTATCGGCCAATCATCCTCAGACATAAGGAAATATCACTGACATCCTTTAATAAATAGGACTTGTCATTATCAATAACCAGTGAATCAACGACATATTTGAGGGCTATGTTAAAACGAATTAAGCGGATGGCTACACAAAAAGGTCATAGTAGCTACTGTACATATAGTGATTTGCAGAAGTACTATTAATACTAGCAGGATTAGAATAATTGAACGTGAAACTGATGATTATCTGTAACGATCTCAGCCGTCATAAGCCTAATACATCAATTCGAGACACCTAGTTTTAAACAGAAAGTCCAAGGAAAATTTGCTACATCAATCAGGACGGATGAACATATGATGTCATGGCGGAGTTGGTGACGTAGTGCTGTAGAGCCGATTTATGGAAATGGACTTCTTGAAATTGCCATCGTCCTGGTTTGGAAATGTTATGATAAATAAAAGATCGGTTGGCTGTAATAGTGTCTTCATTATCTGCGCAAAGAAAAGAAAATAGAAAAAAAAATAATAAAAAATAAATAATAATTAAAAATGAAACCCGAAAAGATCTGGAAGGGCAGAGAAATCTGCTTATTCTTGATTTACAGATAGGAGTCTATGTTTACTGATGGAAAAGACCGAGATATTATCATTTTAACAGAATTTGTTGGATAATGAAGCAGATTCTGTGCATCTTCTTCTGTAATTGTTAGTAGCATGATTGAGAATTAGTGGATTTGACACACAGATCAGATGCCCCATAGATGCCATGCTTTACCATGATACTCAAGACTCTAATGCAGAAAAACCAATCGATTCCTGGTTTATCATTGCGTTTCCAAACCAGGACGATGACACAACCAAAACCTCAATCTCCAGAAATGGTTTCAAATTTTCACAGGTAGTAGAAATGTCATTTTCACTACCTGTGGTGAATGTGGTGGAACATTTCAAGATGATTTTCGAGGAGAAAGTTGGATCCAGTGTATTAAATGTTGTGGTATCATCAAACATACCAGAAGATGTCAAATAATGCTCGACCAAAGAAGTTCCTATGTTTCAAATGTAAACAATAATGAACTCTGAACTGCGAAATTCAATTACATCGCTCTAATTTGTGTAACTTGTTATTTGGAACATGTAATTTTGATTTCTACAATTAAAAATATAATATTCTTCAGTTCCTGTATTTTCTTGTTCTATATTTTTTCTTGTTCTTACTTGTTATATACGTATTACTCATGTAAAAAAATAATTAGAACTTACTTACTATACACATTATTTTGGGTATTTTCGTTCAGAATAAAATTCAAAAAAAATATAAAGAAAAAATATGAAATTCCGAAACTTTTTATCCAGTCACTTTCTCAAGCGAATTAATGAAGTTTGAAAGTAGGTTTCTTTCATTAGATCAATTCCAACACCATATTCATGAAGCTTGGTAAATTACATCCTTGGTTTATTGTAATAAAAGTTGTCAATATTCAAAAAAATTCATTACCCATCAGTTCTCCCAAGTAATTTCATGAAGTTAGTTATTTCCATCTGACATAACCCTTTCATCCCTACAGTCACCAAACTTTTTTTCTTAAAACTATTTAAATTAGAAATGAAAACGTCAATAACCAAATCAATATGTGATTTCAGGAAGTTTGATATATTACCGGGTTACCTAAACCTTTTGTTCGAAACACTATGATCACTAAACCCATTTTCTTAAAAATATGCAAATTATGATTATAAAATTCACCAATCAATTCCACACGTGATTTTATGAAATTTAATGTAGTGTACGATCACCTAACCCTTTTATTCGAATCACCTAATGCTTTTTCTTTAAATTATGCAAATTACCATAAAAAATGTCTTAAACCCTTTCGTTCACATCTTAAACCCTTCTTTCACCTGACCTTTTAAAACATGCAAATAAGATATACAACCTGTAGGTCAAATCGTTTTGTATGCAAATGATATAAAAATAAAAGGGCAGATCGCCCTAATTTGATTGGCTATTCGATCCTGATTACTAATCTTTGTAGATATTTGGCCTAACCGTTTTATGAATATAGAAAAAACATTGGAGAAACGGCTAGACGAGCATCGATAAATGGATTGCCGAATAAATTAACTGAAGGTGGAAGAAAGTCCATGTGCTATTGGAAAGCAATCAAGAAGTTCTTTTATTAAAATAGCTGATCATGGCACAATGAAAATTTTAGAACGAGTTCATTTTGTATGTTGGCCTATTAGCCTGACAAGCTGCTGCAGAAATAACTATTTACTCGTAGTTATAGATCATTTCTCGCATTATATTAGTGTTTATGCTATGAAGACATAGATTGAAGTAGCATCAATCTTTAAAAGATGGCATAAAGAAGCAGACTGTGCAGCCTAAAAATATACCATGGCATACACACCTCAACTAAATGGGTTGTCAGACCTAGCAAATAGGATGATAATAGAACTAGTGAGGGCTACTCTTGACAGATTCTCAGTTACCCCAAAATGCATGGGCTCAACTGACAACAGCGGCTGTCCACAGTCGTAATCGATGCAGCTCTACAAAGCACAAAGTTGTAATCAATCAAATTATGTAGGAAGCGAAATCCATATCCAAGCCATCTGCAGCTCTTGGGTGTAAAACTTAATGTTAAAATTTCTCAACCACACAAGAAACTCCAGTCTAAAGTATAGGTAGATTGTATGGTTGACAAGATTATGTCTTAAAGAAAGCCCTCAATACGGCTACTCATGACAGATTCTCAGGTACCCCAAGAAACAAGGGCTAAACTCACAACAGCAGCTGTCCATATTTGTGACCGATGCACTTTTACAAAGCACAAAAAAAGTCACCGAACAAATTAGGCCGGAAGCAAAATCCAAGTCCAAGCCATCTACAGCTATTGGGTATGAAACTTATGTTAAAATTTCTCAACCACACAAGAAACTCCAGCCTAAAGTGTGGGTAGATTATGAGGTTATGTTAAAGAGATACGGTTCGATTTAATGGCAATTAGAAAATATCGACTTCAAACACAGCGCAGTGATTTAAGAACAAAAAATGGCTACAACTTGTCAACATAATGTATCCTTTCTCTTTTTTAATTAGGGCTTATCAGTACCGAAGATATTCCGGAGAATTTTCCAGCCTTATTGGAAGGAACAAAGTGATCCAATGCTTCCGTACCCAGCAAACTTTAAGATGATCAGCTTCAAGGGTCCTCACCTTCTCATGTTGTGAAGGATCACCAATCACCAACTTCTTTTTCACTTGCGTATTGAAATTCCAAAGTCTTTTGTAATTATTTACCCTAAAGATATCCATGGGTTTGGATGAAACGTGTTGGTTTTCAATTGTTTTAATTGTTTTTAAATACATATTACTTCTATTAATTAGAAATATTGTAATACATTTATATCTAGTGTAAAATTTTGTTACTAAATGTGTAATGGGAAAATAGCTCCCATGAAATAACAAGAGTAGTTTAATAAATAATGAATTTTACAAGTTACAGTGATACATATTTTATTAATTAACAATTAATTTCAGAAACTAAACAATACTGAGAAAAAAATGAATTGCAAATCGTAATTTAATACTATGGATTTCAAATAAATTAATACCCCTTAAAAATACCAGATAAAAAAAAATTATTTGAAATTTTGAAAAATTATTAATCCATTAATAAATCTGGAGAAAGTAATAAAAGAATAAATGTAATAAAATAATTATGTAATAAAATAATTATGTAATAAAAGAAAATGACAGGGGTAATTTACAATCAGAGGAACATTAAAAACATAGAGATAAATATTACAAAATTTAAAAAGCAACTAATAATAAACAATTCAGGTTTGAATTAAAATACAGTAAAAATACAAATGTAAAATAAACGGTATAGCATCACAATTAACACTTATAAGATAAAGACTAATATGCTTTATTAATAAATTTAATGCTACGAAAGGGAGATTACATAACTATAGATTTGAAATCTCATGCAAAAAAATTAAATCCACTAAATTTTGAAATCAGATTTCACATTCTTGTGTAGGTGATGTAGAAGATTAGATAAGAGAAAACAAACAAACAAACAAACAACAAACAAACACACACTCACACACACACACTTTTTATTTCAATTCCTCTATTACTGATTTCTTTACAATCTTGTAAGAATTCTGAATACAGAAAACTACTTTTCAGGAGCTTCACACTGGTCTACTTGGAGGAGCCTCTAACTGTTGTAAAGCCCAATGCCAATTTACGATAAGACATGAAGCTGTAACACTTAATTCGTATATAATACAGCAATAACTATAATTTTCATACATTCGCAGTCAAGAAATAATACTGTCCTACGAATGAACACAATCTTTGTTGGCAGCCATTATTCTGCCTCTCTTAAATACTACTTCCTACCATCAAATCATTAATGTATATTAGAGAATAAGTTAGTCATAAATTTTGAATGCAAATTCTAATTTATGACTATAAATTTCGTTGGCCATACAATAGCAGTTAACTAGCAGTAAACCTTCCATCCATCTCAAAATATTTCTACATAACAATCAAGAGATTTTTAAGTTACTAATAATAATTTATTTCTCGTGTTATGATATTTTCATTATTAAATATGTAACTCTTGTTGCATAACTACTGTCCTCCAAATGAGAGATGGCCGCCCTGTTTTTGTGAGATCTGCGCATGTTTCATCGATTAGTCTGGTCAGGCACTTCCGTCTGATTTTAAGACAGGACGCCGCCATTACGGTAAACGCTTGTTATTTTGCAAAAGAGCATTGTATTTATAAATAATATATATTTATTTATTTATATAAATACTTAATGTTAGCAACTGGTATTGAAATAACGCTAAAAAGTCGAGAGAAGTTTTAATTTGGCGTTATCAACATGTCTTTCTCAGTGAAAGCAGACGACGGCGTCTATTGTGACAGGAAAACATAATTGATCAGCTACCGGAAGGGCTGCGCAGTTCAAACTTCCGCCGGCCAACTTTCATTTCGAGGACAATAACAACTCTTTGTGTTATTTCAGAATAAAACAATTCTAAAAATTAACATGACATCTATTTTTTTAATTAATTTTAGAAATTTAACAATATTTTGAAATGCAGATCAAATTTAATAATATTTGAAGTAAGTATATACTCTAAAAAAAACACGTAAATAAAAGTTATATGAAATTTTCAAATTTTTTTTATTACATTTCTTAGGAGTGTCTTAACTATTGTAAAGCCCATTGTCAATATATGATTCGGCATGAAGCTGTAACACTTATTAGTGTTAGTACCGCAGTACTTTGTATTTTTAATAACTTTAATTTCCATACATTCTCAATCAAAAGATACTACCATATTTCCATAAATATGTAATCTTTAAATCGCAATTACCAACATTTTTATTTCTTCTGAATGACACTACCTCCACGGCATCTCTTGTACAGGGAATCGGAGTCAGTATGACAACTACTGCAACTAGAAGAGCAAAGATAGTGGATGTATATGCAATCAAAGCAATAAGATATAATTTGCTGAGTAAGTTCAGAATCCAAATAATTATGGATGAATTTAATTGAATGATGGCCGCCCTGTTTTTGTGAGATCTGCGCATGTATCATCGATTAGTCTGGTCAGGCACGTCCGTCTGATTTAATGAAAGGAGGCCGCCATTGTGCTAATCGCTTGTTACTTTGCAAAAGAGCATTGTATTTAAAAATAATATATATTTATTTATTTATATAAATACTTATTGTTAGCAACTGGTATTGAAATAACGCTAAATAGTCGACAGAAGTTTTAATTTGGCGTTCTCAACATGTCTTTCTCAGTGAAAACAGACTACGTCATCCATTGTGACAGGAAAACATAATTGATCAGCTACCGGAAAGGCTGCGCAATTCAAACTTCCGCCGGTCATCTTTCATTTTGAGGACAATAAGTGCCATTGCCATATTTTCGGTTACAGAAATGTTAATTTGAGGTCCAAAATAAACTGTTTTGTATCACCACAATTTTTTCCCTGTTGTTCCAGCATGGTATCTAGATGTCATAAATACTGCTGCCAAGACAGGAAATGACTCAAGAAATTTTTAAATTCATGATTTGAAATTTGGTCGGATGATAGACATTTGATATGCACTTTGCGGATGTTACCAGTATTTGACATACACATAAATTTTAAGCAACTGGTGAATGAATAAGAAATGAGCAAATATCTAATAATCGTAATTAGTTGTATGGTATTGATCAGATTCTATTACAACGAGCAAAATTCTCATGTCAAAATTTTGAAAACAACCGATAATTCAAGTCAAAGCGGCCATCTTGGTTCGGACGTTACAAGCATTTGGCACATGGTTTTCAACAAAAAAGAGGTTTCCAAAGGCATGTACAAAGTTGCTTTCTACAGCAAAACCTTCTTTATAGCTTAAACATCGTATGAAATACTAAAAACGAATTTAAATTTGGATTAGTGATTGCTTTACAGAAGCCAATCTCTGAATGTCGGACGTTACAGATTTTGACAAAAAAGAAATTTTCCGTTTCAGCATAGGCTTAAATTAAGAATTGTACCACCCTTTCAAGTTATTAAATTTGCACAATTAGATAAAACAATAGACAGCCCACTAAGCCGAATTTTGATCATTAAACAATGCAAAAAGTATAGTATAAGATTGATTGTTTCGGACGTTACAATTTGAAAAACACAAAACAAAATCAAGTCGGATTTTTGAAAGGAAAATGTGCTTCTTTGCAGTCGGTCAGGTATCTCCCTTTGGTGGGAATTGTTGGAGCTCACTTAAGACTTGGTTTCACAATTTATTCCACATCCAAAACTCTTCTATAAGTGGAGCTATACTAATTCAATGACAGCGTTGTTTGCTCAGTTAACATTGTGGCTGTCAAATTTAAACAATTTTCTTAGTTTTATATTTAAAATTAGCCACTTAAACCATTTTTATTATGATTTTTATCGCTTTTCTTGTTTATTTGAACATTTTAAGATTAGGTTTTACACGGCTTTTTTTTTTTTTTGTTTAGGTTGTAATAATGAAACTTGAGCCTTTTAAAAAACCCAGTTTCTAAACTTCCCAGAATATGGCAATGGCACTTAAGTTCCTAAGAATATTTACAAATATACAAGTTAAGATCATCAAAAGTGCATTCGCACTTTTACTAAAAGATTAAAAATATAAGTAGATTGACAATAATAATAATAACAGCATGAATTACAAGTGCAAGATTTGATATAATGAAAGGAAAACAAAACTAAAATAATATATTGTTTGTAATAATAATAGCCAATCAAAGCACAAAAATCAAATTGTTAGCATAATCAAAAATATCCATTGTAACAAATCTTCCAGTTGTAATTCATGCTGTTATTATTATTACTGTAAATCTACTTCTATTTTTCATCTTTTAGTAAAAGTGCGAAAGCCAATGGTCTTAATTTGTATATTTGTAAATGTTATGAGCCGCGCTGGTGTGGTCGAGCGGTCTCAGGCGTCGGTCTGTCGTGAGATCAATGTGCCAGCGCCCGGGTTCAAATCCCGGTAGCGAGCATGGATGTTTCAAAAATTTCCTTTCCTGTGTTGTAGCCTCTTCTTCACTTTCTCTTCGGTCTGACGTCATTCCTTAATGGCGTCCTGGGGAAAGCCACGGGAAACCACCCCAGTATCTTTCCCTTGTAATTCTAGGGAGTCTGCTAGGGGTTCGCCGTCTTGGGAACACTAGCGCTCCCTGGAGCACGGATGCTTCGGCAACGAAGCTCGCACTTCGGTGCGAACCGACCACACACATCAAATGTTATTATGAACTTTACAGATTGTTTTTAAACAAGTTTTTTTTTTAACTATCAACAATTAATTGTTAAATAAAACATTATTACCATGAAGTGTATATATTTGTTACTTACATTAATTAATATAATTTATAAACAATTACGATTTTTCATAATTTAAATAAATAAGCAACAGTATAAATATAACAGTTCTTAAACAGCAAATCAGTTTTATGTATCGTTACGGTTAAAATATAACATAGTTATTATTATTATTATACAGGACACTACAAAACAATGTGTATCACAGCTGCCAGTTCTTTAGCTGGTGTTGGCCTTCAAACGCATCGAATTCTTCCCAAGAATCTAGGATGTCGTAATGTATCGGCGCAAAATATGTGCTGATCCAAGCAGTGCGGCTTTTTGGAGTTGACCGATGGAGATTTTGTCAATATTTAGATCTTGTAAGTGCTTACCAAGGTTTTTTGGTATAGCACCCAGTGTGCCGATTATTATTATTATTATTATTATTATTATTATTATTATTATTATTAAATTCAATAATATGCAAGGAGCTTCCTTAAACCAAGCCAAAAACAAACATCTTTGTTTTGCACTAACATACAATTATTATATCAATTATTCCTTTTTCTTTTTCTTACATAGATTATCAATTCAATGATTTCTATTAATGAAGGGATACATATACCAAGAAATAGACCAAAGCTTCCACAAATATTTGAAAATATGCCACTGGCATTTAATTTAAAATATTCGGTGATAATTGTGAAGATGTTACTTTGAAATAAGATAACATAAATAAGCAGGTATTGATTTCCCACTATTAGATCCATATAATAACCAACGTCCGCCTTAAACAAGTATTCCTGGTTATGCAATGGACAGTTGCATTTAGGTCCAGAAACAAACTCTATTAATACAGTTTTTGAAATAAGCAATGACCGATTGAAGCTTTCAGGATTTGAACACCATTCCTTAGTTGAGTTTTCCATAAACGGCAACCTAGGAGAATAAATACAAAGGTATAAATAAAAAATTCTGGTTTTGTTAATACAAAAATAGTTCAAATTTTATATCAACATTCTTCCTTTTCTTGTCACCAACCCCAATCTATGCTGTATGGAAATTTTGAGATAGTATACTGTTGTCGTAATATTTCTACATAATATTCGTTTTCTAAATTTCTACTTTTAGTGATTGTTTCTGTTATGTATCAATACATTTCGATATTACTGAAGAAGAGAAAGAAATCACAAAATACAGATATACATTTATTTATGTTCAACCATCAGTCTTATACCAAAACCAATACAACAAAAACGAGACTTCATTCTCTCGTGACTTCTACATCATGCTTTGTTATTTATTCCCAAAAAAAACTAATTGTTAGACCATTTGGTTTCGTCTGGCTCTACGTCTGACTTCCTAAGACGTAGTGGATAAAATCGTCTGTTCATTTCTAGCTGTGATGCATTAGCTGTCTTAGATGGAGTAGCCACCGTTCATGTTTGAACTAAAGTATTCTCATTTTGTTCTAGACTAACTTTTTTTCTTGTTTTCTTTTGATCTATCTTATGCAGTCACGATAGATAGCTCCATTAAGCTCAACATCAACACGTAAATGAGTCTCTGATTCTAAAATATTCAAGTATACATCAGTCATTAATTCAAGCAGTTGATCAATATGACACTTCCAAATTATTCCCGATTCTAAATGAATCAAGTAGATTGCAGGACCTATTTGTCTTACTACCTTACCATTTATCCATTATTCTTCCCATCTAGTCTCTCACTAACACTGATTGTCCAATCGACAATTGCCTTATTCTACTTCTCTTAGCATAAGCAATTTGTTTATTTTGTTGCTCTGAAACTCTGAATTAAATGGTCTAATTAAATCCAGTATTGTACGAATGGACATTACTTGAGCTGGTTATCATTAGTAGTTAAATATACAGCAATTCTGTAAGATAAAAGAAATCTGCTTAAAGCTAAATTTACATCTTGATATTCAAACAAAGGACATTTTAAGTTGTTTTTAATTAGCTTAAACTGCATCCTCCGCCTGACCATTAGTACGTAAAGTTAGTTACAAAGCCAAAGTGTGGCCTAAGTACAATCTTACAATATACAATAAACAGAATCAATTACTAATTATTTTTTTCTCTTCAATCCTTTTGCAGTTCTTTATTCTATTATTACTTTCTTCCTTTCAAAGGGATATGGAATTACTATCGAAGATTAGGATAATCTGAAACATAAACAAACGTTTATTATAATATACGTTTTTAAAATTAAAGCCTCAAAGTTTGACTTACCTACATTCCAGAGACTGTTCTAGCATTTCATTAAAACATTTATGTTGACACTCCATTACTTGTTCATTTGAAGCACAAGGTTTCTTGGGATGATAGACTCGCCTTATCTAAATAATGATAATAAACTTATATAATGTTTCTAAAATAAATGCTAATTTTCATTTTATTATTATTATCAAAAAATAAACATCTAATTCACTACATCACTGTCAAACTCAAATTCAAAATTTTTTACGGACTTTTTAGAATGAGAGTAAACATCATTCAGCTTCAATTGTAATAATTTTCATTTGTAACTAAGGAAACGAGTATATGCGAAAGAAAAAACATATCCATATCAGTTATTTATTTAATAAGTTGTTTAGACATAGCGGAGGGATCTAGACAGTATCCTACTGAGTTAGCTGCTATGTCTGAATCTGGTTTCGAATCCCAAGACCAGCATGGATATTATTTTTCTGTCTTGTGCTTGTTCCTCTTAATCTCTTTCTTTCTGACTATCTTTGGCCAGTTGCTAATTAATAGAGCTTGTACAATAGGCCCTTGCTGTCCTCATGGGGTTGTATGAAAGGAAACAGTAATGTTGAATTTTGAATGACCATGATTTTTAAATGTAAAAGTAATTTTCTATTCCTCTAAAAGTTAAAGTACTAATACGTTGTACAAATTGGTAGAAGTCAATTTTTGAGTAATTTTGATCCCTTAACAATGTTCATGAAGATATTTCACTGATTTAATGATAAACATGCATAAAGTAGCAGTTTATCATTACTACTAGTTTTACTTTTACTTTTTTTAGTAAATATATTTAATGTTCATCAAGTTGCGTATTCTTAAAGAGTAGCTAATGGTCTCAAAAACAATTGCTCACCAATATAAAGATCATATTTGCTAATCTCTGTTAGTTTAATAAAGTATCGTTGCAGTTCATTGTTTTACTTTCAGTCGATATTTTACTTAACTACGAACTAACCTTGGTAGCTGAAATGGAAATTATTCCAATCAAATTTTCAAAAGGTAAAGCCAACATTGGATCCAGAA
Source organism: Thereuonema tuberculata (assembly GCA_023159025.1). Lineage (NCBI taxonomy): Eukaryota > Metazoa > Arthropoda > Chilopoda > Scutigeromorpha > Scutigeridae > Thereuonema > Thereuonema tuberculata. The sequence continues at coordinate 7,718,402 of JAFIDM010000001.1, forward strand.
GTAATGGATCTTCAAATTCATTGTGAAGAAAAACCTACAAAGAAAGATAAAACTACCTCAAAAAAATCACATTTTTGAAACACTAATTAAAAACGTTAATTATAATGTTTTCATTAATTCCAATGTTTTAATATGAAGACATTTAAACTGAATAATTCAAAATTTAATGAAATAAGAAACGTCTCAAAGATAATCCAGTTTTTTAATAACTCTAAACTATAAAATTTGTTATTAATTTTAGAGTTATTAAAAGATTTTTGCAGTGCTTTTGAGAAATTAAGGGATAATCCAGTTTCTTTAAAACCTTTGTTTTTTTAATTTCTTTTTCAAGTTGTGAAAACAATATAACGAAAAGCGCCCGTATTTTTTTAATTGTAATATCTGTTAAACATAAACAGTAAAGTTGTTTTCATTTTCTGACAAATTAATTTACCCTATAAAACAAGTTATCTGATTTGAATTAAATTGACTCTTATTACAGCTCATATATATGTTAAGAGATCTAATAAGCTAGTTAAAATTTCATAATTTAAAATATTGACAGAAATCCATTGTTTCGATTCTAATGATCTTCTGCGGGAGATTTTGTCCTCCTCTCAAAATCTTTAAAATTGTTTAAGCGAATCCACAAGCAAAAAAAAAAAAATCATATCTCTAAACTAAATTTTCCATTCTCTAAATGTATGGTGAAACGAGTCATTCTGACTTAATTTCTTGTGGTTTTTTTCTTCCTTCAATTTTTGTTTTTAAATTAATAATATTAGCTTGTTTTTTTCTTCGAATTTTGCTTTTAATGTTATTGTTACACTTTGTTTGGACATTGTTTTATTGGGACACTTAACGTTGTACGTCGTTATTGTTTAAAGGTAATGCGATGTTATTTATGTTTGCATTTTTTTTTAATAATTCTAACGAAAAAACAAAACGAAGTTGATGAAGGAGGAGTTATCCTTTCTAGAATGTCTTTTCCATCCATTTCCAGAAAAAATTAAAAAAAGAAGTTAATTGAATGAAGGTAAAAAATAATACGTATGTTATGAAATGTTTTTATGAACTATAAAAAGTTTATTTCATCAAAGGCGTATTCATAGGAAGACACTAGCGAAGCATTGATGGATCCATTTGAATCAAAGTAAGATTGCTGATTGAATACGTCTTATCAATGAAACATTAGATTAGTCCTGATATCCAAGGTGTTTGAAAAAAAAAATTCAAGTTCGTAAGTTCAGAAGTTTTGGCTGTGCTTTTATGAGTGAGTGAGTGAGTCAGACTTTCACGCATTTTTGTCTTTTATAGCTACAGATTATGGTAATAATAAGGATTTTTTTTTCCCTTTCCTTTCTTTTTTCAGACTGCAAATCGCTTGGTAGCTATTTTTTTCTGAGTAACTTAGTTAAGATGTGTTTATGGTTAGGCCTATCATTAATAATTCTGTTCTAATTCAGTGGCTCAGTTACTGAACTATTGTGTAATAGTTTAGTTGAAAGGGTTTCGTTTTTGAATTGTTGCATTGTTTTTTTCTTCCTCTTTCTTCTTCTTCAATATTTTAATTTTTCATAGTTCTTAATATTAAAAATCAAATAAGAAAATTTTGACATTTTATTTTACTTATCAATTTCTTTCTCCTTTTAGAGCCAGTTGGTTTTGATTATGTTGAAGGACGGACGGAAAAGGAAGGCTTGAAGATAATTTTTATTTTAGGAGAATTTACGCGTAACTTGCATCATTACAAATTGGTAGCGGAGTGGTAGGTAAGTTGCATTGTAACAATGTCAAATTTCAAGAAGACCAACAAGCAAAAAGCGGTTCAAAACTTATTAAGAGGAGAAACTGACTGACTAATATCATAAGCTTCACTTATTAGCAAAGTAGGTTAAATATGGATTTCTTTAGTAACTAGATGCAATTCGATATGAAATCTAAGATGTTATTCAGAGCCAATCTGACCTGTAAGACCCCTTTGTGAAAAAAAAAATTAAAATCCTTCCTCTTAATAATTTTATTTGCTATTTTTTTTATTAAGAATAAGCACAGTGGTTGAGACTAAAAGGGAAATATGGAATATGTATGACTGTTTTATTAAGCGTTCGGAATGGACAATTGATTTTTAAAACTAAATTAAGCGCTTTCCAGATTTTGGCGTCACACCTGCTTGCTGTTAAATGCTTTTGTAAAATTGTTATTTTACAAATTTAAATTTTATTCAAAGTTGCGAAGATAAGACTATGAGATGAGAGTTCATTTTCAACTGCAAGTCTATATTAGATACAACATTTAACTCCGATTCTTCTTACTGCCCAATATATTGTTAAATAGCTTTAGCAAATAGTGGCCCAATATTAGCTTGCAAAAGAGAATTGGTAGAGTCAGCCTAACTTTTAGGCTAACATCGCATAAATTTCAACCAACTATACCACCTTAAAATTATCATAGGCAAAATTATTTTTCAATTTGTATTTTATGTACAAGATATATTGTTTAATTTTAGAACTGTGAAATCAGTATATTAAAATAATAATATTTAGAAAAATCACTATTTATTAGTGAACATTGCAGCTACAAAAATTAAACAAGACATTAAATAGAGCTACATAATCGATTTGAATAATGTCACAAGAAAAAGTGTTATGGTATCAACTATATATTTTCTTTCTTATTATATTTTACCATATTTGTAATTTTAGTTCTTTCTGCTCTAGACGATCCGAAAAAGAGATTTGTGGCCAATCCTTCATACGATATTAAATTTGCTGAAATGAATAAATAAATAAATCAATAAAGCAATTGGAAATTATTTACAAAATTGAAATATTCTAAAAAACTAATAAATATGTGACAAGTCAACAATTATTAAAATTTTAAAAATTTTGTTCAATTATTCTCGACTTATTTTTGCGTTCGTTTTCACCTGATCAAAAAAATACAAAATTCAGAAATACTGAAAGTTCTGAAAATGACTTTGTTTCCTTTTAGCATTCATCGTCACGAAATATTATCAAACCTCTTTATACAAAAGCTAAATTATCCGAATTATAATTCAAAGAAAGATGACAGCAAAGAAGTGTCAAGATTGACAATAACAACATTATCACCATTTATTATCTTATTGGGAAATTATTATTACACCACGAAAAGCAAAAGAATTTTAGTAGTATCAGATATAATGACTAGAGTTAGTTATCTAGCACCATATTATAAAATTTTTACCACATAATCAGTTAGTTGTTGTTTAAAAAACGTCGAATTATTAGTGAGCAAGATACTTGGGTCAATATCCCATTACGGTTGATAATGAAAAGAAAAATATGATATAAATCAAATTCATTTTTTTTTATATTATTATGCTTCGAATATGTAGTAATTGAATTACTTGTTGCTGTCATCTACTCAGCAGAGCTTAAAAAAATGTATTTTAATATATTTTAATAATTGTAATTTTGTGTAGTGAAATCCAAGACAGCAGAAATATTATTCTTTTACAATTCTTTTTGTTCTTCAAAAAGCAATAAAAATAATGTATTTATTACAGTATAATTAAATTATCACGGATTTCTTTATTAAAAAATACTTGGTATTATTATGATCGGTAAAAAATATAAATTGTTAGCTTCATCAGCTCCGTCACATTATTGACAACTCCGTCACATGGACTTGTGACAGAGCTGACTGTGACGGAGTTGATCAACACATGCTAATTTATATTCTGGTGTTAGGCTTAAACTCCGATTACGATTGTATTCAGTTTACAACACTTCAATAACATTTCCCAACAAACTATTTAAAATTTTACTTCTACTGTTAAAAATTACAATGTATAAATGCGTGACGGAGTTGACATATCATTAAAAACAAATATTAGTGTAGAAACTTACGACTGTTGTAGACACTCCTTCTTTTACCGCTCTATCCTCGCCCAAGGCGATTGCGTAGCGTAGCGAACATGCTGTCATCTAGGGCGAATTTAGTGACTTTTTCGATGATAAAGGCTCTTCAGTGATTAAAATCGTTATGTGTGACGGAGGTGACATACAAAACAAGTTACTCACTTTCTTTAATTTATTAAAAATACACTACTGGTATTTATTGATAACAAGTGTAACAAGAATAAAATATGAACTCAATACAGTTACCAATATTTTTTACGAAAATTCAAGCCCACTTTTAAGACTGTTTCAAAATATGAAAAGTAGTCAATTCAGCCGAGTTACAACGCAATTACTGCTATATTAGGCAGAAAAAAAATTTTTTCACAATTATTTTTTAATAATAAAAAATTCTCAGAAGTTTAAAAATCATATTTCAGTCCTAATTTAAATTACGGTAAAAAAAAAAAAAAAAATTTTAAATATTTAACACTTACTTTACACCAAGTTACATAAATTCCACCATTTACAGATAACGACCCATTTGGCAATAGAAAGAGAGACTGACACAAATATTAATCAGGATAACAGTGGATGTAATGATTAAAAAGGATATCTGTTGCTATGTTGCTTCATCCAACCATCAGTGGTCTCCAAACTAACATTGACAACATGCATGTATCTTTTTCTCCAAGTGTTTCGAATCAGATGTAAAGTATCTTTAACAAATAAGTAAATAATATGGAAGTGTGGAGCTTATTTTGTCAGTTTATTTTGGACTTTTTGTTTATTTTTATCTGGTAACTCTTGATTCCGCCATTTTCTTTATTGTTTTACTATTCTATTATCCATTTTCTACTTATATCATCTTCCGTTTCCGTGTGAATTTCTGTTTAATCACTTTCCCATGCCTAATTCTCATATATTCCTTTAATTTCAATCTTTTCCCGTAATCTTATGTATCCGTTATTATTGTTGCTTTATTATTATCACATGTGCTTTCGTCGTTCCCCTTATTTATATCGCCATTTTGGAAAAATAATTGATAATAAATGTCGGAGCCATAGGCTAAAATAACTGTCAGAAATGTAGGAAATTTCTACTGTTATTGGAATTTTATATCTGAAAAAAAAAAAGAACAAAATAGCATGGTGAACCGAAAGACAGTGTGTTATTTCACCAACCGCTAAGTGTTCCTGCTATGCCGATCAGAACCAGCAAAAAAAGAAGATGCGAAGAAATTGATACGTGATCCAAGCTTACTTTGCCGGGGAAGCAGCCACTCAAGCATCCCGTTTGAAGTACCGTCCGACGCGACGCGGAGAAGATGCACGCATTCACAACTTAGTTTGCAGGGGAAGCATCACTCTAGGATCCCGTTCGAAGTACTGTCCACTGCGAAGAGTTAGTCGTTTTCAAAGCTTCATTTACCGGAAAAGAAACAACCAAACTCAAGTATCCATGTTTAGATAAGTCGCCCACCCGCCTTCAACGCCTTTTGCTGGAAAGGAAACAGCTGTTACATTTAATTCAAGTGCGCCACTTCTGGTAAAAGCGTGATCACTGCCTTAACATCACAATGGATTCATTTCTAGTGAAGGGTTCAGTATCAGTGCTTCAAATTAATTTTGTGCTCCGAAATTCGGATCCCCATCTTCAATACTTCGAGAGCAACAAACCGTAAGTAATATATGATTTATTGAAAGCTAGCGAAAGACAGAACTATTATACCCATATTTTTTTTTTGAGACCCTTTCTTAAGAACAAAAAAAGAAAATACGACTTTAGCTTGCTTTTCGTATTAAGACTGCCAACCTGAATCTTGGGTTCAAACTATTCTGAACTCTTTAAGATCTCTTTTTCCTTTTTATATTTTAAAAGAAGGAATTAATTATAATTAATCATTTATTGACTATTTTAACTTTAGTACAAATTAGAACTTATTTGACTTGTATTATTTTTATTATTTTACCAGCTGTATCTTTTTTATTTTTTATGCCTTACAAATTATTGTGTTTGTGTGTTTCTTTTTTTTATATTTTTTTCTATATTTTCACTCGTGTTTAATTATTATATTTTTTATTTTATTTTCTCATCATTTGTAGTACTCTATTGGACCAGTCTGCCAAATTCATCATCTTGTTCGATTCCATATATATCGACATATTCTTTTATTTTATCGAGACAAAATTGGTAGGAGAGCAATTAGTCCAGTCGTCATAGGTGTAAATTGGGGGGTTACCTAGAAAAAATTCCGAATTTAATGAAACTTTGGGATGATGTTTGTTGGTGTTCAGTAGTACTACACCCAATTTTCCGAACAAAAATACCTTGTAGAAAATTGGGGGGAGCGAAAAACCGCAAAATTTTTGCACTTTTTTCAGTTTTTTCCAAATATTTCGAAAACGGTTGATTTTAGCGGAAAACTTTAAAATTGTAATTTGTAGAGAATTAAATTTCCTTCAATTTCATTGGTCTAACTGATTTTTTGACCCCATAGGTACCGAGATACAGGACTTCGAAAAAGTGCAAAATTTCTCAAAATCGTAAAAAAAATGCTAAAAAGGCTTGTTTTCACTATGCAGTTTCCATTTTGCAACATATTTAATGGAGTTATGGTATCTCATTTTCATACTACTACTATTTTATCCTATTTTCATGCTGCTCTCATTTTCATACGTTCAACTCGCCCCCCCCCCCCCCCCCCCCCCCCCCCCCCCCCCCCCCCC
>JAFIDM010000001.1:7725393-7790323 GCA_023159025.1 Thereuonema tuberculata
CCCCCCCCCCCCCCGCAACCACCACTACCTCCTCTATAAGATGTTCATACTATACTGTTACGGACTATATCGTTATATTTATGTATTAGTCCTAACAAATATTATTTTATTTTATGTTTACGATTTTTTTTTTCTTTATAGACTTAAGTTTTAGTCAGATTTTGTAAAAATAGATTTTGCAAATCTGAAAATTTCTGGAATGTTGGTTTGGATAATTATTAGATTTTGCAAATCTGAAAATTACAGAAAAACTTAATTTGGGTAATTATCCGATTTTGCAAATCTGAAAATTGTACCAGTTATTAGGAATTAAGAAGTAAATGGGGGTGAGAGACCTCATATATATATACAGGAGCGAAGGTTTGAGCAGAGAGAGACGGAACACGGTTGAAAGCAAGGAGTCATTGAAAGCATCGAGAAGAAAAATAGCGGAAAGAAGGAAAATATATCTCCGAAACCAGCCATACGGTAGCGACTGAATTTCCCGAGGTTTTACGGACGAAAATACATCTCCGAAACGAGCCATACGGTAGCTGAAATCGGTCAGGAAGATGTGATCTGTCACACTGCGCGGGAAATTGATATCATCCGCATGAAGAAAATTGTGGGACAAACGTTTGAAAATGTGAAGCTGAAACGAAAGGATAAGGTGATAACCCTCGCATCCATTTCCTGTTCTTTGAAAATTGCAGACAAGAAGTTACAGTCGATCCACTGACTTGTTCCAGCGAGTTTGCTTTGCCAAGCAGTCTGACGAAGACCTCAAGGATTTGTTCAGGTATGAACTTGCACCCTTCCCAATGTCGCTCTTTACTGAGGAAGGAATGCGTAAGGGCACCAAGTCAGCATTATATGATGCAATATTCACCCCTATGCAAGGAGAAGCAAACTTTGGCTGCAGAAAATATGCAGTAATTGATGGAGGGTTCCTACTTCTTAAGTTTGTATGGAGTAAGATCACAACACTCACGTTCCAATCAGCGTGCCAGACTTATGTGGACTATGTGCAAAAACACTTTGGGTGCAATACCACAGTAGTATTTGATGGATATCCTAATGACGCCTCCTATCAAAGCACCAAAGCCGCAGAAAGATCTCGCCGGGCTGTACTGCACTCGTCCACCACATGGACGTTCTTTTCAGCAACAACTGCAGTGACAATGGCTCAAGAGACGTTTTTATCAAACAACATTAACAAAAGAAATTTCATCACAATGCTGATGACAGACATGAGAGCGAAGGGGATTGAGGTGAAACAGGCTACTGAAGATGCAGACGTGATGATTATACACCCAGCAATATCGAAGGCTGCTGAATATGACAGTGTTATCATTGCAGGTGAAGATGTAGATCTCCCAGTGTTACTGACAGCCCTCGCCTCCACTTCACACAAAAACATCTATTTCGAGAAGAATGGGAGAGGCAATGCCCCATCATTGTTATATTCAGCAGCTTCATGCAAGATCGACACACAAGACATTCTCTTTCTGCATGCAGTCAGTGGGTGTGACACCACGTCAACCCCCTTCGGACAAGGGAAGAAGAAGTTTTGCAGAATTTACGAGAAGAACACTTCCCTACATCCCCTTGCAGCTGTGTTCAAAGAACCGGAAGCCACCCCCTCCCAGATTTCCGAGGCAGGCTAGAAGTTTCTGGTGGCACTGTACGGCGGGAACATGGAAACAGATTCCCTCGACAACCTCCGATACCAACTTTTTACGAAGTCTATCGCCAAACCGAAATTCCTATTGGCCAGACTGCCACCTACCAAAGACGCGGCCACCCACCATGTTTTTCGAACGTACCTCCAGGTCCAGACGTGGCTGGGTAACAATATTGTACCGTCAGTTTGGGGGTGGTCGCTGACGAGACGAGGGATCGTCCCCATCAGGAGCACACGTAATGCAGCCCCGGACAACATACTCTCTTGTAAATGCAAGAAAGGGTGTAGCACTGTAACCTGCAGCTGCAAGAAAGCAGGATTGCGGTGCTCCACCCTTTGCAAGAACTGCTCGGGGCATGCTTGCGAAAATTCGACAGAGCCTGATCTCCAGGAGGAAGATGCAGAAGGAGAGTGTAAAGAAGAAAGTGTATTGGACGCACTGCTTGACGATGAAGAAGAGCAAGAAGAAGAGGAAACTCCCTGCGCCAAACGCTAACAATATTAAATTTAGTAAACTTACACTCACCTCCTCAACTCAAAAGAAATAAATACGATATTCATACAGATATGGCGAATTTTCGGAATTTATTCGTTAATTCCTTTTTCTAACCTAATGACTCAAAACTGGAAAACAAAGGATGTGCATGAATACAAAACAAAGTAAAGGAACAAATGTATCACATCGATTGAAATAATAAATACAAAGCCAATTCATGAATACAAAACAAAGTAAAGGAACAAATGTATCACATAGATTGAAATAATAGATACAAAGCCAATTCATGAATACAAAACAAAGTAAAGGAACAAATGTATCACATCGATTGAACAATAAATACAAAGCCAATTTCATCAAAAGAAAACATAATCGTTTGAACAATATACATGATTAAATACTAAAGATTGTTGATAACAAATAACAAGCGAGAATATAAAAACAAAGGAAATAAATTATAAACAAATAAATCACATGGTAATAATGAAAAAAAATCAACATAAAGCCAATTCATTAAACGAAGCATAATTGTCTGAACAATCAAAATTTGATAAATCCCCAATTAACGAAATAAATCTATCATCTAATTTTGCTCCATCACTGCGGTTAAGATTCCTCCCTCTAGTGTTTCGAATGATAATGCTTTCGACAATTTTCCGCACTTTGGATTCCTTTTCTGTGTGCAGAATATTCACTATTGAGCTAATCCGGTGGCCGACCTTTATAGAATGTTCCGCTATTTCTGAATTAAATATTAAATTTGTTTTGTTTTAATACTTCATGTTTTATTATAAGAATTTACTGTAAACATTAGACAATAAGAATCATTACAATAAACTACGTATAAAAATCCCCAAACTTAAAGACGAATTGGGTTATTTGCTCTTTCAAACCTTACATGTACACTGTGTAGTATGAACATCCTGTAGAGGAGGAGGTAGTGGTTACGGGGGGGGGGGTTGAACGTATGAAAATAGCATGAAATAGTAGTAGTATGAAAATGAGATACCATAACTCCATTAAATATGTTGCAAAATGGAAACTGCATAGTGAAAACAAGCCTTTTTAGCATTTTTTTTACGATTTTGAGAAATTTTGCACTTTTTCGAAGTCCTGTATCTCGGTACCTATGGGGTCAAAAAATAAGTTTGACCAATGAAATTGAAGGTAATTTAATCCTCTACAAATTACTATTTAAAAGTTTTCCGCTAAAATCAACCGTTTTCGAAATATTTGGAAAAAACTGAAAAAAGTGCAAAAATTTTGCGGTTTTTCGCTCCCCCCCCAATTTTCCACAAGGTATTTTTGTTCGGAAAATTGGGTGTAATACTACTGAACACCAACAAACATCATCCCAAAGTTTCATTAAATTCGGAATTTTTTCTAGGTAAAAAGTATATGGCGACTGGACTAAATGTATGATTGGTGTTTTTTTCTTAATTGTTCACTGATATTTTATTTTAGCCTCTTTTTATCGTGACGATTTGTATAGATCGAATATCTCTTACAAATTAACTAAATTCTGGAATAATAACATAGCCATTTGCCTGGACTAACTACTAAAATTATAATCTGGTTAATGCATATTTTAACATTTATTTTTAATTCATTTGAATTTGAAAGATATAAAATAAAATTCAGAATATTCTGTAATAATTTTTACTTACGTGATTTAATAGATAAGCATGTGCAGCATATTGTTTTAATGTAGACTTGATCCAGAGTTCCACTACTGCCATAATCACTTAACCCAGAAAAAAATCTTAAATGCTGTAAGTATAGTAAAGATATTTTTGAATTATTAAAATTTGCAAAACTATAGCGCATTTAATTTATGAGGGACTAAAAATAACTAAAGCTGAGACAATCTACCTTTATCATTGCAAAGTTTAATTTGTCTTCTTTGGTTGCTTCCCAAATATCTTGTATAGTTACATTTTCCAATGCTAGTAGTTCCGATACATGAATGTAATCAGGATGCTTTGATAAATTAAATTTATCCATATACATTTCTTTGTATCTAAGAATATTTTCTGACCGGGTAAATGGTTCACTTGGACAAAATGTGAAAGTTGGAAACTTCACTGAAATATTTCTTTCATATTCGACTTTGATATCTGGAAAATCGTTCAGAAAGTTCAGAATTGTAATTGCAATCTGAGAAATACAGATCGATGCTGAAAGTAATAAAACACTTGACCAGAAGAATTTTAAATACTTGCTAGTTTTGGGGTTTAATAGTCGATCGAGTCCTGTAACACTTACGGTGAATATCTCTTCATCTTCTTTTTCCATTTTGTTTCTATTACTCCTGATGTGTCTAATGTCTAATCGTTTAGGTTTAGAAAGATTCGTTGTAATAATTTCCTTGTCTTTTTCTTGATCATGTTTTTCAATTCTGGTTGTCTTCTTTATCTGAAAAAAAAAACCAACAGTTCTAACTAATAATATAAAACTTAATGTAAAAAACCAAAAATAAGCAAAACCAGGGATTAAATGTAGGTGTAAAGATAAGCAAATATATTTTGTGTCTGTTGTAACATAATTCTTCTTTCGATTAAGAAAAGGATAAAAGAAATGAGGTTTCTCCTTAAATTTATGATTAAAATTTAAAAAATAAAGTTTTTCTAAGAGAAACAATTTCAGCTAGGCGTAGTATCTATATTTTTTTTAATAATTACATGGATTATCTGATAGTGCTATTAGCAACTACTAAATCATTATTTTAAGAAACGTAATAGTAAATTTGAAATAAAATGATATTGCAAAATTTGCATTTTAAGATAATTTCGAGCCGTTTTACAAAAAAAAAAAATATTTAATAATCTAACCTGAAAAAAATTTTCTAATCAAAAATTTCCAGTACATGTATCAAATCAAATCAAATTCTGTAACTTCATCACTGAACTTCGAAAGCGTTTCAAGAGCGCATTTGAATATGTTTGGCCTACTTAAGAGATAGGTCTACATTCGCTAGGTATAACTGCTTCATCCGTTGCGTTCACTGTAAATGATGATACTTCAAAGATTGCATTCGACAATCCTCCGAACTGGGGAATTTTGCAAAACTACCATTATTCGACTACCGTTATCAGGCTGAAGATACTGACAAGTTGTCCCTCGTATTAACAGAAGTGATGTTGTTTCGCAATGGAACTGGCAGCAGTGGGTAGTGACCGTATTTAAATTCGTCGGAAATCTCTGCTCTGTCGAGACAGACAACTGAAATAGAAGAACGTCTGCTAGCTAGACAAGTCCGAATAGCTTCCACGGCTATTCTGTCAATCTTCCTCATCCCCGTCATCACTTTTCTTCGACTTTATACGTCAGATGCATTTCAATCTAAGATGCTTTTTTTCTAATTTTCGCATTTTAAAAATAATGAGACTTTTTTTTTTACTGTAATACTATAATTCATTCTTTAACTCTTTGCAGTACCAATAAAGAGATAAAGAATGGATTACAGTATCATAGCGAAAGTGTCTCTTTATAAAATGCGAAAATTAGAACAAAAGCATCTTAGACTGAAATGAATCTGACGTATAAAGTCGAAGAAAATTGATGACGTGTATGAGAAAAATTGCAGTATAATTTTTCTCATACACGTCATCAATTTTCTTCGACTTTATACGTCAGATTCATTTCAGTCTTTTCAGTACTTGCAGTATAAGTACAAAATGGGGAAGATGGATTGATGGATTTCATTTAAGATGAATTGATTGTTTAGATAAAGAGTGCTAATATATTTAGACTATACTGACATACTATTTTCTAAAGCGTTATTTTTATATTGTTTATTTTTTATTATTATATCAAAAATTTAATACAATGTTCGTAAGAAGTAATTAATAAAGTCAGAAAACCTATGTAAGCTAGATGTTTTCTGAATGTTTTATAGCCTGAATGTTTTCTGTTTGTTTTTCTGCTAGGCATTTCGGCAAAATCAAAGGTTTTAAATCAACGACAGAAAATAAGTTTCGCAAACTTTGACTCCAATACTTGAACTATATATGGCAGCAATGCTTATGGAAGCACATGGTAACTGTGCTTGAAAATTGATTGTCATTGATTTATTTAAACTTCTCAAGAAGATGCTGTGATTTCAGAATTAAAAGCATGACCAATATTGTCAAGATAAGAGTAACTTATAAAGTGGTGTTATTGAATTCCAACAATCGGTTACAAATGTTGTTGAGTGGTTTATAGAGGTTTCATTTGTGTAGCAAAGTTAGAAAATCCATCCCGATATCAATAAAGATTCTGTTTGTTTCTCAATGGAAATTATTTCTTCACTGTTCAGCAATTGAAAGAAATGTAATTTTACAAAAGGAAAAAAAAACAATTTTGTTTATTAATCAGTTTTAACAGAAAAATCAATAAATTGTACTTTATACATCTGTTTTGTCGGGCAGTTTGTATCAAGTAAATTGTACATATATAAATCTCTCTATTTAAAGTAGTAAGAGGAACGTAGCAACATCATTTGGTGAAGTAAGAAGAAAAGAAGTGTTTGGAACTAAGAAGTAGATATCTGTTCTTTTATAGGCGAACATAAAATGGAAGAAATAGTGAATTTGGTTACATTATTAAAAAGCGACTAATAATTTTTAATGTAGTTTTAATTGAAGTAATTGAGATAGTGACAATACTTGTTTTACAACTATCAAAGAGTTAACAGCTAAAGATATCTGAAGTTTTTGCTCCAACAACTACGGAGGGTTGATTCGCGTTTATTCGGTCAATTTTGATCACTCCATAGACTTAGCAGAATCCTTTTCTCCACCACTGGCTGTGTTCAATGGGGTGCCACTGCATTCTGGCAATGGCTATGCATCGCAGTTTCCATTGAAAAAGGTTGCGTTGGAGGTAGACGAGGGGGATCTTGTTCCACTCCTCTTTGCAAGCTTTCCAAAGCTCTTTTACTGATTTCGGTCGTCGTGTTCCCAGAGCCCGTTTAAGTAATACGAACCCACAGAAGTCCATTTTAGAGGCAGTGAAGGATTTTACAGGAATCATACTGGAAGGGATTGCTCACATTCCGGTGTCAGTCGCCATATTGGCCATGTACAGCTGGGTCGCTCTAGCTGTATGGTTCAACACCTTGTCCTGATGAATCCACACCTTCCTTTTGTTGCTGCCGTACAATGCGGGAATATCGTCACGATACAAGTGTTCCAGTACATGCTCTTGCTAAAAGGCAACATCAATCTTGACCTTTGCAGGTATCTTTCTCAGTGGCAACTTTCCTCTGTAGCTGTAATCGGCAACAATCATGAATCCTCTCGAAAAGTTTTCTTTGCATTTACGGTACCACTGGGATCGTCCTTTAGCATCAAAAGGGTGATAAAATGTTGCCCTTGGTTTCTTGGTATCACTAATGTAGATCCATGCCTCATCCAGAGTAGTGACATACTTCGATAAGTGGTGCTCGTAAAGCTTTCGGCTGTTGGTCTTCCTTTCAGCAACATGTCGAGATAGTAGGCGATAAACGCGAGCTTTATAACGCTTTTCTAATTGCAAATCACGCCTAATTATCCGTGCAACCGTTGACTCAGAAACTCCTACAGCCTGGGGAACCGCCCTTTGTAGGTTCTCGCCGACAATCATAGCCTTCACTTTCTTAACAACTGTAGGAGTTGCTGCCGGTCGTGGGTTGTTTTCGGGCCTGTGGCTTACCCCGCTCTTGGGTGATGGGCTTCCTACGATTTTCTACTATTACCGGATTGACGTTGGACTCGCAAACATGAAAATTTCGGTGTTTCCACATAACCACAATTTTTGAAGCGACGTATTGAAATATGAAGCGACATATTGACCATCGGAAAGGACAACTATGTACCTCTCCCACCAATTTGGGATTTTTGGCGGCAAATTTTGAATGCAATACAATTGAAGCTACCAGATATGAACTACAGGCTTATTACCTCTGATTCGAACGCTGCGTCACGTGGACGTGTGAGATACGGCGCGCTCTTGAAATCGACCGAATAAACGTGAATCAATCCTCCGTAATCATTCTGAAGAGGAAGTCGAAAATTTTTTAAAGGGATACAAAAAGTTAATAAGAAACAAGTTATAGAAAAATTCAGAATTATGATTGGAGATTTTAATGCAAGAATTGGTAAACAACAGAAAGACGAAAGTTTAGTTGGTAGGTTTGAGTATGGAGAAAAAATTAACAAGGAAACAGGTTAGATGCATTTGTCGAAAATGAGAATTTTTCTTTATGAACTCCTCTTTTAAAAAGAAAACAAAAACAGTCTAATAGAAAGTGGACATGGATAAGTCCTTATGGTATCCTTGGATAAGTCCTTCTGGTATCCTAACAGAACTGGTCTACATTATGGTTAAAAGAAGTAAACCTTAGAGGATAGTTCTGTGCCTAATCAATTCAATCCATGAAGTTACTGTTGATTAGTAAAGTGCAAGTTACACCTTAACTTACATCATTGCAACTAACAAGAAACTAGTAAGAAATCCAAATAAATCTATTAATTTAATGGGGATAATCGGTCGTTCTTCTGAATTTAATTTATAATTGAGATGTCATTACTCTGCATTGCAGAGTATTGCTAAAGATGATGACATTTTGAATAAAATAAAAGGTAAGTGAATTATCGAAATTGTGGTAAGTATTGGAGGATCTGAAAAGTAAAAATCTGAGACGAAAATATTTAATAATATTAAACGACTTAATGATCAAAAGAAGAGAAATGAACATCAATAAGGATTGTCTTGTGATGCAAATAGAATATGCTGAGCTTTGTAAAACAGTTCGGAACCACATGTCTGGGGATATCATGAAGTGCAATTGTGAACTTCTTAGAAAAGCAGGAGAGGAAAATCAAAGCCTAAAACCTGCTAACATTCTTTATTAATCTGTCAGAATTTCAAGACCGCCCTGAGAAATGAAGCTGGGATCACCAATTAGAAATCATGAGAAAATTACGAAGTGTGTTGACAAATTTTACAACTATATATGGAAAATGTGAAGATTTAGATTAACTGGTATTGTTAAATTTTAACAGTATATTAACATTTGACACTTTTTTTTAATTAATATCTTTTGTAAGATACAAGTTTTGGTATGTAAGTTTTTTTTGAAGGCCTAGAGAGATGGCGTTTGATAAAATTTATTGAAATAGTATAAAAAGCTTAGATTTATACAGGATTGCTTTTTGATAATAACTGTGGCTTATTTCTCATTATTAATAAATATATGATATCATGTTGGCTAAATTATGCATGGGTTGAAAACTATGATTTATCTTGTGAAAAAAAAAAATCTTTGTTTTATACTTGTTTTTCATAAAAAGTCAAATTGGTAGATTCGACGAGGCTTATTTTTATTGTGTGGAATGTTGAACATTTGTGAATTAATGAAAATTCCTGCTATTATGCAGTAATTTGTTAAAGAAAAATCAATTTATCAGATTTCCAAGTTTCTGCTAATCACAAGTTAAAGCATTGCTGTAAGGTAAATTTGTTACGAATTTAATATTTACAATAAACTTCTTAGATTCAATGCATATTTTCACGGTTATGAAAGTTCACCTTATCACTTCCACGTTATTGTTTTTGTTGTTTGTGTCTTTCAATTCATAAAAAAATCTAATAAATACTTACTGTGACTTGATAGATGATATATTCAATGATTTCTATAAATGTCAATAGACTGAATCCTAAGAACGTTCCAAGAGTTCCACCAATATCTGAGAACAGAGCTGATAAGGTATACCAATAAAATTCTTTAATAACTTTCGTTCTTGTATCAGGATAAACACCTTCTATATAAATTTCTGCTGATTTTGGTGCTAAATCTACACTTGTGTGATATATTATTTCTTCACATTTTCTGGGGCACTGGTCTATACAGTCTGGCTTCTTCTTCAATATTTCATTGGCTGCAATCAAAGACTTGTTAAATGCCTTGGATGAGTTGCAAAATGGCAACGAAGAATTCATGTAAGGTAAACTACAAATATAGAAACAAAATTCTATAACTCTTAGTACAGAAGAGTTATACTAAGTTATACATTTACCTATTCATTTTATTGCTAATGTTACAAATTTTATACAATTCTACTACACATTAAATCCTTCTACTAGAAATAGTAGAAATTTGATTCTGCAAATGCTGGGGATCTCTATAACATGGCAGATGTTTCTTACTTATTGATTATTTCGTACACAAGAGAGCAATTTTAAATCATTATTCAAAAAGTCTGTAAGTACAGTCGGATATCTATTTAACGAGCTTCTATTTTGCGAATTTCTCTATTTTGCGAACTTTTCTTTGGAACCAAGAACATTTTGCTAATTTCTTCGTAAAATAACCTCCAAATAGCGATGTGGATTTTCTATTTAACGAACTTTTTCGTGGTATCTATTTTTTTTTCCTCCTTGAAATTTTTTATTATTAATATTTCCTTATAGGAAACGAAAGAAATGTGGATACAGCTGAGGGAAAAAGAAGAAATTAACGATGATGTAGTGATTGATGATTATCTTTCACTTGATTTTGAAGTTGAGACCTCGGAAACACTAACTGAATCGGATATTTTGGACAGTGTGAAAAATAAAAAATAATACAGCTATGAACTGCGATGAAGATAACGATGATGAAAATGGTAATGATCATGACGAAGAAATCAAAAAACCTTCGTATAATGAAATGCTAAAATCATTTGAAACAATCCGACGCGGATTACAATTTGAAGAAAATACTGAAGGTGTTTTTGGTGCATTGCAAAGATGCGAGACGTATTATGAGCGAAAACACTTTTTCAAAAAAAAAGACTCAGACAAAATTAACAGACTTTATTAGTAAAATTTAAATACGCATGTGGTAATGTATGCTTTATGTCATTAAAATTATTACGTTTATTAATAATATTTATTGTTTATTTATCTTAAATCTGTTTTATATAGTTTAAAATAATTTTAAAAAGTGAATCTCTATTTAACGAATTTTCCATATAATGAACTTTTTTTCGGGATTTAGAGACTTCGTTAAATAGAGGTCCGACTGTATCTTCAATAAGTTGTCGGCAACATTTTATCGTCTAGTATTGTTGTGACAGAGAAGATGTAAGTTCCATAAATTTTAAATGGGAAGTAGAAATTTGTGAGATATTAAAAAGCTACTGATATTTTAAATTAATATTCTGCAATTGCAATTAAAGCACGATGTCTCACGACATTAACTCTGCTCTGTAAGCAACCACTGTTTGTAATCACTGAACTTCTCACAGTTGCTTTCTTATTGAACTAATATTTGAATATGAACGAAATGATTCTTAGAGAAAAATGTTTCTTTTGGCTGTTTCTTTTGAATTTAAATTATTGGTTAATTCGATGAGAGTTTAATGATTGACACAATCTACTGTATTAAAGAATTGGTATAAATATAATTAGAATAAATTAGCATAAGATAATAAATAAAAATATTCTCATGTGAGGTGCAAAGGTATCTTGTCAACGTACTTCCAGTTACGATGATTTATTATTGTAATTCTTTGGAACCTTGAATATAGCTTTCTATATAAAAAGAACATCAACAAACAAAAATGGCATTGATTGTTTAATCTGAATAAATAACCAGCAAATCTATACCTTTATTCAAAGAATAGTTCTAAAAAAATATTACCTAATCTAAAAAGAGATACAAAGTGTTTATAAAAACGAAACTCTTTAAGGATTTTATTTGATGAAACTTGAATTTATCTGTAATTACTTAGCAAAAATTGCCTCGAAAGTAAGAAAATACATACAAATATCATAAATGACAGAATAGGACTAAGTTTCATAGCAAAGAATCAGCAGGAATTCTCTGAGATTACAAAGCATTAATGAAAACAAAGAACTAGAAATCTGAAAAAAATACTTTTTTCTAGATAATTAAATTCCCTACTATTATCAAAAGTTGTAACAGTAACATGCAATAAAAAAAATACTTATTGAAGAAAAAAAATAAAAAAGATTGCAAAATTTACTTTTAAAACAACTTCAAGAAAAAAAAGCAATAAAATTTTAATTAGTGCATTTTTTATAAGGTTCACTATGTTTATTTAAGTTTCATGCGTAATGTAACTGCACCTTAATTGTAGGGTTACTCATTTTTTTCTGATGCAACACACATGTGAGGTTTCAGAGATTGAAATTTCTATAAACATCGTGAGTTTATCCTGAGAAATTGTATATTTCCTTTAAGTTCTGGTGCTATTTTAAAGAATTTATTTATTATCAGAAGGAAAAACTCGAAAGTGGCAATTTATTCTTTTGATGCATCAGAAAGAATGTGAATGTAGTCTTTTGTTGCATCAGAAAGAATGTGAAGATTACTGTAAAATGTAATTCTCTGATTCTAGAATCATTAAAAGATTCAAATAGAGAAATGTAAATAAACGGACAAGTAGTGAACGAACCAGATTTATGAGCCTACAGTGACAATATTTTTGCAGTATTTTTGCAGACTAAATATCTTTCTAGAGAGTGACAGGTGAATAAATGCACATGGAAAAAGTGTTTGTGAAATAAATGCACATGCAAAAACAAATAAGAGGTTATTATTAAACAAGATAATCATTTGGAATGCACAACGTTGCACAAGAACTTAACTGTCATTCTTTGGTGATGCCATTTTCAGTACTGAATCAAAATTCTTATCTATCAGATGCTCTCCTTTCATTCGCTAAAAATGAAGTGAACCATGAGAGCAGACTGCCTCATTAGAACAGAAAATACCCACTTTCGATAATGGTATGGGACTCTGTTGTACATAGGAAGAATATGTAGGAAATAGGAAGGCTCCAGTTTTTTGAAAATGCTCTGATTCTAAGTGATTAGTATATTAATATCCTTAACTGTAATCAAACCCTTTTAGGAAAATATGCATATTTTCAAAGGAGTTGTTAGATTTTCGAACAAGATCTGACTATATTTCATATATCCAAACAGTAAGGAAAATTCTTTTACATTCTAAAAATTCACTTGTAATGAATACATTACTATCATTTTTCCTATTGTTCCTATTGTGAAGGTGATGTTGGAAATTTCAAAAATTAACATCAGAAGCTTTCCATGGTCTGCAAACTTACTGCATCTTAATATGATTAAAAATCTGTGAATTGAACTCAAACGAAAAATCAGTGTAGATCTCCCGATGACTTCAGTGGAACTTAGGGAGATAATTATTCGGATTTGAAATCATAAAATATCATAAAATATCTGCAGCTTTGCCGAACGTTGGATGATTCAATGACAACACAACAGCTGCAGTAATTAAAGTAAAGAGAAGACCCAATTGACTATTTCAGCTATTGTCTATTTAATTGAATATTTATTCGTTGTACTGATACCAGCATATTTATTACGCTGTTTTGGTACAGTTATTTATATTGTATCCAGAAGAACTCCTTGGAATAAATAGGACGAAATATTGATTATCATTGTAGTGGTAGAAGTTTGTTTTTCTTCATCGTAGGTATAAATGCAATTCAACATAACTAATAGATTAAATGATGAGAAATTATAATCTTATAAAATCAGATGACTAAAAGCTAAATGGATGTCAGTTAAAAGTTAAAATGTTCCACGACAGGCCTATGTAATACGACAGTATATTAGAATTGCTTATTCTTGTGATTTTTGTCCGCTTTAGTTCATCAAAATCTTAAAAGTTTTCTAATTTACAATGAAATATGAAAAAGATTTGTTCTCACCTACAAGATAAGTTATTGTTTAGAAGGTCTTCTATGCAATGATGCCTACATTCCTCAACATCAGCAGAATCTTTACAAGGCTTATTCCACAAATTCAAATTTTTAATCTAAATATTTTTAGAAAACATTTGTTATTTCATGCAGTGATAATGATATTACGTCATAATTTCTACTCTTACTATAATATCAATTATATAAACAATCAAAAACCAAATTTCCTTTCTTTAATTTTTCTTCATGAGTAGAAATATCATTAGAGCTACACAGAATTGGAACAAAGAAATTTAGTAAGTTATTAAAATTGCCGGATACCATATTAATGTGTACAATAAAATAGTACATGTTTAATTGGTGTTTGCATAATTTGGTGTTATGCATAATTTCACAAAGCGCCAAAATAGATTTTTTGAGATTATTGCTCCATCTATAAAAATATTAATAACCAAACTTCGTTTAGCACATATTCTCTAAACTCAAAAAGAAAAATTAAAGAAAAGAGAAAAAAATTAAATAATGTAAAAATATCATTAAAGCTACAGTATTTTACACAGAATAGAAACAAAGAAATTTAGTAAGTTATTGAAATTGTACGATAGTAGATTAATATCTAGGATACAATAGTATAGGTTTAATTCAATACAGGTTTAATTTAGTACAGTTCAATAATAGACGCAATAGCAGAAATTGCAGAAATTTCTTTTTCCTCTTAAGTTCATTAATCAACTGTAACAGTTATATTGATTTCTACTATATATATTTACATAAAAACAAAGATGTATAAATATAATTCTAAATTAACTTTGTGTTGCTTTCTTTTTCCATATCAATGTTTGAGTTTGGCTTTATAGGCAAAAACGTTTTGTATGTTTACCAATCACTTTATTATAGACCTTTCCCCCAAAGAAACGACAGATATTTTTTTAACATTGCCTATTTGTCTAGTTAGAGAGCCACTAGATTTTTATTTATAGAGTAAAAAGTATTATTATTTCTGAGCTAATTACTGAACGTGCTACTCCTTCGACATTGCTTTTGAAATCATCTTCGTGAAGTTATCACAGACCTTTTCAATTAAAACTTTAAAATGATAATGAATTTAGCTTTTAAAATATAGCTTTAATTATTGAAATTATTTTATCGAATGAAAAAACAAATCTTTTAGTTTAGACAAATATTCAACTAAACAGTTTGTCTCCAATTTGATTTAAGAATATTAATTTGTTTTGAGTTCAGACTTCACAAAGCATAGACAGGGCAATCAGTAGTTTTCCTATTTTAAGATTTCCTATAAATAAGAATTATATTCATATCAGTGCATTCAAATTAGATTTTTTAAAGGATGTTAGAAGGTATCAGGAATATGCATAAGGAATCATATTTATGTTTAAAGTTGGTAAATAAATATATTTTATGATGAGACGAATGGGGACTATTTGTTTTCAATTAATATTTATATATTAAGCTTACAGCATCCGGCGCTGCCCAGGATTTTAACTTCTGTTTTTTATTTTTTAATATTAGAAAATAAATCAACAACATAAAAAAACAAAAAACAAAAATTGAATATTCTTTTTAGAATGAAAATGAAAATTCGTGTAGGTAGCAGTTGCAATTATTTCCTCTCCTTTCCTATATGCCATAAACATAGACAATACCTGCTTCAAGGTTGTAGACAAAGTAGAATCTAATTTTAAACCGCCGCCTTTCGAATAATGAAGAACAATTGAATAAAAGACTTTTTAAAATAATCATTGATTAGAGTGTTTTAAATGTGCAAATACTCGCTTACAAAACTGTTTTTTGGATTTTATTTTTTTTTTAAGAACTAGTCGGCTACCCGTCGCTTCGCTCCGGAAGCCTCCCTTATGTAATGGAAAACAATTTTTTATTTATTAAAAAAAAAACACACACACACACACACACACACACACAAATTACATCAAGGAAACTAAAACTAACATTTTTTAAAAGCTTTTTTTTTAATTTAATTTTTGATGTCTATATTCTCTCAATCTACGACTGCTTTTAGAACCACCTTGTAAATCATATATCTATGATATATTTTTATTTTTTACAGAGATTAGAATGTAGGCCTAGTGGTCTAATGGCTAAGACGTCTAACTTCTGAGCAGTATTCTACCTAATAGAAATAGTGCATCTTTTTTTTCTTGACTATCTTTTTTTTTTATTCCTATTGATACTTTTCAGTGGTTTTCGAGTTAGAAATAGTGATGGTTTTTGAGTTACAAATAGTGATTTTTCAGTATTCTACCTAATGAAATACTGCTTCTTATTTCTTGACTTTTTTTTTTTTTTTATTCCAAATGATACTTTTCAGTGGTTTCTGAGTTACAATAGTGTTCAGTATTCTATCTAATAGAAATACTGCTTCTTTCTTTTTTGAGTCTCTTTTTTTATTCTAAGTGGCACTTTTCAGTGGCTTTTGTGTTTCAAATATTGATGGTTTCTGAAAATAGTGATTTTTTCGGTATTCCACCTCAAAAAAAGAGTGCTTCTCTCTTTCTTGACTCTGTTTTCTTTACTCCAACATCTGGCGTGTACACCCACATATTTTTCAATATCACGTAGGATTTGGTTAAGTAAGAATATTTAAAATATTGCAACGTTTCGGCAATTATCGTTCTAATTGTCAGTTTCGAATTACAAATAAACTGACTGATGTGAAATAAATAAACAATCTTGAGATTCAAAAAAAAGATTGAATACATTCCTTATTGATGGGGGAAAGGAAAGGAGCTATAAGTCAAAAAACCATATGAAGAGAGTTGTAGTCCCTATGGCCTAATGGATAAGGCATCTGACTTCGGATCAGAAGGTTGCAGGTTCGATTCCTGTCGCGGATGTTTCATTGTAAAAATTATTTCTATTTTCCATTCTCTCAGAAAATTGCGCCGGACAGACACACAGACAGACAGACAGAGAAATAAAAGATTTTAGTAATATAGATTCTGAATTTAAGGTATTTGCTTTACATTATGCATAAAAATAATTATTTCTGGTTTTTGCCACCAGATTAATAACTGGCACTAATATGCACCACAGTAGTATTTTTGTTCGAATTGTCGCCACCAGATTTTTAGGTGGCGCTATTATGCTCAATAATATGTTCAATAAAAGTAGGCCCTAATGTTTCCACTAGGAGCATATGTTGTCATATTTGAGAGATTTCAACCCCAGAGGTCGAGGATCCAGGTTCCACAGGATATTAGACAGTAACTATACAAAATTTTGTTTTGCAAAATCAACTATGCAAAATCAAAGGGTGTATAATTGTACAGAGAACATTCTTACAATCATACGAATTTTGATTTTTATATATACGTACAGATTTCTGATATTTTTTTTCAGTTTTGGTCTTCTTCTTTCTGGTTCAGACGATTTGTAATTTAACATATGTGGCATGAATAAATTAGTATCAAATTTTAAATTTCAATTTTAGATTACATGTTGACCGCGCGGTTGGCTTTGTCGCTATGACATTGGCCTCTCTCCTCTCAGTACCGGGATTTGGTTATCATGTGGATTTCGTGATAGTGGATGATTTTCTCGGGGTTCTCCCATTTCCCCTGCACTTCTGCCACCATACTTTCTTCTCCTTTCTATCCATCTGCCGTTACTTTTGTGGTTAGTACAATAGATCTCCTGTCGCAGTGCTTGTCTTCCCTGCCACCCACATTCACTAAATAAACATAGATTATATAATACTTTTTGAAATAAATCATAAAGAATCTATCAAATTCAAATATCTTTTAGTGTGTAGTAATTACCTGGATCATGAAGAATGATACTCTTCCTGCCAGACCTGCTGTTACAGAAAAACCTTCATGCCTTCCGTAATAAGTTGGATTTCCATCAGATGATATGAACATAAACTTTAATTTAAAGTAATAAAATTTCATGATATACTTTTTATATAATAATTTCTTTCATCATAAGAATTTAAAAAGAATTTATTTATTTAAGCAAAATTTAAGGTCATTTAGTTGTACTTAATGGTAACACTATTCACCTTTCATATCAATACTTACCTAACCACCGCAAACTAATTGAACATGCCGCGAAGGTGCAGGAAATGATTTATGTGGACGGCGAATGGAGACCAAATATACTCGTCTTTAAGTTTTGGGCAGGACCAAAAGTAATAAATTTTTAGAAAATCGATCCACAATTTCAGCAAGGCATTTTTGATAAAAGGGCGGAAAGGTAAGATCAAACTTAGCGTGCTTATATTTTAAGTTGAGACACATACAAGGAAATCAATTCATCCATTTTAAAGTGATAGTATTCAAACAGATATGTTTGAATATTCAAACAAATGCTGTAATGGACTAGTAAGACTATAGTAAATTACCGTAAAACCATACAACTATAGTTCAGGATATTCGATTTTTCGATTCACGACTAAATGTAAGAAAAACTATCTGCATTATATAAACCCAGTACGGAATAATACATAGTTAATTAGATAAATAATTGCATGACATTGTCAGGTAATGATAGTTTTCTATAATTTTATTCTTTACTTTTGGACTATTGTTGTCTTCGCTGTTCACAACTTTGTTCCAACTCATAAAACTGCACGAAATCTTATGAAAACTTCAATTTGGACGATAGTAAAGCACAAATATCGTAAGTTAAAAATAACCCATCAAGGTAAAAAAAAAACGAAAAAAAAACAGAAAAGTTGATAAAATCACTAAAATGTATTGACTTAAAACTTTACTTCTTATCTTTCATTAGGAGATCTTTTATTAGCCTTAATGTTTAAAGACATTCATAAAAAAATCAACGAAAATTAAACGAATTCCAATAAAAACATGAATTAGAAAATTAACAGACACCAATGTTAAACTAGGCCTTATTTCTTAGGTTTTCCCCACCTTTGTTCCAGCTCTGGCACCTGGTATATTGCTCTTTTGGAGCTTAGCTTTTTTAGCTCGTTTATTTTAAATCCTATGTTTTGGATTGGATAGAATGTCATCTTTTTCTGACCATTTCCAGGAAAGTCCACAGCGTGCCGTGCATTTTACGTAGACCCATCATTTTCTTTTTCTATACTTGACCTGGCCACATCGCCCCTTCGTAATCGACAACGACGCATTCGTTCTCGTTCGGGATCACGGCGTGATGGTGTTTCTTGACTATTATTATTTTCTACCTCATCTTCTTCTATAAAAGGTCCATCGTCAGAGTCGTCTTTCATTTCAAGATCGTCAGAATCAACCTCCGTTTCGCTCTCAGAAAACACAGGCACTATCCTCTTCTTCTTTTTACGCTCCTTTTCTTCTTGTTGGCTAGCTTTTTCTTTTGCGACGGTTCAACGGTGCTATCCTTATCCGAATCAGCTTTCTGCACTGTTTTTGCTGGCAGGCTTCTTTTGCGACGGTGATGGTACAGACAAGCTTTGCACTTCTTCGGAAGAAATGCTTTTCCAGCCTCAAGATGCAATTTCGTCTTTCAGCCTCCTGCTCCTCGACCAACGACTTCCTTCCTTTTGTCCTCCAGAAACTGAAGGAATGTTTCCGATACAAGTCGTTTTATTATTTCCTCGTTTACTGTAGCACGGACGCGTTTTATGTTGCTACATAAGAGTTCTTTTTTTGTGTCTTTTAAGGAACATTGCCACCCATGTTCTACCTGGAAAATTGTTCTTGAACTCGGTACAGATTCTCCCTTTTTGTCCAGATAAATTTTAATGATAAATCGTAAGTTAAATATCGTTATGGGGAAACCGTATCGACACATTTCCATTGTATGATGTACAAATGCACTCTCTTGGTCATCCGTAAAAATGCATTGGCGACCAGGTTGTCTTACTAGATTGCGCTGATTGCTCTAACTTTTAATATTATTGAGCTTCTTAGTATTTTATATTTAACTGAAGCTTCTCTTTGCGTTAAGGTCTTATTTTCGATTTCAGACAGGCAAAGATCCATTTGGCAGTAACTATAATGTTTATAGGACCTACCTCCAACCTTACGTCGCGAAATTTTTCGAAATACATGTAGCTTTCGTTCCTGGAACAAAAAAAATTGATTTCAAATATGGTTCAAAAAAATCGCTAGGACTGTTGCTTGAAACAAAGTACGAAAAATCAAATTACATCCAATTTACACAAAACTGTGATCATTTAAGCTAGAAACAATCCTGCAATGAGATCATGACAAACTTACCTTTTAAACAGTAAAAACTCCGAACGGATTCGATAAACTTTTTCTACTTTTTCAAATGAAAGTTTGCGAGCTTCAACTGATATGTAAAAACCTGTTCACGTTCACTGATGTGTTATTCCGAAACGGGTGCTGCCATCTGCCGAATTTCGGCATAAAACAATTGCCCATTTCTACTACACCAAGCAACTTGCATGAAATCCATAAGATGGCGCTAATCACAACAGAGTGCCTTTCGAATTTTGAAAGTATAGCAGGACCATAGTTGCGTGGTTTTACGGTACTTGAATTACTTAACTGAGATATTTGCCTTATGGCCAGTAGATGATATTGTTGAAATAATACCATGAGCAAAAATAACTGATTCTTAGACTTGATCGATTAGTAAATGAAACTTGAATTATATTATCCTTAAATTATATATGAACATGGAAGTTAACATCTACTTCTTCTATGCTTTAAGCATTAACTTTAAGTTGCGGGACCATATCAGGTCCTGAAGTTGTACCTGAGTTCAGCTCGTCGATGAGCAAACAAAGCTCTTGCTTAAAAAAAAATGCTTCTCCAAATAATCGGTGTTATAAGATGATAAAGAATCTTCCCCAAAGTCCCTTGAAACCTCGTCGTCCTGAATAGGATCGTCCCGTGAAAAATAATCAGCCAAGAGGCGTCGATGAAGGCGCTGTAATGTTGGAAGAACAGACTTTGTGTCGTGCTAGTGATAGAACGTCGGGCACATTATCTGAAGACAGGGATACGCCGGGTACTCCAGGACACAACATGATAACCAGATCCAGTTCCAATGAGCCATCGCAAAAAAAAAATGAAACGGAAAAGAATTTACGAACAGTTTTCTGAACAAACCATGCAGAGTGTCTACGGTAGTGTGACGATTGCAAAAAAAACTGTTTCAGCAACTGCCCAAAAATACAACATACCATCGGAAAAACTGCGGCAAATAGTAATGGCTCTTAGGAGAGGTGGTACGAAGAAACATAAAAATTGCACGAATTAGCCAGCATATGTACTCCGTATTCCAGGATGTCCGTCGCATGCAACTCGTAATTCACTACTGGCATTTAAACAAAATGGACGAACGAAGCAGCTATCGCGATGGGCATCCCCAATTTTGAAGACAGCAAATATTTCCCGCACAAATTCATACGCCGCTATAAAATCTCATCAGACAAGATCATCAAGTTTCGTTGCAAGGCGGGATATTTTTCTTGACACCGCCTCGTCGTGTGAAATTTGAATAATCTAGCGAGACAGTATTGAATTTAGTCACTACTCGTTCTTATAAAATAAATAGCTCATTTTAATATTAGATCATCCCTTTCAAAAGATAGTACTATAATTTTTTTCGAAGAAACCCCACAAAACAATAAAAACTGATCTGGGATCAAGTTACCTCATCAGGCCGTCGAGTGTCCACGAACGGCACCCTTCATTCCTGTGTATGTGATAGTGGTAATTGCGAGTTGTTTTTATAATCCATTGATTGTCTTGATAAGTTTACATATTTTTGTTTCATTTATTACTGTTTCATATATCTAAAAGTTTTTATAAAACAAAGCAGGTCTTACTATGAAAAAAAACGCTTCATCGAGATACAATTCAATTTTTAATGAATTGTTCAATTTTTAATAAAAACATAACAAGAGATCACATCACTGATTAAAAATTCAATTGCATCTCGATGAAGCATTTGATTTTAAGATATTAAGATCTGCTGGGGTTTTTTTTAAAAAAATCTTTTAGATATATGAAACAGTAATCAGTGAAACAAAATATATAAACTTATGTAGACAATCAAAGGATTATGAAAACAACTCACAATCACCACTCCCGAATACATATACAGGAAGGGCACTCGAGGGCACTCGAGGGCCTGCTAAGGTCTACGAGTTCTCCTTCAATAAATACATAACAATAGAAACATAACATAATTCGCATTGAAGGAGAACTCGTAGACTATTAGTAGAACTGGCGCTGTAATACATACATTTGGCGAAATTGCATTGCTTAATAACATTGTGAGCGGTAATAATAGAAGCCTTTGTCAAAAATTTGAAGAAAGAATGACTAAATCTAGTAGACATCAAGAACGCTTCCTGAGAGCTAGTTCATCGTGGGTTCAGTTAACAGTAACATTATGTTCATTGATAATCTTAATCAAGCTCTCATAAATAGTTCAGTAGCTAATTCAAGTAGTTGGCCTGGAAGACCACGAATTAAGGATTTTGCAGCTTGCAGTTCTACAACTAAATCACAGACCAGAATTAAAGTTTGCCTTTGTCTGTTTCAAGTGTGAATATAATTATAAAATGGGGTTGTGACGTTGCACAGCAAGGCAGGTATCGGCAAAAGTTTTTGGTGAAAATTACGGTGATGAAAGCCAGTTTAGCATTTCAATGGTTCCAGTATAAATTTATTCAGTTAGTGCGAATGATGAAAATAAAGACATTGGGGAAAATCAGGCACCATTCTCAACCAGATATTATCGCCAAGGCAAGGAGTCGATTGTCCTGATAATAACAGAAGATAAAAATAGTAACCCAAATCCCGTCATAATTCCCGTGAAAACTATTATTGTCGTTAGACTTGTGGAAGTTTTGGTAGAACCAAAAATGATTTTGTGTATGTTAGACTGCAAAATCTGTAATGCAGTTTC
Source organism: Thereuonema tuberculata (assembly GCA_023159025.1). Taxonomy (NCBI): domain Eukaryota; kingdom Metazoa; phylum Arthropoda; class Chilopoda; order Scutigeromorpha; family Scutigeridae; genus Thereuonema; species Thereuonema tuberculata. The sequence continues at coordinate 7,748,141 of JAFIDM010000001.1, forward strand.
ATCATGTACGTCAGCATAAACCTGCTACTTGTGTAAAGCGAAACCAAGGGAATTAATAATACAAGTATCGTTCACGGAAATCTGGGGACCACAATTTCCTCTTTTTGGGACTGTCATCATTCATGGATTCGTTTTTTTTTAATGTATTCTGCTCATCTCATATCGTCTCAATATAAAATCGTGGCGGGCACGGGGAACTGATAATAAATACAAAGAGCCAAAAACAGCAATGTTTTTACAGGACGCTTTTAAATGAGAGTTTGGCCTTCTTATTGATATGTCAAAACAACAAACGGGAACGCAAATGACAGCAACACAAGTTATATGGTCAAAATAGTTATACTTCTTGAACTTGTAAGTTTCTAATATCTTTTGTAAATTTCAGACTAAATATACTCATGGACAAAAAAATTAGCGCACCAAGAAATAATTGCGGGATCGTAACGAAACTTGCAATGAAGGTACATGTCGGGGAGACATGCAAATGATTAGAAATGCAGCGTGATTGCGCATTACGTATAGCCGGTAGAGGGCGTTGAACATCGTACTCTGTGGAGTATAAAACAGGTAACCAAGGCTTGTTTGAGTGTGCTGAATCATTTACAAAGGAAGAGCTGAGGTAGACATGCCATTACACTGTGTTCGAAGACAGTATACGCAGTTGTAGCAGTTTGAGAGAGGGAGAATCGTCGGGATGATGGAAGCTGGGTGGTCAGCTAGGCGAGTAGCTCGTCAATTAGGCCGCTCTGATTGTGTTGTGAGGAGGTTTTGGGACCAGTGGACCCGAGAGATGTCATGTACACGAAGACCAGGCTCAGGACGCCCTCGACAGACCAGTCGTCGAGAAGACCGCCACATAGTCAGAAATACACGCGTACAGCCAACTGCTTCATCGGCCGCCATCCAGGCACAGGTAGCACCTTCACTAGGGGCCGCTGTGTCTTCTCGAACCATACGAAGGCGCATGGCTGAAGGACAGTTGGTATCGCGGCGCCCATTACGTGTGCTGCCCTTGACGCCCACCCATCGACGCCTCCGTTTGGAGTTTTGCCGCGCACGAGGAAACTGGACTGCAGCGGAATGGAACCAGGTCGTCTTTAGCGACGAATCCAGATTCAATCTCGGCAGTGATGACAATCGTGTTCGTGTGTGGAGAGCCCGTGGTGAACGCTTCAATCCTGCCTTTGCTGTACAGCGACACACCGCTCCCACAGCTGGTGTGATGGTATGGGGTGCCATTGCCTACAATACACGGTCACCCCTAGTATTGTTCCGTGGCACCATGACAGCCCAGCGGTATGTTCATGAAATCCTGCAACCACATGTGTTGCCACTCATGCAACGGCTCCCAGGAGCCATTTTTCAACAAGACAATGCTCGGCCTCATACGGCAAGGGTGTCACAAGACTGTCTCCGCACTATTACTACCCTTCCTTGGCCTGCCCGATCCCCAGATTTGTCTCCAATCGAGCATATCTGGGATCATTTGGGACGACGAGTTGGGCATCCCACGAGTTTGAACGAACTAGAGGCAAGGTTACAGCAAATATGGAACGAAATGTCTCAAGACATCATACAGAACTTGTATGACTCAATGCCCGATCGTATCGCATCGTGCATTCGCGCTAGAGGGGGTCCAACGGAGTATTAACTCCTCCGTTCTTTTGCCTTTTTCTCTGAAATAAATTATCCTTTTTCTTTGATTTTCTAATCATTTACTTATATCAAAGTAGTCGTTACGTATGAAAATTTTCGTTTCATTTTGACGACTCCTTCTTGGTGCGCTAATTTTTTTGTCCATGAGTGTATTTCACTAAAAATCTGATAATGCAAGTGATATTTTCTTGGAGCCACATTGTTTCTTCTGACCATTATCTGCTCTGAGTGCCACATCATCCAGATATGATATCCAGCACAATTAAGAGATTATGACAAAAAATTCTGAATAACTTATATTTAACTCGGTTCAAGTATTTAATCTAAAAAAAAAAACGAAACTCTTTCGTAATTAGAATGCAACAGTTGTCTTACTGCAATTCTACTGAAATTGATTAATGGTACTACTTATTCATCTGATTAGTGTAATCTATTATTAAGACATTTATTAGTCTAAGCAGAAAATATTAAACAATTCTATAAACAAGCATAAATAAATATAAAAATAAAATCTTAAAAAAAATTCAAAATTAGAAAATATGTAGCCAAAATTTCATTTAGTAAAAAGCAGTTTGTTTAATTTTCTTGAAATTTTAAAAAGATTTTACCTTTGCATAAAGATTCATCGTTAACCAGTTCTTTGGAGGCTTCGGAGCAAAGACTCGAACAAAAGTTGTTGCCCCGAAAAACAATACACTGCTCGCTAAGTTTGTACAAAATTTATTAGGATTAATTTATGGATAATTTAAATTAGAAAAAGTAAATTATTCATTGATGTAAAAAGGCCAACAGACCGGATTAAATTAAATTGAATTTAACCTGGGGAGTTGATCTTGTTTCATCAATTTAAATGCACACATTGAATTTTATCATCTTAAATTATTCATTTATCCAAAACAATAAAAATTAAACATAAAGTTATTATAATAATCACCCAAGCAGCCAAATAATTCAGTCTGGATGTTGTGGTTCATAGGGTGATTGAAGACATCGTCGAAGTAATGTTAGGAGCTACAATAGCCAGTATGTTCAAAGCGAACATCTGACTATCCTTATGTAGGCTAAATGTGACTCAAACGCATTTCTGGAATGACCTCAACATGATGAAATTTTGTTCATTTGTCTGCCAGACCAAGAGATGTTTGCATACATTCACAGTTCTAGTATTATTATTGTAACGAAGTAGATAAATTTTGTTTTTGTCAGAGTATATTTTAAATTGTAAAATTAGAGACTGTTAGCTTTCCTTTTCGTTTAAGTTTGCAGTAATTACTAGTTGCAATAATGATTTAAGATTGATATTCACTATTAAAGAGCTATCAATTTTCTCTCCCTTTTAAATCAATAATTTTTTGAATCTACTCATTGATATTGAGTTTAAGGGCATCGAAATTAAAGTGACCCGAGCGTGTCAAAAAAACTTCGATTGATTTAGATTTTAGAATATTCATCTCAAATGTTGTAATGACAAAAAATCTTTTCTGTCATCGGATCATTTATGATGTTCCTTGGTTTGGACTGTGGTAAGGAAATGTAAAAATCTGCTTCAGCTGACAAATCCATGACTCTATGGGCAAATGAAAATTAAGCAATAAAAGAATCAATCAATTATATGATTCAGTAACAACTATCTTTCTTATATAAGTCAATGAATAACTTATTTAGAAAGAAGATGACCCATTTCCAACCCAACGGATAACACCATAGCACTTGACAGCTGCTCACGTGACGCTCGTACATGTAACCATGTAGGCCTCACGTACGAGTCCTTTTTGTCATTTAATTTGGATCGTCAGTATTCGTAAAATGTTAACCTACGTACTAACCTCTCTTTCTTTTATCTTTTATATTTTATATTTTATTTTTTAAGTGAAAAAAATGAATAATAAAGAGCACCTATTGAAAACAAACAAGAGTCGTGATAACCATTACAGTTAATTTTTATTTTTAAATGTTACATATACGAGTACCATTGCTTATATTGCAAAATCATGAAAAGTCTCAATATTTTTTAATTTATCATATTCTATTGAATGTAAACTACCCATCACACTTTCCATTTACTACAACCTCATTAAATTTGCAATCTTATTTCTAATATATTTTAATCAAATCGAAGCAAATATAAATTGAAAAGAATCATTCAGTTAAAGGTCGAACATATCTAATGTTTTTCATTATTTTTCACCTCTAAGACGTTGCTATGAAAATTTTTACCACTTTCACTTGATGAAAGGAGAAATTATCAAATACAACGATAGACCGTCTTTTGTTCGTTAACCTTTACCCCAAGTTTCAAGAAAATCTATTCACTTCAAAAATTATCGATTGAACTAATACATTAATAAACGTTAAATTTTGTCATTATGTATACGTTTGCTTTACAAATTAATCTTTCATAAGTTAAGCGTTCAGCTAGCAGGAATTAATTTATTGTTCTTTTTATTCTGCATTTGTGTTATGATGTTTTTTAAGTCAAGGGCCATTGTTTTGTTTAATCTTGTCTTTTGTTTATGTTTCTTTGGATTATACTGAGCTATGATCACTAGGCCAATTCAACTGATGAGAGGTATGAACCTCGAAACAGTCCGTCTTGGGTTCCTGGTACGAAATTTCCAAAAATAACTCAATGAATCCTTTAAAGTGTGCGTTTTTATCCTTACTTTTAATGTTATATATGTATTATGCATGTCAAATCTTGCCAATATGAACTAATACAAAATGGAACTAATACACACAAACATATTGAGTTTATAATCATTAGAGTGATTGAGAAAAGACTAAACGTCATTCATTCTTGTAGTTACTATATTAAAAGAATTCATTGGGATTTAAACTAAAAATCACATAGAATTTTTGTTCAAATTTTGTTCTGCATTGAGATAGCAAACTGGATTGATTAAAATTAGTGATATTAAACAAATTTTCTACTTACGGCATCTGAAAAGTACACAGGTACCAATAGAAGTCCTAACATTAGACAAAGCTTTTGATAAATTTCTCATTTTTATACAATTATGTTCAGGTACTGAAGAACCACACTAAAATTACCAAAAAGCAAAAAAAAAAAGTTTACATGTTGTTAACATAAACAAAACTTAATTTCTTTACTAAAAAATTAATATGAAAAAGATAATAACTGAAAAGATAGTCAGTACAACTGATTGTTACTAAAGAAAACAACTATATAACAAACAAACAGAAATCGTACATACAGGCAAACCTAACTTAATGAAGTGTTTTCGTATCAAATCATCTCTTGTTAAGTCCAAATCCACAAATTCGTAACGGCCGAATCACAGAGACAAAGTTTCCGCCATAATTTTCTTCATTGATACAATTATTGACGTTCTTTGATCTTGTGATTTGCTGCTGTTATTATTGTCATCATAGAGACCTTCAGAACTTGCTGAAATTTCAATGAAGTCACCAACAATCACGCATGACGACATGACATAGTAGTAAATAAAGAAGAATCCAAAAAAGTTAAAGTATCCCACTTACAGGCCTACAAAGGCCTATGGGGTGGCTGGAGGATAGGCTCCAGCATTCACGACCTAACGGGACGAATTGAGGTCGGGGGGTCAGCCCGACGCCCGCCCGCCTTTAACTCCCGGGAAAGAAACCCGGTACCCATTCTAGAGAGGGCTGGGTAAAACCCTAGGACCCGTTTGGAGGAGAAAGGAGCGTGGAAAAATTCCCGCACTCCGCCGAGGCCGGGAACCGAACTCGCCACCTCCAACCCGCAGCCAAGCGCCCTAACCCACTCGGCTACCGGGCCCACAAAGAAGAATCCAACGGTGACAAAAAAGCATTTTCATTTTTGGCACCTCTTCGACCGAAATCCAATGTTTTTGTGAAATAATTTTCAAGAAACAGGAAATTATCTTTCAGAAATAAACAATATTAGTACTGAAATAAATTCATTCTATGCAATAGAATGTGCAGATGTCTGCTTCATAAAGAGATTTTCATTTCTTCTTGAAGCAACACTGGATTCCCAAAGGACCATTGGACTGCTTGATGCTCTTCCAAAAGCAACAACTCGCATTCCCATGCATTTCGTTTCCGCTAAAATAATAGAGATTCTACAATACACTATAATTATATTTAGTTTGGCATAGGTCTATAATAGAGATTCTACAATACACTATAATTATATTTAATTTGGCATAGGTCTATAATACTGGAGAACAAAATATTTTTTTTTGTCTCAAGAACTAAAGGAGATGAATTTGAAAGTACTTTTAATTCTCAATTCAAATATGATTTTAGAATATTTTCATCAGGCAAGGTTTTCAGGAGACAGGTGTTCATAAGTTTAGAAAATTTAATTCTTACATAATATTAAAGAACCAAATAGTCAAACATTCAGCCTTATCTAGAAAGCGTGAGATGTCGATTTTCTGCAATATTTCGCCTGTAGAACATCTATCTTGATGGTCCAACAATAATCAACATACTGGGACTCTATTTGCCTTGTTATCTCTTTTCCATTGTAAAAATATCCTATTGAAAGCGTTCTCCGTGCTCATCGCTGACTGCCCGATAATTTCTGGGAATAAGTCAATGCGCCAATCCAAGAAATGTATTTTGAAGGATATGTCGTATTACATCCCACAACTTTATATGAATTCAGAAGATCATTCACTACATCACGTAATCCTCTAACTTTCGATTTCCCAAAACATTCCGAGTAACTTTTTTCAAATGATTGCAGTGCTGCCTATTGCCACTTGATTTAAATGTTCCTTAAACTTGTCATCGTGCATTAGTGGTACTATTTTGGTGGATCCCCAAATATTTCTTCTTTAATTTTTGCATCACTAATTTTTAAGAAATTTTCGTTTCAAAAATGAGATCCCAGGGCTATTCTTGTCCATTGCTTTGATAAAAGTTTTCATGATATATGTAATGGAAGTAAATACATACAAGTTCGTACCCCAACACGTCCTACTTGACATTTTTTGAAGCACTTCCGGTGTGATGGTTCGAAATGCGTCCTCAACTGCAATGCGCAATTCTTCATTTGTAGCATAACGACATTCAGACACTTAGGCCTTGATGATACCCCACAAAGAATTGTCATGCGTCGTCAGCTCAGCACTTCGTGGTGGCCATTTCAATGAACTTGAGATGCTGAAGTACCGCGATCAATCTAACGTCCTGGAAAATGTCAACAGTAAGAGCACAGGAAATCGTTGAATCGAAGCAGCGACTGCGGTACATATTTCTTATCGTATCTTCTTTCTTCCACTTCTTGGCTATCTTTAAAACTGCATAAAGCAAAAACCCGTTTCTCCTAATTGAGCATTGTCGCTTTTCGAGGCGAGGTCATATTAAATCTTTCCTGGAATGCTCCCATTATTTGTCTCATTGTCTGTCCTGTGTGTTGTTGTTCATGCACCCACACACGTACCACTAACCGCTCCTCAATAGAAGCACTATTACCGCTTATGTCTGCCATGGCTGAACACTGACTGCAATACTCGAATGCATTAACACCATCTGCATTCCAACACGAACACCTGCATTATAGTGTCAACAATTAAAATAACATTCAATACATTTTAAATTTTTTACTATATAATAGGAGGTAAGGGAATTTTCCGGCCACACTGTATACAGTATATGTACAATGTGATCAAAAATATTCGGATACCTAAATGAAACCTTAGTCAGACTTTCCCGATGATACCTCCTGAATAGTGGACATTAGTAGGTGGTTGGTCCGCCTTTCACGTTTATCACAGTCGTGACTCTGCCAGGGAGATTTTCCAGGTGTCTGAACACCTCTGGAGGAAGACAGTTAATCTTCCTGAAGAACAGGTCATAAAGTGGGACATTGGGGTCTGGAGCGAAGTCGACGTCTAATTCGTCTCCTAATTGTAATTAGAATAACGTTCAGGCCGGGATTCTGGACAGGCCAGTCCATTTCCGGAACCTTAATGTCCACAAACCATTCCCTCCCAGACCTCGCTTTATGACACAAAATGTTGTCATGCTGGTAGAGGTCATTACCGATGTGGTCTTCTACGTAGGGAATACATAAATGGTCAAAATGTCCCTGTACCATTCCGTATTTACAAGAGGACCGAGTCTATTCCATGATATCTATCCCATACTTAATGCAACCTACTCCCAAAACTCAGTGTTGTTACTACTAAATTCACTGCTGATGACAGCTATCGTTCACCGGGCATTCGCGACACCCAAACTTTCCCAAAGTACCGCCACATGGTACAACGTGATTCTTCACTCAACATCACATGTTTCACTGTTGCACTGTGCAATGACATCGCTCTTTACACCATTTCAGGTGGCGCTTATCTTTAACAGGGGAATTATTTGGTTTGTGAGCAGCTACTCGATCATGAAACCCCTTTCCTATATTAAAAAACAAGGAATCTTATAGTTAGTGAATTAAATTTACCATGATAACATTGAATTACACTTGATTGTATACATTCATTTCCAAAAAATAAACATTGGTTTTTCTTTTAAGCTTATATGTTTGTAAAACTTCTGCTGTGCTCGATGACGATATATTCTAATCTCTTGATTTTTACTCCAAATCTGCTCGAGATGTGATAAGTGAGCAGCATGTTTGCTCACTATCAATTAAGAAACTAATTTAATATTCGAAAATTGCGCAGATTGTAATCAGAGAACAACGATACTGAAAAAGCAGTCATCTGTAGCATATAAAAACACGCTACTATAAATGATTACATCACACTGAGTTAATATGGCATAGAAAACGTACAGAAAAGCATTTTATTGGAAAGAAAATATGACTTGTGGATTATGTGCTTTCGTTGTTTAGTAGCGTTATATCTTTTTATTAGAAAAATAAAAAATATCTATTTTCCAGTCGGAATCACAATCAATTCTAAATTCACTTTAACTGAAATCTTATGAATGAAACAAGAAAATATTTAAAAATAATGTTGTTATTATACAAATTTCAAAGTGCATACAAAAAGTAAGTTATTAGTATTTTTAATTACTTACATTATAAAAGACTTCAATTTTATCTAATGCAAATGCTTGCATATCCCATAACATATCCATTGTAATATTTGGGAGATTTATAAGATCAGAAAAGTATATATCAGTGGCAAGTGAAACATTGAAGAATTGTCTGTATTTTTTTCTTAAGTCCTTTGTAAAGGCATTTTCACCAAACATATCAACTGGACAAAGTAACGCTGAGCTCACTGGAACACTAGATACAGTTTCAAAGTAAATCTCAACAGCTGGATCACCATAAAAGTATTGTATGAGGGAAGCCGCAATTTGATAAAAACATAGGATGGCACATATTAACAGAAATAAGATCCAAAACAATTTAGCGATTTTGTTGTAGGACGATTTAAATATTCTGTCAGTGCCAGGTATACTGATAGCTGGTGGACTAATATCATTTGATTTTTGTCTATTTTTTGTAAAAAGTGTAGTATTTAAATTATGTTGGCTTCTAAAATTGATTTTCAATCGCTGAAGCAGTGCTCTACAATTTTTAATTTTTCTTTGCAATGTTCGAAGATGATGTCCCTTTGAAATTCTTTTCATGGTCTTTAGCTGTTTCCTTATTAATTATAAAGTATCCTAATACAATGAGTAAATTACAATCAACCTGAAAGCAAAAAAAAGAAATTAACATTTCATTAAAACATTACAAATGATTAATTAAAAAGATGTAGTAGGAGTATTTTAAAAAGCAATATTCAATAAATATTATTAATACTGTAAAGGTAACTATTAATCTTGCGTGGCGGAGTAGTAACAAACTAGCATATAAAGGAGAAGACGCTTATATTCAAGTAACTGTGAATCAGTAGCACCATTTTGCCACCTCTTCAACTCAATACGGAGTCAATAGAAATTAATAGCCACAGTCAGGAAACTATCTTTCGAAAATACACAATATCGTTAGATTTTTAGCCCTACCTAATTTTGCATTGCTAGTATCATGTTCTTTCTATAGATGCATGAAATGCTTCTCAGTGGGGTGGAAAATGCTTTAATTTTAAAAATTAAAAGTTTGTAAAAGAAATATTGACGAAAGTAAAGTTTGTAAAAGAAATATTGACGAAAGTAAATGTCTGGACAAACAAACGATCAAAAAGTTCTTGAATTGTGAAAGTAACTTAAATTTAATTTATTAAAAGTTTTTGAAGCATATTACGCAATTTGTTTTTCTTAATTGTTGCTTGTATCTTTGTTAATCTCCATTTTCTTATAATCCTTCTATCCTAATATCTCTTTTCCATTTGTCGTTTGTTGAAATCTCATGATACTGATATTCTGCAGGGCATTAAAACTAGCAGATTAATTTCTATTTCTCGCTTTCATTATTAATTATTTATTCACAATCTTGAACTTTTCTCAATTTGTAAAAATTATTTAGCAAAATAAAGGCCCTCTCTAAAATTTATAATTCGCGATGCCTTGATAAATTTCGTAAAGATTAGATTTTAAATTAATTTTGATTTTCAATTAAAATTCCGCTTCATAATTTACATTTGAAGCAAATATACCTTAATGTTCGAGCTGTAGACTTTAATGGATATTAATTACATTTTATTCATTACTTAAATGACAACTGGGGTTGATGAAGGCCTGCAAACTTGCTAATATAGACTATATGTGAATCTGAGTTCGAATCCCGTCGGTGGCGTAACTGTTTCTTTTAATTCTTGTGTTTTTTTATTTCTTTTTCCTTTCTTCCGACTGTCTAGTTCTGTTGTTAGTTAATTGGGTTTAAACAAAAGGTCTAAAGTCCTCAGTACAAATGAAATGAACTCAAATCCTTTCCAATCAATCAAGCAAGTTTAAAAAGATAACAAACAAACGAATAAACTGAATATACGATATAAAATTTTAAATTGTCAACCCATAAAAATCCTATTTCTTTAAAATTTCATTGAATAAAATAAAAATTTATGAGTTATGCTATTACATAACTTTAATTTTTAACATCATTTTAACAAATTTCTTCGTATTATTCAAACGTTGTTGTTTGAGTGTTATTATACGGAAACAGGAAACAACCACATGACTTTGATGCGTGGCGTACTGCGGAAGGTAATATAGTGATTTGTTCCCTTACGTTCAAAACGACATGGGGAATGAAAAATGTACAAAACAAGAGGAACAAGAGAAGGACTTAATCTGGATTTCAGGCTTGAACTTTCAAGACACTACATTCAATGGATTTCATATTAACAAAGTAATATTATTTTCCAGTAAAACAATTTAACATCTACAGATAAAGAGGAAACATTGGAATATACAAAATTCGTTAATAACAGTGAAATTTACTGTTCAACTTCTCTGCCTGATTAGTACTAGACAGATGGTAACAAGTGAACTGTACCATTATATTAAAAAAAAACATATAGATAGCTTTACTTTGCTATTCTCAGATAGAGAATAAAGATATTATAAAGATATAAAAATAAAGATATTTTTCTCTTGTCTGTTATAGCCAAATTCTGAAATTCAAGCATTTTAAAGGAGCTCTTTTAAGAAACAAATAGCAATCTTTATATGGCTTGTTTTTATTCTATTTCGATTTTATTTTATTAATAGGGCTGTTTTGCTCTCATTTATATATTTATTTAGAAAGTCAAATTTCAGTTATCAGCTACAGAAATGTCTCTGGCTGATAAATAGCTCTAATCCCTCAGGATAACTATCCTTTAGGCCCTTTTCCAAAAATATATTAAAATCCGGATTTGAAGGTGTACGTAGTATATACAATATTCTAAATAGTGTGTTAAATAGATAAAATGGAAACATCTAGGAGTAAAATAAAACAACTTACTATTGGAAATTACTAAAAAAGTCAGAAATAAAAGCTTGAAGAATGTGGAAAGGTGAATTGATAAGCAGCCTCTGAGCTTTAGTTCCACATTGGAAATGATCTCTAATACATGAAACAGGGTTATTGATTATTATTTTAATAGCATTATTATTGATGTAACTACAGTTAACAAAAACATGATAGTCTCTATTTGACTTTCAATTTTCAACATAATCATTTTCCAAAAATTGAAACTCCGTTTCAAATTAATAAACTTACATCAGTAATTTTTAATTCAATGATTTAATTAAAGTATAACATTAGGCAGAGATATCAGAATCTGTGAAATAAGATTAAGTACTTCAATCCTCTGAATCCGGATGACGACGACAAACTGTCTCCTATTGATTCTGCTCGGGCGACTAATATTAAATGTCGAACGTTTCGACTTTTATTATCTTTCTAGAAGATCCTAACGTCAATTTGAAATAGTAGCTTTTGATTAATGATACTAATAAAATTTCAAAAGTAAAACACTAGAAAACACGGGTTTAAACAACTACGAAAAAAGTTGATGTAAAATAAAATAAAACACTTCAACTTGAGATCAAACACGTGTTTTCTAAATGAGGCTAATGAACCAAATGTACATATATATTTCATTCAGTGTTTCTCCCTAAAATCCGTGGCAAATGTAAACTCTTGTGAGATAAACTCCTAAATTACTTCTTGTCCTGTATTTCTAAGTTCAAAACCTGATGTCAGTTTCAGAAACACATCATATTATTAAAAGCGAAATTTATTTTTCATTTACACAATATTTCTACTGCAAACTGTTCAATAAGAGATTTGTAAAATGATTTCTTCGTATACTCTTCGTATGCTTCGAAAGTCTCAATATTCATATTGACTTTCAAATGGATGAATATAGATATGTAATTTTTGTTTCAATCAATTAATTAATCTATAATATTAGGCGGCAAAGATATCAGAATCTTTGAAATAAGATGAAGTACTTCAATCCCCTGAATCCGGACAACGACGACATAGTGTCTGCTATTGATTCTTGTTTGGTGGTTAATAGTGACTGTCCAACGTTTCAAAGTTTATTAGCTTCCTAGAAGTTCCTAATATCATATTTAATTTATACTATCTTGATTAATGATACTAATAAAAGTTCAGAAGTTAAATACTAGATGACTCCGGAATAAACAAAAAGTTTAGGTGAAGCACTTAAACTGTACCTGAATCGTGGCTAATGATCCAAATGTCAATGTATAGTTTCATTTAGTATTTGTATCTAAAATTCTTGGTAAATGTAAACTTGTGCGAGATAGAATCTTAAATTATTAATTTTAAAATTATTTATATTATTAATATTATTATTAATATTAAAATATTTATTTTTAAGTTCAAAAACTGATGTCATCCTTCTGAGGGCTGCGTTCTTCGATTCATGGCCAGACGAGGTTATTGCTGCCGCACTTGGCGTAATGGTATAGGATGCGATTCGATTTCAGTCCCGCTCGCGCCTAGTAAATATTCCCAATATGTTGAATAGCCACCGTTACATCTCTGAGGTGTTGGCAATTAATTAAATATAATTGTTGCACTCAGAATAGAATAATTCCTGAATGGCCACCATGTTCAACTTTTTCCGTGGTCCGCACTCTCACCGAATCTGTTGCCTATTGAATACGTCTGCTGCATGATCGGACAACGAGTGGCCACCTACGGCTACAGCAGATGAACTTTGGCACCGTATCGCTTGGACTAATATACCTCAAACATACATCGAACGTCTCTTTCTCTCTATGCTGCACCGTGTAGTAGAAGTTACTGCCGCCGATGGTGGCTACACAAGATACTGATGTTTATACATTCCGCAAGTCCTGAAACTGAAGTCATTTTATCCTCGTACCATAAGTTATCTGTAAAATAAATATAGCTTTATTGCTTGTGTGTTTCGTATTTTGCACTTTCAATAGCCAGCAGTGTAAACTATGACAAAGGCTAACGAAAACTGAAGCTTTTAGAAAAAAAGTAAAATATTGCATTTCAATACAGTTACAAATGTGAATCTTTACTTCGAAATACTGTATTTACCAAAAAAAGTATGATATAAAGAAACATGTTTAATAACACTGTACAACAAAATTTCAACTTTTTTCATGCCACGAAATGAAAGTATGTTACTTTTACTAATTCGGGTTTCCTAAATTCGAATTTAAAGTCAAAAATTCTGTATCACATACCGTTTTCTTTGGCAACCATATTCAATATTTTGGGTAAAGATTTGATGTTTTTTCATAGTTGTAGTTCCAGAGTCAAAATTTTACTACACTCAACATACAAAAGTATTCATTTTATCGAAAAGGATGTGCTGATTACTAATAAATTGAGTTTAGAAAACTAAAAAAAAATTATGACATGCAAATAACTTTAAAAAATTATTACATGCAAATAACTTTAAAAAAAATGTTAAAAACAATTTTAGAATGTTTTTCTGAAAGACTTGTTTTTGTGGCTGGGCCCGGACCACTCAGAGACAAGGAACCAACAATAGTCAGAAAGCATGTTAGGAGATCATTTTCCTGAATATCGCCTTTCCATTTGGGATATTTGCTGGTGAAACCTTTCTCCATGCTCGTCGCTGACCATTCCCAGGTTCTGTGGAAAGAAGTTAAGATGGGAGTGCAGGAAATGAATTTTAAGGGACATATTGCAGCCTATTACTTCATATGCCCTTAACAAATTGTCCACAACTTCGATATAGTTATTTGATCTAATTTCCCAGGAATTTCGAATATACGTCTTTGAACGGACACCACGCCACATTTTCTGTTTCGGTGAGTTTTTCCTCGAACATAGGATCCTGCTGGATTTTCTGGATTTCAGGACCGATGAAAAGGCCCTCTTTAATTTTTCTTCATTCAACCTGTAAAAGGACAACAGCAAGCCTGCATAGGAACATGGCATAATAGTGAAAGTGACCCATTTGAGATCAGAAATAGATTAAGGGGGTCATAATAAGGAATAATGTCTATGGGTCCTCGTCTCCAGCTTTTACCGTTTCATAGATAACATTTCGTAGATAATTTTGATTACAAATTGCTCGGTCATCGTAGTAGGTAGAGCTCCGGTTTTTGTTGCCTTCATCTGCCCTGGAGATACTGGTTCTAACAATATGCCACATGATCCCTCAACTATCCCAGAACCATGTGACCTGGACATGGGCACTTGGTTAGGGGTCCATAAGTCAAGATTTTTCGATAGGTACCTCTTAGATTTCTACATGGTATAATGGTATGTATTGAGATGTATATGCATGCCAAGTTTGAAGTTCGTAGCGTTTTCCTAAGTTGGTATAGAGAAACCGAAAGTCTGCATAGGGACATAGCCTAATAGTGAAAGTGACCTAATAGTGGGGAGACAAAATAAATAGCGGGAACAATTGGACTCACCCAATCTATAGTATTCTAAGAGAGGATCCTTTTATCCTCTAGCACCCATATTCGGAAACATGGGTTTCACCCTTAAATTTGACTTCAAAGTTAAAACTTCACTTGAAAAATACACCAACTTAGGAAAACGCTACGAACTAGGCATGCATATACATCTCAATATATATCATTATACCATGTATAAACCTAAGAGGTACCTATCCAAAAATCTTGACTTATGGGCCCATAACCAGTTGCCCATGTCCAGGTCACGTTTTCTGGGGTAGTTGGAGGGTCATATGACATACTGTTAGAACCAGTATCTCCAGGGCAGATGAATGCAATAAAAACAACTACCTACTACGATGGCCGAGCAATCTGCAATCAAAGTTGTATCATGACATGGGCGTTATCTACGAAACAGTAAGAGCTGGAGACCTGGGCCCATAGACATTATTCCTTATTAAGACCCCCTTAATCTATTTCTGATCTCAAATGGATCACTTTCACTATTAGGCCATGTCCCTACGCAGGCTTGTGGTTGTCCTTTTTCTCTTAAATACTGAAAATCATTCACATTTTCGTCCATTGATTTATTGAAGGGCCAGTGCCATTTAACCAGCCGCAGCCTCCCAAATTACGAGAACAACCGCTACAACAATATTTAGGTGCAAAACGTTTGTCCTTATCTACTTTAAAACACAATTCATATGCTTTCTTAATCGTAGAGTAATATTTTCTTTTTGTGATTTTGTAGTGAATTCACCACACACATAGCAAAATACATTCGAAGAATTTACGCACTGCCGCGACATCATTGCTGTGAATTGCCACGTTGTATGAGTTTTACAAACTAAAAGTCTGTTTAACGTACTTCTCACTGTTAAAAGCACTATTATTCACAACCACAAAATTAACATCTGAACTCACAATAAATGCGAACACACAACTATACGTAAAAACGTTCTGCACAATAGCAAGTCATTATACTGTCCGAATTTTATTCAACTAATATATATTTAGCAGTGGAGTAACAATATACATTTCGGAAACAATGTAAACAGGAAATCTGTTATATAACCGTTAATTTCCATTAACGCCTGCCTGCAATTTTATCTTGTTATTACAATCAGACCGTGCTGGAGTGCCCACCTGGCTAGTATTAGAGTGGAAAATTGGGATTACATCATTGAACAAAAACCTCACATGATACGAAAAAATGGAATGCATTTTCGAATTCAGCGCAAACAACAATATAAAAATTTCTAAGTTTCAAGGTTCGGCATTTTTGTTGTTGTATTGTGTAATTTACTGAAATAAATTAGGTAATTTGCAGATATTATAACCAAGTTGTTTTTACTTGTGTTACAATTAGAAGGAAACTTTAAAAACGAATTACACACACAGTTAAAAATTTAAAAAAAAACAAAACACATACCAGTTCCGGAATTCGTCATCGGAATCAAAGAATTGGTCTGAAGATACACGGGGAAGCAAGGCCTTGCACCAGGCTACTTCTTCGTTGGTGCTCTGATGCTTAAATAGACCGTATGGTGTAGTACCATAGTATTGAGAAAGGACTGCGTTGCGGCAGTCCGAAACTGGTCGGCGCTGCGCTTTTTTTAAAACGTGTAAAACGTTTTTAACTTATTGTGTAATTCGTGTTTAAATTGTCCTTGCAGAAATCACTTTGTTTTTCAGTAAATATGGCGTCGCATAAATTAGTTTTCAATTTTTACTTTATTTTTTAAGATTGCATTTCTTCATTTATCTCAAATTTTTATGATGAATATTTTTTCATAAGTTTCAGTTCTCGAGGAAAATAAAAAAAAAAAAAAACAGGAAAAAAGAAGGAAATAAATTTATCTTAACATAGGCTTATTAAAAATAAAGAAAAGTTCAGACAAAAACTTAAGCTTCTAGAAAAACCAACCAAAAAAAATTGTAAATCTCTCAATCACCATGTCAAATATTTCGAAAACCGCTTCAGAGTTGACCCTCAACCCATATAAATTTTTGAAGTACTTCGTATGTATTACAAATTGCCGACCTTATATAAGTACGAGTGATGTGTGGATTAGAAATAACAATTTAACATACTTCGTATGTATTTTCATCTCAGAAAAGGTCATTGATTTCAGCGATGTACACGCCATGTCTTGTTAGTGACAATGTTAAAACGAGGCGTAAGTAAAACCTTACAATATATAAACAGAATCAATTACTTTCTTAATTTCTCAAAAGCTTCACAATAACATTTAATAACTCTAAAATTAATAACGAACTACAACTCAACGGCAATATTTCGTCCTTTTAATCGTAGGACTTTAACAAGCCATTTTTTACAAAAATTTGAAGAAAAGAGAACTTATTCCTCTCTTTCTTCTAAACTAAACAATAATATCACAACTCAAGAATTCAAAAAATTTAATTAATTTAAAGAATTAATAGAACGTGACACTTAAACACGTTCAAATGATTAAAGCCAAATAATAATTAATAATAATAATAAATCCCAAATAATAATTGTTAGAAATTTATTCTTTTAAAATTTTAAATTTTAAAATTTTAAAATTTTCTGTTCTTTCCTGATATAATCTTCCAATTAGAAAATTCCAAATAGTTTAATAAAAACTTCAAGATGTAAACCTATTCTTTAAAAACTCTTTCCAATAACTTTTTATAAGATTTTATAAGGAACAAGCACAAGACAAAAATAATATACATACTGGCCTTGGGATTCGAAACCAGATTCAGACTTAGCAGCTGGGTGAATCTACGGAAAATCTATAATTCGTGTCACAGAGCAATAAATTGAAAATGATTGAAAATATTTGTCATTTTTCAAAATCACACATTGAAGTACAAAATATACTATAGTTATTTTTTTCTTTAAATTTTATGGAATTTCCAAAAAAAAGTTGTCCACAGATGGTGATTCGTCACTTCGTGGACTGTCACAAGCTACAGTTGGATAGCCTCTAAAGATCCAAACTGCTTTATCTTTTAATATTTTTCAAATAATATATATATATTGTGAAATCAGAAAATACATAAATTTAACATAATATTGAGTGAAATTTTTTTTCGAATTATCAGTAAAATTTTTTAGCAATCTCAAGTCTTGTCAGAAGGTTTTGCCATAACGTTTGTGGACATTCCTAAACTTTCTAAAAAATCCACCAGATGCGCTAGTTGTCTTCCATTTCAGTTAAAAACAAAAGTTTACACGGCGATTTTGGATTGGAAAGTGATTTTATTTGTGAAAGAGTCGCACATTTGTCAGGAAAATATTACCATTTTATTCATTTTTCGTCATTTGCACAGCTCATCCCATCACTTCTGTGGTCTTGTTTAGAACCTAATTTTTCTATGGAAAAACATCTATTTCTAGGCATGATAATTGAAATATGGCAAACTTAATTTTCTGAATGACACGTATTCCTAACCTCAAAATGAAGAGCACATGGGTCAAGAAACATAAGTTTTCGTCACTTCCGTGGACATCACTTCCGTGGACATTTGGGGTCCGTGGAAGTGATGATCATCAACAATAGCGGCTACTATGTTTTTCACGAAGACTTGTCTTTCACTTCCAGTCTTTGTTAAATGCCAATAAGGATATTTATAATTATATAAATAATATAATATATGATAAATGTAATTATATATTTACATTTTTATAGACGTTTAAGATTGACAGTCTGATTCATTTTTATTGTACATGATTTCCTCTTTTGATAAAAAGTTCTTTTAATTCCTAAATTAGTCTTCTATTTATTTATTTCATAGTTTTCCCACGTAAATTCACTATTTCGAATATAATTTATATTAAAATTCGACATCATTATTAACACAAGTCACTTCTGTGGACATAGCCTATCATAATTTTTTTTTTTTAAATAACCAAAATGCGTTGACCTGAACCACATATATCATGGATGTAAGAACGTCAAAAGCAATCATCTCAATTTTTTTAAAAAGGAAATCTTGAAATTTAAAATTTCAAAATTTTTTGACTGAAATTGCAGGTTTTCTGTAGATTCACCCAGCTAATTCAGTAGGATACTGTTTAGATCCCTCGGCTATCTCTAAACAACTTATACATAAACAAACTTAAACAACTTACTAAATAAGTAACTAACATGGATATGTTATTTCTTTCGCAAATAATAGTTTCCTTAGTTACAAATGAAAATTATTATAATTGAAACACCATGATTTTCTAGCATTATATAAAAAAAAAAAGCCTTAAAAAATAAATCGAAATTTTAAAGAAAACTTTTTGATTATTTGATCTAACTAAAAGTATTAGTTTTTTATGTAATTTTTTCAAATTATAAATTATATAATGATGCATGTGTTTTCCCATAATGTTTGTAAATCTTTCAGGAATTTCAAACAGGTTTTGTGGATAATATCTAATACTAATACGAACAGTAAATATTTATTATTTATAATTGCTGGATTTCAAGCATTCAAATTACTGACCTAATTTTATTGTTTATATGAATAAATTTTTTATTTTAATTAAACAGACTATTTTTGGTATTGAATAGATACAAGTAGTTTCAGGACTTAAATACAGTTTCAGGACTTGCGACTTGCGGAATATAAAGAAATCAGAATCTTGTATAGCCTCCATGAGCGGCAGTAACTTCGGCTACACATAGAGAGAAGGAGACGTTGGATGTGTGTTTGAGGTACATTAGTCCATGCAACATAATGCCAAAGTTCATCTGCTTTAGGCGCAGATGGCCACTCATTGTCCGATCATGCACCAGACGTGTTCAATAGGCGACAGATCCGGTGAACGTGGGAGCCACGGAAGAAGTTGAACATGGTGGCCATCCAGGAATTGTGGATTCTGCGAACCACAATTGGTCGCGCATTGTCCTGTTGGTAAGTGGTCCCAGACAGGCCCTGAAAATAAGGGACAACAAACGTGGCCTTATCTTCAATGTATTCAAACACCTCAGTGATGTAACGGTGGTTATTCAATGTATTGGGAATGCGTACTAGGGGCGAGCGGGACTGAACTTGAATGGCATTCCATACCATTACGCCAAGTGCGGCAGCAAAAACCTCGTCTGGCCATGAATTGCAGAACGTAGCCCTCTGCTTTTCGCTTAGGTCCAGTATCCTAAAAACTGTTGATCAACTAATTACAGTGAAGTTGCTTATCAGTTCGACAATGGCACGGAGGGAGTGAGAAGGATTATATCAGAAGGATGACATTTGTGTTTGAACTTAAAAATAAAGAACAAGAAGTAATTTTAGAGTCTCTCTGGCACATGTTTACATTTACGAAGAATTTTAGATAGAAATACTAAATGAAACTATATATTGACATTTGGATCATTAGCCTCGGTTCAGGTAAGTTTAAGTGCTTCACCTAAACTTTTTGTTTTTTCCGGAGTCATCTAGTATTTTACTTCTGAACTTTTATTAGTATCATTAATCAAGATAGTATAAATTAAATATGATATTAGGAACTTCTAGAAAGCTAATAAACTTCGAAACGTTGGACAGTTAATATTAGCAACAAGATCAATAGCAGACAGTAGGTCGTCACCCGAATGCGGAGAATTGAGTACATTATCTTATTTCACAGATTATGATATTTCTGCCGCCTAATGTTTACATTAATTAATTGATTGAAACAAAACTATCATCATTCATTGGAAAGTCAATATGAATATTGAGACTGTAGCACACGAAGAAATCATTTTACAAATCTCTTATTGAACAGTTTGCAGTAGAAATATTTGGGAAATAGAAAATGAATTTCGTTTATAATAACGCTAGGCAACAATGAAAATGTATCTTGAACAAAACCATTTGATCTTTACTAAATCGAGCATGCTTATCACGAAAATGACCATTTAAATCTCAGGTTAGCTCTAGTTTCATAGATATGTAGGGGGGGGAAGGGTTCAGAATCAGTTAGGGCTAAGAATTCATTTTGCCTGTCCTGAAATTGCCGTGGAAATCCCACATACGTTAAACAGCATAGCGTTTCTAACCCTCTTACTTCACATCATGCAGTGTTGGAAGCCTATTTTTATCCGTAGTGCCCAGCAACAGAGAAGGGAGAGGGGACAGACCCTCATATATGTTATATATCTTGTGCCACAGGTTTTCGTTCGTTGTTGAATCGTAAGAGATCGTTAATGGGCTTTGCTATTCCGATGATCTGGAGAGAACCATTAAACCACGTAAATGATTGTTATTTTTGCATGACAACTCCCTTAAAACATGGTATTTCAAAAAAGAAAAAGTCAGCATTGACATATCCTTACGTAAGATCAGCTATGTGTCCAGTGCCTCACGGAGATGGACTATCTGTTCCATCTCACCTAATTCTTAAACAGTTAGTGACGAGAACAGCAGTGACTCTAACGCTACTCCATCACCTTCTAAACCGAGTACATCGAAAGATCCTGATTTCCAGTGCAATGAGGAGTCTACACAGCAACACAAAGTAAAACAGTGAGAGTTGAATGATCTGGTAAGAGATTTGGAATAGCCTAAAGGTAAAGCAGAACTGCTGATATCTAGATTGCAGAAGTAGAATTGTCTTGACTAATCGGTAAATGTCAGTGTGTTCCGTGAACGCCACACTCCACTCACCGTTTTTACCGTTTTTCAGCAAACAAGATAACTTGGTATTTTGCAGTGATATTGAGGGTCTAATGACTGCTCTGGAAATTGACTATAAAATTGATGAATGGAGGCTGTTCATAGATTCATCAAAGATAAGTCTAAAGGCTGTTCTACACAATGGTAACTTTTTCCATCTGTATCAATTCGTTACACAGCCTACATGAATGAAACCTATGACAATATGAAGCAACTGTTATGCAGAGTAAACTATGAGAAGTTTAAGTGGCATATTTCCCGTGATCTGAAAGTCATTGCCATATTAAACTTGGCTTGCAACAGGGTTACACCAAATTCTGTTGCTTTTTGTGCATGTGGGACAGTCGTGCCAAGGCATACCACTACAAACAGAAGGAATGGCCTATGCGTCAATCACGTGAACCTGGAAAAGATAATGTTATTAAGAAAACACTGGTAGAATCCAGAATTGTTGACAGATTACTGCTGAACACTCATCAGAGAATCACCAGCAACAGAATACAAACGGCAGGCAAAGCGATTGTGCCTTCAGGGACATTTCTCCGAGGGGAAACATTAAGGTAAATACATGCATTATGCTTTTAAGGATAATTATGATAAGTTGAGATATATAAAAAACTAGAGCTAAACATGCATTTTAATGGCCATTTTCATGTTTAGCACACTCGAGAACATAACGATCAACTGATTGATTTTTATCAAAGATGCAGAGAAAAAGTTTAATTTTGTTGCCTAGTGTAATAGGATGTGTTTCTGAAAGTGACATCAGTTTTTGAACTTGCAAATACTGGACAAGAAGTAATTTACGAGTTTATCTCACACGAGTTTACATTTGCCAAGAATTTTAAGGAGAAACACTGAATAAAATACATATTTACATTTGGTTCATTAGCCACATTAAGAAAACACGTGTTTTATCGCAATTTGATGTGTTTTATTTCATTTTACCTCAATTTTTTCATAGTTGTTTAAACCCGTGTTTTCTAGCGTTTTACTTCTGAAATTTTATTAGAGTCATTAATCAAAAGCTGCTAAATCAAATTGACGTTAGGGTTTTCTAGAAAGATAATAAAAGTCGAAATGTTAGACAGTTAATATTAGTCGCCAGAGAAGAATCAACAGCAGAGAGTATGTCGTCGTGATCCGGATTCAGAAGATTGAAGTACTTCATCTTGCTTCTCATTATTTCTGCTTAATGTTATACATTCATTAAATCATTGAAACAAAAATTACACATCAAAGTTTATTAATTTGAAACGGAGTTTCAATTTTTGGAAAATAATTGTGTTGAAAATTGAAAGTCAAATAGGGACTATCATGTTTTTGTTAACATTTTTTTAAAATAATGATAAATAATACGTCTCATATATTAGAGATCATTTCTAATGTGGAACAAAGCCCAGAGGCTGCTTATCAATTCCTCTTTCCGTATTATTCAAGCTTCTATTTGTGACTTTTTTAGTAATTACCAAGAGTAAGTTTTTTTTTTACTCCTAGATGTTTCCATGTTATCTATTTAATACACTATTTAGAACATTTTAAATACTATGTGCGCCTTGAAATTCGGATTTTTTTTTATATTTTTGGAAAACGGCCTAAAGACATTTCTTCAATGTTTCACTGGACACTGATATATACTTTTCTGATCTGATCAATCTACCAAATGTTAGAGTGGATACATTATGGAATATGCAACCGTTTGATTTGCAAAAGTTAGGGATCTTTTATACTGTAAGTAATTACAAATATAGCTTACTTCCTGCATACTTCCTGTATAGCTTCCTTCCTTTTTTTTCAAATTTTGAGTAATAATAACAACATTATTTTTAAATATTTTCTTGTTTCACACTTCCATAAGATTTCTGCTAAAGTGAATTTCGAATTGATTATCTTCTAATTTGTACTGTTATTCTGGTAGTTCGTTTTGGCCGTTGTTGATTCCGTTTCGTTATTTTCATCAAATAACATGTGTTTATGTTAGATTTTAGGACGATGTAATTCGGTTTTTTCATTCTTTCGCCATATTGGTGTTTGTTTGCTCTTGGCTTGCCAAAATGACACACCAAAAGCGTATTTAAAGTCTTTGATGGTTGTTTTGTCTTAGCCTATGCTTTACCGGATGATATTTTGATTTTATAGCTTGTATATAAGTCCCCTTCGTATTTAGTGTGCTTCGGCGTTCTGCTATTTCCATCAATGTTCCGAAGATAGGTCAATTTTCCCCTTCATAGCCGCAAGTGAACATTTCTTTAGGAGTTGTCTGTTGTTTGGAGTTGTATTTGATGTTTTGTAGTTTGTCAATTGGTCAAGGTTGTACTTTCAATATTTTACAGGACAATATTAGCTTTGAGCTAGTGCAACTTTCGCGATTGGAGTGGAGAGGGATTGCGTCACGGTTTATCTTGATTATTTTGATTTTTTACCTGGCACGTTTATTTTTATATGCTTTCTAAACATATTTTTCACTTCTTGGTCTAATCATTAATTCTAAACATCTCACCAAATTTAAATTTAAAGAAACTACATTTAATACTAAAAAGCAAATTTTTGAAAAGATTAAGTCTTTTCTTTCTCAAGCCTAAAATAACAATAATTTGAAGAACAATACTCTAAATTACATTAAATTCCTCGAGAAAATATAAATAATATATGAAAAAATATATTTATTTTCATATATTATTTATATTTTCTCGAGGAATTTAATGTAATTTAGAGTATTGTTCTTCAAATTATTGTTATTTTAGGCTTGAGAAAGAAAAGACGTGATCTTTACGAAAATTTGGTTCTTCAAATTATTGTTATTTTAGGCTTGAGAAAGAAAAGACGTAATCTTTTCGAAAATTTGCTTTTTAGTATTAAATGTAGTTTTTTACATTTAAATTTGGTGAGATGTTTAGAATATTTAATAGTAGAGGCTTTAGAAGGAAAGATCTACTAAAAAAGTATGGAAACTTTACATACTAATCATTAATTATTAATCTTTACTATAAGATCAATTAATATTTATTTTATCTTAATTCATATTTTTATTATATAATTTTCATGTTAATTAAACTTAAAATTAAAATTTTAAATTAAAAATTTTAATATTCTTTAATTAATTTAATATTCTATAAATGTTTGTAATTCTCACTGTCGTCAAAACCGTTAATCATCCTTATCTTATATCTAATTCTAAGCTTTGTGAGTAGCTATTTACTAATTTGTCGTCAGGGAAAAGTGAAAACAATTTGTTTTTGAAAATAGAGACGATTGCTGGCTACTGGAGAAAAGTAGCGTTCTTCTTATTCCTCCGAACTGACTGGAATAGATGAAATAAAACTTCAGTCACTGTTGCATGCAGACTTGAGGCGATAGGAAGGGAGGAGTTGAGTACTGCTGTGTTTTCCCAAGACATTGTTCTACAAAAGTAAATATATAAATATATTAGTGCTTCGTGAGTAGATATTATATATGTGCATATAATTCTTTTAAAATATTTTGATGACTTCTTAAACATAGTTAATTTTTTTTTATGTTTGTAACTTAACTTTGATCCTGTGACGGATTGGTTGCAGATCTTAAGCTATTTTCCTTATACTACTAGAAAATTAAAGTTATTCTTATTGTTTTCGAGTCACAGATTTGGTAGCAGTGCACGACTTCTTTTGCCAATATATTTTTTTTCGATCGTTCACTCGAAATAATTTTGGTAGCAGAGTGTGGCCTGTTATCCCTCAGAAGGCCGGACCCTGGTCAGCAACCGAAACAGCGTGGTTAGTTATCCTTCAGAAGAGCGGACCCAGATTGGTTGTCTTGACGTAGCAGTTATCCCTCCCTGGCCCGATTAGTTTTGCTTTTAGAAGTCTTCGATTTTGTTGTTACCTTTTATCCTCGAGTGAGTCTTATTTTTGTTCAGAATGTTCTGGCTGTTATTTCAATTGGTTTTATCCTTGATTCATTACATATCTTAAAATATTTCGTGGTGTTTGTTTTGCATCATGGATGGTGGAGACGAGTCTTGAGCTGGAGCTCG
This sequence comes from Thereuonema tuberculata, assembly GCA_023159025.1. Classification (NCBI taxonomy): domain Eukaryota; kingdom Metazoa; phylum Arthropoda; class Chilopoda; order Scutigeromorpha; family Scutigeridae; genus Thereuonema; species Thereuonema tuberculata. The sequence goes on from JAFIDM010000001.1 coordinate 7,773,708, forward strand.
GAAAGCCGTAGCTTCGATATGTGTTAGCTCATTTGTGAGGTTGGGGTTCAAGCAGTGGGATGTAGTTGAATTGGAGAGATTTGTTGGAGTTGTGGCGTCGGCGTGTTTAAGGTCGTTGCTGCATATTTTCGTCGCACATATGTTTTGAGCCGGTGTTTCAAGTCGTGCTTACTTTTGGGCTTAGCTTTAGGAGGTGTTGTTGTGTAGTAGAAGTGATCCCCAGGTCAGCCATTTAGGATTTAAAACAGATATCTGGAATCCGCTTCAATCCTGTGCTTTTCTGTGTAAATTGGTAGTAGTCCACCTCCTCTATTCTCTCAGTTATTAATGTATTGTTATTCTGACAGTTCGTTTTGGCCGTTGTTGATTTCGTTTCGTTATTTTAATCAAATAACATGTTTTTATGTTAGAATTTAGGACGATGTATTTCGGTTTTTCATTCTTTCGCCATCTTGGTGTTGATTTGTCTGCTCTTCGCTTGCCAAAATGAGACACCATAAAGCCTAATGAACACCATGCAACTTTTCAGCAACTTAGTCAGCCGATTTTAACGTCACGAGTTGATATAGACAGTCTTGAGCCCGTTTTTCAGCAACTTTTGTCATCCGACTCGAGTTGTTCTTACACCAGCAACTCGAAAAGTTGCTTCGATGTCGCTGGGCAATCACAGGGCAGCGTTGGAATACCTCAGTCGTAATGTCACGCCCATGGAAGATATGGCGTCCAAAAATGATATTCGCCGATTCGATTCGAAGACAAGCGCATAAACAATTAATATCAGAGTATTGCGAGTTTCCTTGATGCAGAAATAAAGTTTATACTGAAATGCAGTGATTATATACAGCAGAATTGATCAGAGAGGTTACATAACCTCGATTTTTTCGGATTTTCCAATACAACTGTGGGAAATGCATTGCATTATGGGATTCCTTCTATCACGGCCGACTCATTAGCCAGTTGCATGATGTTCGCGATTGGTGATGTTGGCCAACTCGAAGTCGGCCGACTAAAGTTGCTGAAAAGTTGCATGGTGTCCGCGTAGCCTAAAAGGCTTTGATGGTTGTTTTGTCTTAGCAAATGCTTTGCCGGATGATATTTCGATTTTATAGCTCATATATAATTTCCCTCCATATTTAGTGTATTTGGGAGTCTGCTATTTCCATCGATGTTACGAAGATGGGTCAGTTTTCCCCTTCATAGCTGCAAGTAAATATTTCTTTAGGAGTTGTCTGTTGTTTGGAGTTGTATTTGATGTTTTGTAGTTTGTCAAATGGTCAAGGTTGTACTTTCAATATTTTACAGGACAGTTTTAGCTTTGAGCTAGTGCAACTTTCCCGATTGGAGTGGGGAGGGAATGCGTCACGGTTTATTTTGATTACTTTGATTTTTTTTACCTGGCACGTTCATTTTTATATGCTTTTTAGTCTTCTGATCTAGATCAGCAGACTAATATTCCCGTTTTGTCTGTCCCTCTGTAAACAAGTATCATTAAAATCTTATCAAATTATCATTAAATTCTCATTATAATCTCATTAAAATTTAATGATTAAATTGTTATGATTGCACAATAATCATAACAATCGCAACAATTGCGTCTTTTGCATTCGCAACAATCACATTAATAGTGATTGTTGTGATCGTCAAAAGGCGCAATTGTTGCGTTTATTGGAAATAAACACGAGGATATCAATAATCAGAAGACGTTGCGAAGCATTGTGATTGTATTCCTAATCGCTTTCCCTACCTTGTTATACTAATTTTCACTCCTTGGTTTCTGAAATCATTAATCTTTACTATAAGATTAATCAATATTTATTTTATCTTAAATTCTTTTTTTTTATAATTTTTATTTTCATGTTAATCAAAATTAAAATTAAATGTTATTAAAATTTAAAATTTTAATATTCTTTAATTCTCTGAAGCTTCAATTTTATAGCTTATTTTATTGCCCTTATTTGCATATGAGAACTTTATTATTTACTTTCTCTCTTTAAATGTTTGTAATTCTCACTGTCGTCAAAACTGTCAATCATCCTTATCTTACATCTAATTCTAAGCTATGTGAGTGGCTGTTTTTACCAATTTGTTGTTGTAGGGAAAGTGAAAACAAGTAGTTTTTGAAATTATAGAGATGATTGCTGACTACTGAGAAAAATAGCTTTCTTCTTATTCCTCCGAACTGACCAAAATAGATGAAATAAAACTTCAGTCACTCTTGCAGACTTTTGGCGATAGGAATCGAGGAGTTGAGTATAGCTGTGTTTTCCAAGACATCATTCTACAAAAGTGAAATAAGCACTATGCTTCGTGAGTAGATACTGTACATGTAAATATAATTCTTTCAATATATTTTTATGACTTCATAAGTATAGTCAATATTATTTTATGTTTTTAATTTAACTTTTATCCTTTGACGAATTGGTTGCAGATCTTATGCTATTTTCCTTTACTGTTAGAAAATTAAAATTATTTTAATTTTTTTCGAGTTACAAATTTGGTAGCGGTGCACGATTTCTTTTGCCAATATATTTTTTTCCATCGTTCAAATGAAATAATTATAATTCGTGATAAATTTTGGTAGCGGAGTGTTGCTTATTATCCCTCAGAAGGCCGGACCCTGGTCAGCAACCGAAACAGCGTGGTTAGTTATCCCTCCGAAGAGCGGACCCAGATTGGTTGTCTTGCCGTAGCAGTTATCCCTCCCAAGACCTGGCCCGATTAGTTTAGCTTTTAGAAGTGTTCGATTTTGTTGTTACCTTTTATCCTTGAGTGAGACTTATTATTTGTTCAGAATGTTCTGGCTGTTATTTCCATTGGTTTTTTATCCTTGATTCATTACATATCTTAAAATATTTTGTGGTGTTTGTTTTGCATCATGGAAGGTTCTAGACGAGTCTGGAGCTGGAGCTCGGAAAGCCGTAGTTCGGATATGTTTTAGGTCGTTTGTGAGGTTGGGGTTCAAGTAGTAGGATGTAGGTGAATTGGAGAGAGTATGCCTATAGTTATCTTCAGTGTGGAATTTAGGTGTCGAAAAACCTTTGATTGCAGGAGGAGGGAGACAGTGCGGTTGATATTATAGGAAGTTCAGGTGTAGATGATTGAGTCCTTTATACAGGTTGTTATTTAGTAGTAGATTAGTTCTGCATTCTCCTGTATTATTATCGTGTGGATTTCTATTTTGATTGCTTGTTTCTGTCTTTTTGTATTTTTCATTATATATTATTGTGTAGATAGCAGGGAAGGCGCAGCGCTTCGATGCCGTAGGGATTTTATGTCATGTGATTGTTGTGAGATTTTCGGTGTGATTTAATGGAGTTGTGGCGTCGGCGTATTTAAGGTCGTTGCTACACAATTTCGTCGTACGAATGTTTTGAGCCGGTGTTTGAAGTGTTTACTTTTGGGCTCAATTATTGGAGGTGTTGATTTAGTTGAAGTGGTCCCCAGGTCATCCATTTAAGATTTAGAACGGGCATCCGGAATCCGCTTCAATCCTGTGCTTTTCCGTGTGAATTGGTAGTGGTCCACCTTCTCTGTTCTCTTAGTTATTAATGTATTGTTATTCTTGCAGTTCGTTTTGGCCGTTGTTGATTTCGTTTCGTTATTTTTAACAAATAACGTGTCTTTGTTAGATTTTAGGACGATGTAATTCGGTTTTTCATTCTTTCGCCGTATTGGTGTTGATTTGTTTGCTCTAGGCTTGCCAAAATGACACACCAAAAGCGCATTTAAAGTTTTTGATGGTTGTTTTATCTTAGCCTATGCCTTGCCGGATGATATTTTGATTTTATAGCTTGTATATAAGTCCTCTCCGTATTTAGTGTGCTTCGGCGTTCTGCTATTTCCATCAATGTTCCGAAGATAGGTCAATTTTCCCCTTCATAGCCGCAAGTGAACATTTCTTTAGGAGTTGTCTGTTGTTTGGAGTTGTATTTGATGTTTTGTAGTTTGTCAATTGGTCAAGGTTGTACTTGCAATATTTTACAGGACAATATTAGCTTTGAGCTAGTGCAACTTTCGCGATTGGAGTGGAGAAGGATTGCGTCACGGTTTATTTTGATTATTTTGATTTTTTTCCCTGGCACGTTTATTTTTATATGCTTTCTAAACATATTTTTCACTTCTTGGTTTAATTATTAATTACTAATCTTTACTATAAGATCAATTAATATTTACTTTATCTTAATTCATATTTTTATTATATAATTTTCATGTTAATTAAACTTAAAATTAAAATTAAAAATTAAAAATTTTAATATTCTTTAATTCTCTGAAGCTTGAATTTTATGGCTTATTTTATTACCTTTATTTGCACATGAGAACTCTGTTATTTACTTTCTCTCTATAAATGTTTGTAATTCTCACTGTCGTCAAAACCGTCAATCATCCTTATCTTACATCTAATTCTAAGCCTCGTGAGGGGCTGTTTACTAATTTGTTGTCAGGGAAAAGTGAAAACATGTTGCTTTTAAACATAGAGAGATGATTCCTGACTACTGGATAAAAGCAGCGTTCTTCTTATTCCTCCAAACTGACTGGAATAGATAAAATAAAACTTCAGTCAGATTGCATGCAGACTTTTGGTGATAGGAAGTGAGAGTGTTTTCCAAGACATTGTTCTACAAAAGCGAAATATATATATATATAACTCGTATTCAAACAGACCAGCATGTAACAGCTAATACGCCCGATATTACATTAATTGAACAACAAAATGTGACCCTAATTGACATTGCCATCCCTGGGGACTGTAGAGTCCAGGAAAAAGAACTGGAAAAAATCAACAAATACAGGGCTCTGGCACTTGAAATTACACGAATATGGAATAAAACAACTACAGTGTTGCCAATCATCATTGGTGCACTAGGAACACTATCACTTAAATTTATGGACTATTACACCAGACTTGGAGCACCAGCAATAACAACAGCTGAATTACAAAAGACAGCCATCATTGGCACTGCGAACACTTTACGTCAATACCTTAGCAACACTTAGGCCCCTGGTTGAGGCCCTGGTTGTCAGGGAAAAGTGAAAACATGTTGCTTTTAAACATAGAGAGATGATTCCTGACTACTGGAGAAAAGCAGCGTTCTTCTTATTCCTCCAAACTGACTGGAATAGATAAAATAAAACTTCAGTCAGATTGCATGCAGACTTTTGGTGATAGGAAGTGAGAGTGTTTTCCAAGACATTGTTCTACAAAAGCGAAATATATATATATATATATATATATATATATATATATATTTCGTGCTTCGTGAGTTGATTTTATACATGTACATATAATTCTTTTAAGATATTTTGATGACTTCATAAATATAGTTAATTTTTTTTTTTATGTTTATAACTTAACTTTAATTCTGGGACGAATTGGTTGCAGATCTTAAGCGATTTTCCTTTTACTGTTAGAAAATTAAAATTATTTTTATTTTTTTAGAGTTACAAATTTGGTAGCAGTGCACGATTTCTTTTGCCAATATATTTTTTTCGATCGTTCACTGGAAATAATTATAATTCGTGACAAATTTTAGTAGCATAGTGTGGCCTGTTATCCCTCAGAAGGCCGGAACCTGGTCAGCAACCGAAACAGCATGGTTAGTTGTCTTTTAGAAGAACGGACCCAGATTGGTTGCCTTGCCGTAGCAGTTATCCCTCCCAGGAGCTGGCCCGGTTAGTTTAGCTTTTAGAAGTGTTCGATTTTGTTGTTACCTTTTATCCTCGAGTGAGTCTTATTTTTGTTCAGAATGTTCTGGTGTTATTTCCATTGGTGTTGTCCTTGATTAATTACATATCTTAAAATATTTTGTGGTGTTTGTGGCATCATGGATGGTCGAGACGAGTCTGCAGCTCGGAAAACCGTAACTCGGCTATGTGTTAGGTCGTTTGTGAGGTTGGGGTTCAAGCAGTGGAATGTAGGTGAATTGAAGAGAGTATGCCTATAGTTATCTTTGCTTCAGTGTGGAATTTAGGTGTCGAAAAACCTTTGATAGCATTGCAGGAGGAGGAAGACAGTGTTGTTGATGGTATAGGAAGTTGAGATGGAAATGATTGAGCCCTTTATGCAGGTTGTCATTTAGTAGTAGATTAGTTCTGTATTCTCATTTATTATTATCGTGTGGAAATTCTATTTTGATTGGTTGTTTCTCTTTTTTAAGTATTTTTCTTTATGTATTATTGTGTAGATAGCAGGAAAGGCGCAGCGCTTCGATGTTTTGAGATTATGTTTTTTAAGTTATGTTTACTTTTGAGCTTGGTTATTCGAGGTGTTGTTGTTTAGTAGATGATGTCCGCAGATCAGCAATTTAGGATTTAGAACAGACATCTTGAATTCGTTTAAATCCTGTGCTTTTCTGTGTGAATTGCTAGTGGTCCACCTTCTCTATTGTCTTAGTAATTAATGTATTGTTTTTCTGACAGTTCGTTTTGGCCGTTTTTGATTTCGTTTCGTTATTTTCATCAAATAATATGTGTTTATTTTAGTAATGTGAGGTTCAGATGCACGATTCTTCTTCATTTGAAGGCCACCAGCAATGACTTCTGAAACCACTGAAGGAGCTCGAAGTTATCCTCTCTTCTTGGTCCGTCATTGCTGGTGGCCTTCAATATGTGTTTATGTAAGTATCTACGACGAAGTATTTCGGTTTTCCATTCTTTCGCCATCTTGGTGTGAATTTGTTTGGTCTAGGCTGGTCAAAATGATACACCATAAGCATATTTAAATGTCTTTACTGGTTGCGTTGACTTTGCAGCTGCTTTCCCGAATGATATTTTGGTTTTATAGCTTGTAGGTAAGTCCCCTCCGTATTTAGTGTGTTTGGGCGTTCTGTTACTTCCATCGATGTTCCCAAGATGGGTTAATTTTCAAGTTCATAGCCGCAATTGAACATTTCTTTAGAAGTTGTCTATTGTTTGGAGTTGTATTTGATGATTTGTAGTTTGTCAATTGGTCAAGATGTACTTTCAATATTTTACTGGACAGTTTTAGCTTTGAGGTAGTCCGACTATCGTGATTGGAGTGGGGAGGGAATGCATCACGGTTTAATTTGATTTTTTCCCCCGGAAAAGTTCTTTTTTGTATGCTTTTTATACGTATTTTTGACTTCTTGGTTTCTAATATCATAAATCTTTATTATAAGATCAATCAATGTTTATTTTATCTTAAATCAATTTTATTTTTATAATTTAATTTTCAAGTATTCTTTAATTCTCTGAAACTTCAATTTTATCGTTTATTTTATTACCCTTATCTGACGTGTGAATTTTGTTATTTACTTTCTCTCTTTAAATGTTTGTAATACTGTCGACAACACCGTCAATCATCCGTATCTTACATCTAATTCTAAGCTTCGTGAGTGGCTGTTTACTACTTTGTTGACATAAGGAAAAAGCGAAAACAAGTTGCTTTTAAATTAGAGAGACGATTGCTGGCTACTGGACAAAAGTAGCGTTCTTCTTATTCCACCGAACTGACAGGAATAAATGAAATAAAACTTCAGTCACTGTTGCATGCAGACTTTTGGCGATAGGAAGTGAGGAGTTGAGTACTGCTGTGTTTACCAAGACATCATTCTACAAAAGTGAAATATATAAATATATTAGTGCTTCGTGAGTAGATTTTATACAAGTACATATAATTCTTTTAAAATATTTTGATGACTTCATAAATATAGTAATTTTTTTTTAGGTGTATAACTTAACTTTAATCCTGTGACGGATTGGTTGCAGATCTTAAGCTATTTTCCTTATACTACTAGAAAATTAAATTTATTTTTATCTTTTTCGTATCACAAATTTGATAGCAGCACGCGATTTCTTTTGCCAATATATTTTTTTTCGATTGTTCGCATGAAATAATTATAATTCGTGACAAATTTTGGTAGCGGAGCATGGTTTGTTATCCCTCAAATGGCCGGATCCTGGTCAAGGCAAGGCAACTTATCCCTCAGAAGAGCAGACCCGGATTGGTTGCTTTGCAGTAGCAGTTATCCCTCCCAAGTAGCTGGCCCAATTAGTTTAGCTTATAGAAATGTTCAATTTTGTTGTTAGGTTTTATTCTTGAATGAGACTTATTATTTGTTCATAATGTTCTGGCACTTATTTTCATTTGTTTTATCATTGATTCATTATATATCTTATAGTATTTTATGGTATTTGTTTGGCATCATGGATGGTCGAGCATGGAGCTGGAGCTCGGATATGTGTTAGGTCGTTTGCGAGATTGGCGGTTTAAGAACTGGAATGCAGGAGAATTGAAGAGTATGATTCTAGTTATCTTTGCTTCAGTGTGGAATTTAGTTGTCGAAAAACCTTTGATAGTTTTTCTATAATAAACAATAAAGAACTTATGGAACTAATAGAACTTATAACACAAAATTCATACTTTAAACACAATAATAAAATGTTCAAACAAATTAAGGGATTTCCTATGGGTTCTCCCCTATCAGAAACATTTTGTAATTTATATATGAATTATTTTGAGTGCAAATTTTTAAATGAATGTAAGTATAATATGCAATATTTCGTTATACAGATGACATACTTATTATATGGTTTGGATCAGTAAGGCAATTTAATATATTCTTTAATGACATAAACAAAAGAAACAAAGAAATCAAATTTAAAATGGAAATAGAGATAGATAATGAATTAAATTTTCTAGATTTATGTTTAATCAATAAGGAGAATAAAATAACTCTAAAACATTATAGAAAAAAATTTAAAAGTGATCATATTTTAAACTTTAAATCAGGTCACAGTATAAACATCAAAAGAAACATAATTGATAATTATATAAGAAGAATTGACAGGTCATCTAGCACAGAAGAAGATTATAAGAATGAAATCCAAAACATGAAAATAATTCTAAAGAAAAATGGATACAATGAAAAATTCATTAATTCCAATATCCAAAAATATAATACTTTCAAAATTAAAGAATTAAATGAAGATAAAGAAAAGAAAAGATTTTTCATTCCTTACCTTAACCAAAATAGTTTAATATTGAAAAAAATTTGCAGAGATTTTAACATTAATATTGGATTTAATTATAATAATAAATTTTAAAAAATTTTATGTAAAAAACTTAATGAAAGTGACAAAAAAGGAGAAATGGGGACTGTATACAAAATAGAATGTTTGTGTTGTGACAAGTTTTATCTAGGGGAGAGCAAAAGAACTATTAAAGAATGGGCCCTGGAACATGGATATTACATTAGAAACAAATTATTTGATAAATCAGAAATAGCAGAACATTGTTCCAGGAAAACCCATTGTATTAATAAAGAAATTAAAATTTTATATAATGAGAAAGATACTAAAATGAGAAAAAAACAATTGAAAGTTTATACATACGAAATACCAAAGATAAAAATATAAATAGAAGCAATGGTGTTGAGGTTAGTAATGTTATTGCAAACTTGGCAAGAGATTTAATTAGACAATCTCATTGTGTTAATAAAGTAAGAATAGATGAGATGAAGTGTTAAAATGAAATGTTATAATATCATAATTTTCACTTCCCATATTTTTTAATAATTAAACAATCTCGATGTAAGAATAGATGAGTGTTCAATGTAAGAATAAGTGTTAACATGATAGTTACTACAATGAAATGTTATAATATCATGATTTTCAATTCCCATATTTGTTAAAAATGATTGTAGCTGAAGAAGAAGAGAAGGAAATAATCTCTTCGAAAATTCCTGTCTAATAAATGTATTTTAAATGTATTTTTAATTTTTCATTTATTTTATGATATAAGAAGATGATGATGATTAACCTTTGATAGTATTGCAGGAGGAGGAAGACAGTGTTGTTGATTGGATAGGAAGTTTAGATGGAGATGATTGAGTCCTTTATGCAGGTTGTTATTTAGTAGTAGATTAAATCTGCTATTGTTCTTTATTATTATCGTGTTATTATTGCTTGTTTCTGTAATTTTGTATTTTTTATTATGTATTATTGTGTAGATAACAAGGAAGGCGCGGCGCTTCGATACTTTGAGATTGTGCGTATGTTTTGAGATTGTGTTTGAAGTCGTTTACTTATGAGGTTGCTTATTGGAGGTGTTGTTGTTTAGTAGATGTGGTCCGCAGATTAGCAATTTAGGATTAAGAACGAACATTCAGAATCCGCTTCAATCCTGTGCTTTTCTGTGCATGAATTGCTAGTGGTCCACCTTCTCTATTCTTAGTTATTAATGTATTGTTATTCTGACAGTTCGTTTTGGCCGTTTTTGATTTCATTTCGTTATTTTCATCAAATAATATGTGTTTATGTCAGAATCTACGACGAAGTATTCGATTTTCCATTCTTTCGCCAAGCTAGTGTGGATTTGTTTGGTCTACGCTGGTCAAAATGACACACCATAAGCATATTTAAATGTCTTTACTGGTTGTGTTGCCTTTCCAGCTGCTTTCCCGAATGATATCTCGATTTTATAGCTCGTATATAATTCCCCTCCATATTTAGTGGATTTGGGGGTCGGCTATTTCCATCGATGTTACGAAGATAGATCAATTTTCCTCTTCATAGCCGCAAGTGAACATTTCTTTAGGAGTTGTCTGTTGTTTGGAGTTGTATTTGATGTTTTGTAGTTTGTCAATTGGTCAAGGTTGTTCTTTCAATATTTTACAGGACAGTGTTAGCTTTGAGCTATCGCGATTGGAGTGGGGAGGGAATGCATCAGTTTAATTTGATTATTTTGAATTTTTTCCCCGGACACGTTTATTTTTATAAGCTTTTATATAGGGGAGGTGGTGGTAATATGGACCACTTTTTTATTTTTGACAAAATCTTGAATTTCAAGTGGCTCTAATGTATGAAAAACGTCAGTAGCATTAGTATAAATATCGTGTGAGATAAATATCACACATTTTTAAATAAATATTTAAAACTCTTGAATAGGTACAATTATATAGAACATTCTACAAAAAAATGAATTGTTGAACTGGGGTTGTAATACGAAACAGATGTTAAAATGCAACAACACTTCTTTATTATGGCTATTATAGTAAAAAAATCACTTATTGTTGATACTTTAATGCATTGTTTTGCTGCACATCAATAGAAAATATAGAAACTATAGAGAAAAAATAAAAATTAATGCTGAACACTTTATAATTGAAAGAAAACGCTCAATTAAAAATTGCAAGTCTTTCATGAGGAAAAATCTGCTGATTTGGTGTTTTCTTGCATTTACCATATCTTCTTGACGCCATTTCTGCCTTAGTCCCTTCTTTTCACGTCCTAATTTGCTTCTTGGCATCGTGACGTTGTATTATGAAACACCTGTTTCATATTATCACCAGTCGCCATATGGAAATTGACTGATCCATTCTCAGTAATAAAATATTAATTCTTAAGTACTGAATACATCATTTTGTAGTTCAGTTAATTAATAATGATATACAATATAAGCAAAACCTCATTCGTATTAATAACAGTATCAGAAATTGTGTTGAATCTTAGCCTGTAAAAACTTTCAGGCTTACGAAAACACACTACTTCTTCTCATAACCATACACAACGAAATACTGAAGTTACCTACCTCTAGGTGGCTAAAAGGAACACCAGCGATAGAAATTAGAGCGGTTTCCGGATGATAGCAGCAGCTACTTGCACAAAAATTGCTGTTTCATATTATAACCTTGTTCCATATTACCACCTTCTCCCCTATATTTTTTCATTCCTTGGTTTCTGATATTATAAATCTTTACTATAAAATCAATCAATGTATATTTTTCTTAAATCGATTTATTTTTATAATTTAATTTTCGTATATTCTTTAATTCTCTGACGCTTCAATTTTATGGCTTATTTTATTACCCTTCTTTGCACATGAGAACTTTGTTATTTACTTTCTCTCTATAAATGTTTGTAATTCTCATTGTCGACAACACCGTGAATCATTCTTATCTTAAATCTAATTCTAAGCTTCGTGAGTGGCTGTTTATTAATTTGTTGACATAACGGAAAAGTGAAGACAAGTTGTTTTTGAAAATGGAGAGATGATTGCTGACTACTGGAGAAAAGTAGCGTTCTTCTTATTCCACCGAACTGACAGGAATAAATGAAATAAAACTTCAGTCACTGTTGCATGCAGACTTTTGGCGATAGGAAGCGAGGAGTTGAGTACTGCTATGTTTTCCAAGAAATCGTTCTACAAAAATGAAATATATCAATATATTAGTGCTTCGTGAGTAGATATTATATATATAATTCTTTTAATATATTTTCATAATTTCATAAATATAGTTAATATTATTTTATGTTTATATCTTAACGTTAGCCATGTGATGAATTGATAGAATATCTTAAGCTAGTTTCCTTTTACTATTAGAAAATTAAATTTATTTTAATCTTTTTCGTGTCACAAATTTGGTAGTAGTGCGCCATTTCTTTTTCCAATAATTTTTTTTTCGATTGTTCACGCGAAGTAATTATAATTCGTGACAAATTTTGATAACAGAGCTTGGTTTGTGATACCTCAGAAGTCGTACCCTGGTCGGTAGCTGAAACAGACTGGTTAGTTATCTCTCAAAAGAACAGACCCAGGTTGGTTGCCTTGCCGTAGCAGTTATCCCTCCCAAGTAGCTGGCCTGGCCCAATTAGTTTAGCTTTTAGAAGTGTTCGATTTTGTTGTTACCTTTTACCCTCGAGTGAGACTTATTATTTGCTGAGAATGTTCTGGCTGTTATTTCCATTGGTTTTATCCTTGATTCATTATATATCTTATAGTATAGAGTTGTGGCGTCGGCGTATCTTAGGTCGTTGTTACAGTTTTTCGTCGTACGTATGTTTTGAGCCGGTGTTTGAAGTCGTGTTTTCTTTTGTGCTTTGTTATTGAAGGTGTTGTTTTTCACTTGAAGTGGTCCACAGATCACCCATTTAGGATTTGGAACGGATATCCGGAATCAGCTTCAATCCTGTGCTGTTCTGAGTGTGCTAGTGGTCCACCTTCTTTGTTCTCGTACTTATTAATGTTTATTCTGACTGTTCGTTTTGGCCGATGTTGATTTCGTTTCGTTATTTTGATCAAAAAAAAATAAATTAAAAATTGGTGAGTGAGAAAGAAAATAAAGAAGATAGGTAGGAGAATCGCTCCAGCGAACCTTTTTTTGATGGAATTGCTTCTTGTCTTTCATTAGTTCTTGGCTTACTTTTTATTACAGTATATGCAGTAGAGTAACATATGGTTATTGTTTTTACATTAGTTGTAGTCAATTATTGCTACAGCGCCATTTTTGTACTATTTTTTTTTCAATAAACGACGAGCGCATCGTTTGAAGTACCTGTTGTTATTGTGAAGTACATGGATGCTATATACATCCATATCCCATTAAGTATATCGAAGAAGTCAAATCTTCAATCTATGGAAATGGGGATAATTCACAGGAATGCAACAATAATATTTAGTGACAGGACACATTCGCTATATAGATCAGAAGAAAGACATAACTAAATTCCAGATTCCTCACTTTTGTAAACGATTCAAAGGAAGAATCAAAGAAATAAAATAACAATGCTGACAAATCAACGCATTATGCAATTAAAGGTAAATTCTTGTTTAATTGGTTTATATCCGTGTTCAAACGTCACAACAAAACTGAAATAGCTTCAAGAAACTTTCTTTGCACGTTGTTAAAAGGATGCTTATGATTAAAAGCAAGAATGAACGAAAGCAAAAGCAAGAATGCATAAATAGCAGTTTATTATTTGATGTGTATGAATGAAAATATTTAGAATATGTATTGTTTCATCTAATGACCTGAGTCAATATACTATTATTTTACTCACTACACTAAATATATTAAAAGACACAAGTTCATATTCAGGTAATGATAACTAATACGTGAAAGTTAAGTAAAAAAAAAATCTGCTTAATCTCTAAAATTCGAAATTAACTTCTTTAATGTATATTAAAAAAAGCTAATAATACCGGGTGATCAAGAAATAACAGGAGGTGCTCGGAGCCTTGTATCATATTATGTAGTCGACGAAATAGAACAAAATTTGGCCACCATGCACATTAAAGTATGCGGTTTCGATTTGTCAAGAAAAAAAAATTAGTACCAAACAACGCCGATAGGGGAATTTCTGGCGCTGCGGTCGAAAAATGCATCCTAAAATTTGCATATACGGGTATTTTGTGACACGATATCGAGGATAAAAGGAGGGGTTGCGGGAATTCTAGTCACTCTGCAAGAAGTCGCCCGTCGATGGCGTTGTCACTACATGATCGTGCCTTATTAGTTAAGCTGTTTTATCAGCGGGACGAAAATGTCAATGCTGCACTTCGTGAATACGGTCGGTTAAAACAGTTACGTAGAAGACCGATGACCATAACTAACTTACGAAGAATGGTTGAAAGATTCGAAAGAACAGGAACTCTTGCTGTGCAACCAGGACGAGGACGTAAACGTATCAAGCAGGAACAAGTTGAAGAAGTTGCAACTGCCGTTCAGGATCAGGCGATAGCTAATAAGCAGGGTACCAGCAGTGCACATTTAATATCACGACAAACAGATATCCCGTTGGGGACGGTGCAGAAGATATTGCGTAAGATCCTGAAATTTTATCCGTATAAGATAACATCCATTCAAGAATTGCTCCCAGGGGACAGAAATACCCGATTAGAGTTTGCTTTGAGATTTTTGGCTCGATTGGAAGTGGATGACGAGTGGCCGTGGAGGATATTATGGAGTGATGAAGCTCACTTCTATATGCATGGTGATATCAATACACACAACTGCCGCATTTGGGCTGATACAAATCCACATGTTCATCCCCTTGCATTTGCTGAAAGTCACAGTTTGGTGAAAAGGTGAAAATGGAGAAAAGGTGGAACAGGTCAAGCAATACAAATATTTGGGAAGCATAATACAGGAAGACGGCAGATGTAACTTAGATATTAGAGATCGAATTCGTAAGGGTAAATTTGCATTCTATAACAGAAAAAACTTGTTTACAAATCAGATGGATATTGATTTAAGAAAAAGACTTATAAAATGTTACATTTGGAGTATATCATTGTATGGTTCAGAAACTTGGACTCTGAGAAAGAGAGATGCTGGGATGCTAGAAGCATTTGAAATGTGGCTATGGAGGAGGATGGAGAAAATTAAATGGACAGACAAGGTGACTAATGACAAAGTTCTCGAAAAAATTGGGGAAGAGAGAAGTTTATTAAAGAACATTAGAAGAAGAAAAAAGAACTGGATTGGTCATGTGCTGAGAGGTGAAAATCTCATGAAGGAAGTATTGGAGGGGAAGATTGAGGGAAAGAGACCAAGAGGAAGAAAGAGAAAAATGATCCTGGATGACCTATTGGTTACAAGTGGATATCAAGGTCTGAAAGAGGAGGCAAGAAATAGAACAACTTGGAGGAAGAGACATTGCTGACCTTATTTGCTGCTTGCCATTGGACCTGTCTACGACAGAACACTGATGATGATGACAGTTTGGTGTGGGTTCACTGCTGCTTTTATCATCGGCCCGTACTTTTATGAAGAAGTTGGTAGAAATGGACTAGTGATTTGTTCTGTCAATTCCTACAGGTATGCCGATATGCTCGAGAACTTTATGATACCTCAACTGCTGCAAAGAAATGGTATCGATTCTACCATTTTCATACAAGATGCCACCGCACATCGGACGTCGAGTGAAGGATGTCCTGAGTCAACATTTCACAGACGCTAGAGTAATTAGTCGCGCATTTTCCATGAATTGGCCTCCGAGGTGCCCTGATCTGAATCCTTGCGATTTCTGGTTGTGGGGCTACCTGAAAAGCATTGTTTATCAAGGACATGTTCCTGACATTCCTACCTTAAAAGATCAAATAACGTTACATGTCAGACGAATAAATGCCGATATTCGAAAACCTCGTGTACCTCATGCAATTAGTGGATGGTGGTCACCTTGAGCCAAATTTGTAAGTTGCTATAACAAATATTTTTCATTGGTATTTGGTGTGTTGTTATTTACTGTTTCCATTGGCAGTTATATATTCTTTTTTCACACATTATGCGCTTGCAGCGCCAGAATTTCCCCTATCGGCGTTGTTGGGTACTAATTTTTTTCTTTTGACAGTCGAAACCGCATACTTTAATGTGTATGGTGGCCAAATTTTATTCTATTTCGTCCAGTACATAACACGCTACAGGGCTCCGAACACCTGTTATTTCTTGATCACCCGGTATATACCATTGTTCTTTAAGATATAAATCGTTTCTATTCTTTATATTAGAGAGAATGATTGTTTTGTGGAAAAGAGAATTTGTGGAATGCTGTATTTCGAATTTTTTGGAAATCCGACAATGCTTGAAGTCATTTGCAGGTGCTATTGTTATTTATGTTGTTGCACAAATGAGGGGAAAGAAAGAAATGTAGATAATCAAATTATGATAAAGAAATTACTAGATAGTTAACTAAGAAAATTAATTTTGAAAAAAGAATTGAAATGAAGCGTCCATAACAATAAGGATTACTGATAATTCATTCCATTTTTACGTGTGTTTAACAAAGTTTGTCAAAAATAAAATAAAATAAAAAGAGAACACACAAACACCAAAACAAAGCATAATTACAAGGTGTGGAGTCTTTCGAACCCCATGGGA
>JAFIDM010000001.1:7794707-7810098 GCA_023159025.1 Thereuonema tuberculata
GAGTGCGAGGAACACAGAAAACAGACTGTTCGGCTGGCGAGAACTACCGAATTATCGTAGGACCGAACAAGGACCGAACAAGCACCGGTGGCAGAGCTGGCTGCGCCGCCTGGCGGCCTAGTGTAATATGGACCTAAATGTATACTGGTTGTTCGACATTTTCTCTCATCACTAGTGCACAGTTGACTGAGTGCGTGGTGGCCAAACCGAGTGTCAGGGGGACTGGCTGCGCCGCCTGGCAGCCCAGTGTAATAGGCTTGGTATGATATAATGCCCCACCACGACTCTCCGCCACCCGTGTCTACCAACGTGGTCGCGGGGAACGGCAGCCAGTCAGCAGCCAGTTTGTGGTGACGCCACCGGCTGCCCTAATCTAATAGGCTCCATAACAATCAATGCCCAATGACGAGCAGCGTCACCAGTGTCGCGGCTGGCTGCGCCGCCTGTCGGCCTAGTATAATAGGGGCCTAAGGCAGCAATAACCTCGTCTGGCCATGAATCGGAGAACGCAGCCCTCTGTTTTTCACTTGAGTCCAGTATCCTAAAAACTGTTGATCAACTAATTCCCTTGAAGTTGCTTGTCAGTTCGACAATGGCACGGAGTGAGTGAGAAAGATTACATCAGAAGGATGGCATCAGTTTTTAAACTTAATAAGTTTTTTTAAATAAAGAACAAGAAATAAATTAAGATTCTATCTCGCACAAGTTTACAATTACCAAGAATTTTACATAAAAATACTAAAAGAAACTATAGATTTAATTTGGATCATTAGCCAAGGTTCAGGTAAAGTTTAAGTGCTTCACCTGTTTGTTTATTCCGAGTCAGCAAGTATTTTACTTCTGGCCTTTTATTAGTATCATTAATCAAGACAGTATAAATTAAATATTATATTAGGAACTTCTAGAAAGCTAATAAACTTTGAAACGTTGGACAGTCAATACTAGCCACCAGACAAGAATCAATAACAAACAGTAGGTTGTCATCCGGATTCGAAGAATTGACAACATTATCTTACTTCACAGATTCTGATATATAATGTTAAACATTAACTAATTCATTGAAACAAAAATTACATATTTATATTCATCCATTTGAAAGTCAATATGTTGATTGAGACTTGAGCACATGAAGAAATCATTTTACAAATCTCTTATTGAACAGTTTGCAGTAGAAATATTTTGAAAATGGAAAATAAATTTCGCTTATAATAATAGGATGTGATTCTGAAACTGACATCAGGTTTTGAACTTAGAAATACAGGACAAGAAGTAATTTACGAGTTTATGTCGCAGAGTTTATATTTGCCAAGGATTTTAGGGAGAAACACTGAATGAAATATACAGAGTACATTTGGTTCATTAGCCACATTTAGAAAATGCGTGTTTTATCTCAACTTGATGTGTTTCAAGTTTTTCATAGTTGTTTAAAGCCGTGTGGTGTAGTGTTTTACTTCTGAAATTTTATTAGTATCATTAATCAACAGCTACAAATTAAAACTGACTTTTAGGGTCTTCTAGAAAGATACTAAAAGTCGAACGTTGTTCAGTTAATAGTCGCCAGACAAGAATCAATAGCAGACTGTACGACGTCGTCATTCGGATTCAGAAGATTGAAGTACTTTTTCTTCTTTCACAGATTCTGATATCTCTGCTTAATGTTATACTTTAATTAAATAATTGAAACAAAAATTACAGATCTAACCTTATCAATTTGAAACTTAGTTTCAATTTTTGGAAAATGATGAATTAAAAAAATTGAAAATCAAATAGGAACTGTCATGTTTTTGTTAACTGTAGTTACAGCAATAATAATGCTAATAAAATGGTAATCAATAACCCTGCCTCATATATTAGAGATCATTTCCAATGTGGAACGAAAGCACAGAGACTGCTTATCAATTCATTTTACTATATTCTTCAAGCGTTTATTTCTCACTATTTTCGTAATTACAAACAGTAAGTTTTTTTTTTTACTTTTAGAGATTTCCATTTTATCTATTTAACACACTTTAACATTTTAAATACTATGTGCACCTTCAAATTTGAAATTTATATATTTTTGGAAAAGGGCTTAAAGGACAGTTATGCTGTGAGATTGCAGCTATTTATCAGCCAGAGACATTCCTTTAGTTTTAACTGAATATTTATTTTTTAAGAGGAAAATAACACTATTAATAAAATAAAAACGAAATAGATTAAAGCCATATAAAGATTACTACTTGCTAATTAAAGGAACTTTTTTAAAATGCATGAATTTCAGAATTTGGACAGAACAGGTACGAGAAAAATTGCAAAGTAAAGCTATCCACGTATTTTTTTTTATTGTAATGGTACAGTGCACTTGTTACCATCTGTCTAGAACTACTCAGGCAGAGAAGTTGAACAGTAAATTTCACTATTATTAAGGAATTTTGTATAAAATTCACCTTCTCTTTATCTGTGAATGTAAATTGTTTTATTGGAAAATAATATTACTTTGTTAATATGAAATTCGTTGAATGTGGTGTCTTGAAAGTCCAAGACTGAAATCCAGATGAAGTCCTTCTCTTGTTCCTCTTGTTACGTCCATTTTCATTCCCCATTTCCTTTTGAACGTAAGGGAACAAATCACTATATTTACCTTTCGTAGTATTCCAGGCATTAAAGTCACCTGTTTTCGTATAATAACACTCAGACAACAACGTTTGAATAATTTGCTGAATAATTTGTGTGAATAATTTTAACAACATATTTGTTAAAATGACTATAAAAATTAAAGTTAATGTGCTTTAAAGTTAATGCATAACTCATAAGTTTTTGTTTCATTCAAAGAAATTTTTTAACAGATTTAAGAAGAGAGAAAATCATATGATTACAAGGTATAGCTGGGATGGAGTAACTAAGAGTGTAATCGACTACATTATTACTGATGAAGGTTGGGGAGAAAAATTAAAGAATGTTAAAGTGATCCCAAGCGTTGCAATGGATGGCGATCATAGACTATTGGTAGGGGATCTTCAGATACGACCGATGAAGTTGAGAACAATGAAGTCTGTTAAAAGAATTAAGATTTGGAAGTTGAATCAGGAAGAAGTTAAACAAGATTTTAAAGAACTGATAACGACAGGATTGCCAAGAGAGGGTACTGCAGGAGTTGAAGAAGAATGGTCAAAGTTCAAGATAGCTTTTGTCGAGGCAGCAGAAAAAGTATGTGGGAGAACCTCAGGAAGGGTTAACCAGAAGGCAAAGCGAAGTGAATGGTGGAACGAGAATACAGTAAAAGCTGTGAGGGAAAAGAACAAAGCATGGAGAGAATTGTGGAAAAGCAGGAAAATAAAAGATGGAGAGGAGATAATAAAGAAAGGCTTATATGAGAACAAGAAAAAGGAGTGCAGAAGAATAATACGGGAAGAGAAAGAGAAAGCATGGGACGAATTCACAAAGAAACTGGAAGAAGATGTAGAAGGGAACAAAAAACTTCTATACAGAATGATCAGAAATAAGAGAAAACCAACTGAAGGGGCTTCAATATTGGAAACAGAAGAGGGAAATCCAATTGAGACAGCTGCGGAGATAAGGAAGCTGTGGGAGAGCTATTTTAAAAACCTTTTGAACAACAAAGAACAGGAAAATGAGCACGACAAGGGAATCCAAGTGGAGATAAGTAAAGGTGGATGGTCAAAAGGAAACCCACCATCATGGCAAGAATTGGAAGAGGCAGTAAAAGTAATGAAAAATAATAAGGCAGGTGGACCGGATGAAGTTACTATAGATATGGTGAAAGCTGCAGGACCGGTGGGAGCACAATGGTTGTATAGAGTATTGAGGACAGTTTGGGAGGAAGGCACAGTACCTGAAGATTGAGGAAAAGGAGAAGTGATACCGATCTTCAAGAAGGGGAACAGGAGACTGTGTAAGAATTATAGAGGAATCACCTTGATGAGCCAATGCGCTAAAGTGTTCGAAAGAATTCTCCTGAACAGAATGAAAACTAAGTGCGAGAAATTGTTAGGTGAAGAACAACATGGGTTCCGGCCAGGGAGAAGTACAATCGATTTGATTTTTTCAGTGAGACAGATGGTGGAAAAGAAGTGGGAATTTGGGAAGAAAGTGTATATGGTGTTCATCGACATAAAAAAGGTCTACGATATGGTGAACAGGAAATACATATGGCAAAGTCTAGAGGAACTGGGAGTGAATCCATACATAGTGAACTGGATAAGAGAAATATATAGGGTGAACCGATGTAGAGTAAGAACCACAGAAGGGCCAACTGGTTGGTTTGAAATCCAGAGAGGATTAAAGCAGGGGAGTGTTTTGTCGCCAATGCTGTTCAATATAATAATGGAATGGGTAGGAAGAAAGGTTAAGGAAAACTTACAAAAACAGAGTAAAGACACAAAGCATATGATCTTCGCAGATGACATTGTAATATGGGGTGAGAAAATTGTTGATGTACAGAGGGAATTGGATGATTCCCCGGGAGGAGTTGGGGGTAAAAAGTTTGAGGAAAAAGGTGGAAGAGGGAAGGCTGAGGTGGTTCGGGCACGTGAAAAGAATGGAAGATGGTAGGACTCCTAAGGTTTGGCATGAGTTAAAAGAAGGAGGGAAGAGACCAAGAGGGAGACCGCGTAAGCGATGGCTGGATGATGTGAAGCACAGCCTGGAAGAGAGAGGCATCCCATGGGAAAGAATATGTAGAGAAGAGGCTTGGAAGAACAGGGAGAGGTGGAGAGGCTTAGTTAATTCCTAGACCCACAGTTGGTGGAACGGGAAAGAATATGTATGTATGTATGTATTTATTATGTTCAGGTTATTCTTTTGTTTGTTATCTTATTAAACTTGCTTGATTGATTGGAAAGGATTTGAGTTCATTCCATTTGAACTGAGGACTTTAGGAATTTTATTTAAAACCTATTAACTAACAACAGTACTAGACAGTTGGAAAACAAAAAAAACAACAAAAACGCAAGAATTAAAGGAAACAGTTATGCCGCCGATGGGATTCGAACTCAAATTCACATGTATATTAGCAAGTTTGTAGCCCTTCTTCAACTCTAATTGTCATTTGAGTAAGCAAAAGAAAGTATTTAATATCCACTGAAGTCTACAGTTCGAACATTAAGGAATATTTACTACGAAATGTAAATTATGAAGCGGAATTTTAATTTAAAATAAAATTTAATTTGAACTCAAATCTTTATGAAATTTATTAAGGCATTTCACGGACCCAGTGGTAGAGTTTAGAAAGGGTTTTTAATTTATTAAATAAATTGTACACATTGAGAAAAGATCAGGATTATACATAAATAATTAATAATGAAAGCGAAAAAAGAAATTAATCTGCTAGTTTTAATGAGCTGCAGAATATCAGTCTCATGAGATTTCAACAAATGACAAATAGAAAAGAGATGTTAGGATAGAAGGATTATAAGAAAATGGAGATTAACAAAGATAAAAGCAATATTAAAGAAAAACAAATTGCGTAATATGCTTCAAAAACGTTTAATAAATTAAATTTCAGTTACTTTCACAATTCAAGAACTTTTTGATCGTTTGTTTGTCCAAGCATTCACTTTCAAATCCTTATCATAGACAGAAATCAACACAGAATTATAATAGAAAAGAAAGTCAAGAAATACGAATTAACTATAAGTAAATGTAATCATATTCAAACATATTTCGTGAATATTTGTTTTACAAACTTTTAATTTTTAAAATTAAAGCAGTTTTCACCTCAACCCCTACTATGCATGCTGCATCTATAGAAAGAATGTGACAATAGCAATGCAAAATTAGATAGGGCTAAAAATCTCTTTAAAATATAGATTTCAGCAAATTCAAAGTATAAATTTATCTCACTAACGATATTGTGTATTTTCGAAAGACTGTGGTTTCCTAAGACAGTTTCCTAACTGTGGCTATTAATTTCTATTGGATCTGGATTGAGTTGAAGAGGTGGCAAACTGATGCCACTGATTCACAGTTACTTGAATCTAAGCTTCTTCTTCTTTACATGCTGGTTTGTTACTACTCCGCCACGCAAGATTAATAATAATCTTTAAATTGTTATCTTTAATCTTTATTGAATACGGTTTTTAAAATATTCATACTATATTTTTAGATTTTAATAAGTCAATTGTAATTTTTTCATGAAATATTAAAAAGGCTTTTTTTTTTTTACTTTCAGGTTGATTGTAATTTCCTCATTGTATTGGAATGCTTTATAATTAATAAGGAAACAGCTAAAGAAAATGGAAAGAATTTCAAATGGACAGCGTTCTCGAACATTGCGAAGTAAAATTAAAATTTGTCGAGCACAGCTTCAGCGTGTACAAGCATTGAAAATCGATTTTAGAAGCCAACGTAATTTAAATACTACACTTTTTACAAAAAATGGACAAAAATCAAATGATATTAGGCCACCACCTATCAGTATACCTGGTACTGACAGAATATTTAAATCGTCCTACAACAAAATCGCTAAATTGTTTTGGAGCTTATTTCTATTAATATGTACCATCCTATGCTTTTATCAAATTGGGGCGTTCCTCGTACAATACTTTTATGGTGATCCAGCTGTTGAGATTTACTTTGAAACTTTGTCTAATGTTCCAGTGAGCTCAGCATTACTTTGCCCAGTAGATATGTTTGGTGAAAATGACTTTACAGATGACTTAAGAAAAAAATACAGACAATTTTTTAATGTTTCCCTTGACACTGATATATACTTTTCTGATCTGATAAATCTCCCAAATGTTACAATGGATACGTTATGGGATATGCAAGCATTTGATTTAGATAAAGTAGGAGTCTTTTATAATGTAAGTAATTAAAAATACTAATAACTTACTTTTTGTATGCATTTTGAAATTTGTATAATAACAACATTATTTTTCAATATTTTCTTGTTTCCTCCTTAAGATTTCAGTTAAAGGGAATTTAGAATTGATTGTGAAAAATAAGATAAGTTTATTCCAATGAGATTTTCTTATTTCTAATAAAATAGGATGTAACATAATAATGATACTTACACTACTAAATGACGAAAGCATATAATCCACAAATCATATTTTCTTTCCGATAAAATGCTTTTCTATACATTTTCTATCAGTCCCTATTAACTCAGTATGATGTAATCACTTATAGTAAGGTGTTGATATGCTACATATTGACTGTGCTTTTTCAGTATCTGTATTGATTCCTTGTTCTCTGATCATAATATGAGCAATTGTTGAATATTTCATTAGTTTCTTAATTTAAAGTCAGAAAAAACTGCTGCTCACTTATCACATCTGTACAGATTTGGAGTAACAATCAAAAGATTAGAATATTTCTTCATCAGAACAGCAGAAATTTTACAAACGTATAAGTTTAAAAGAAAAACGAATGCTTACTTTTTTCGAAATGAATGTATACAATCAAATGTTATTCTGTTTTATCAAGGTCAATTTAATACGCTAACATTAAGATTCCTTGTCTTTTCATGTAGTAATATTCATAGGATCTTTATTTATTTAAAAAAAATGATTTGATTTAGATCTTTATTTATCTTTACCAACTTTGATGTAAAAAAGATTGTTAAGAGATTGTGCGATGATTTCCATGCAAATGTACATACCTTCTGTGATTAAAAACATCCGGACATTGCTCTGCAGAAATGAACTGAGTCTTTGATGGCCGGACGTCACGTACGCAAAGAGTCGTTGGTTGTTAGTTGATATGAAATAACAGCAGAATGGATTGATCAGTGACTTTGAATGTGGACTGGTTATTGGTTGCCACTTAAGTCTATCAGGAGTATTTCAACCCTTCTAAAGTTTCCAAAATCGACTGTTGGCGATGTGACTGTGAAATGGAAATGCGACCACACCAAAACCTCGACTTGACAGGCCGGCTATAATGACGAGACCGTCGAGTGTTGAAGACAGTAGTTCGTGGAAGTAGCGATTGAAACAGTAGTAGTAATGGGGGCCTTAATGGCCTTCAATTTAGGGCGACACGGGCTACAATTTGCATATCATTAGCATATAGGGCGATATGGGTAAAAGTTTGCATATCTGAAAAGGTCAGGTGAACGAAGAGTTTAAAATATGATCAAAGAGTTGAAGATGTTTTTAATTTGCAGAATTTTAAGAAAAATGGTTATTGGTGATCATAGGGTTAAAGGATCATGTAATATATCAAATGAGTAGAACGGAATGATGATGTTTCCAATCCTTCATTTGCATAACTTTAAGAAATAAAGGGTTATTTGTGACAAAAGAATGAAGTGACCGTTTAATATATTAAACTTCTTGTATTTGCTTATAGAATAGAATGGCGACGTTTTCTAACCCTTTTGTGCATTATTTGAAGATGGGGAAAATAGTTTAATATTATTCTAATGAAAAGAAACTTAGGGTGATTCTTGATTCACATGGGAGAGGTGAAGGATTTTTTTCTCTTTTGATTATTTGGTACTCTTATTTTTTAAATTTCTTATAATTTTAACAAAGCGAATCATAAGTTTACTTTTTATATTTTTTTTCCAAATTAGTATTATCATTATTATTATTATTATCACTATTCTATAAATTTTGTAAATTGATGGCCATTAAGGCCCTGATTACTACTAATAACCATCCGTTTCACAATATACCAACACTCTAGCAAGCTCTATGACTATCGTCGAGAGATCAGAGGAATGGGGTTTATATATACTATATATAATGTGGCCGAAAAGTTCCCGAACCCCCTATTATGTAGTAATAAATGTAAATATTTAGCATTGAATGTTATTTCAATTGTTGACACTAGAATGCAGGTGTTCACATTCGAAAAAAGATGATATTACTGCGTTGTTATTATTGTTGCATTCGAGGAAGGATATGAGTATTGCAGTCAATGAGATTGCAGTGTTCAGCCATGGCAGGCTTAGACGGTAATAGTTACACTATTGATGAGCGGTTATAGTATGTGTGGGTTCACGAAGAACAATTCAGCATTCCAGGAAGATTCAATAAGACCTCGTCTCGAAAAGCGACAATGCTCAATTGGGAAAGACACGATTACAAACATGTGCCGCAGTCGCTGTTTCGATTCAACAATCTCCTGTGCTCCTACTCTGTGCGGGTTTCTTCATGAACATTTTCCAGTATGCTGAATTGGTCGCAGTACTCCAGCATCGCCAGCTTCATTGAAATGGCCACTTTTGAACTCTTGAACTCTTGATGCCTGACAACTCTTTGCGGGGAATCATCAAGGCCTACATGTCTAAATGTTGTTACGCTATAACTGAAAAAAATGCCATTGAGGACACATTTCGAGCCATCACACCTGAAATGCTCCAAAAAAATGTCAGGTAGGACGTTGTGGCATATGAACTTGTGTATTTACCTCCACTATATATGAAACTATGCCTCATGAAAAATTTTATCAAAACAGTGAACAAGAATAGCTCTTGGTTCACATTTTTGAAACATAAAGTGATTCCTAGAGTGATTGATGCAAAAATAAAGAAAAAATATTTGTGGACAAATAAGATCACTAATGCACGATGACAAGTTTGAGAAACGTTTAAATCAAGTGGAAAAAGCAATACTGCAATCATTTCAAAAATGCCACTCAGAATTTTTCGGGGAAATCGAAAGGTAGAGAATTATAGTGATATAAGAATGATCTTCTGAAATCATATTTAGTTACGGGATGTAATATATCCTTGAAAATACATGGATTCGCACGTAGAGTTCTTTCCAGAAAATCTTGGGGCAGTCAGTGATGAGCACGGAGAACCTTTTCAATAGGAGATTTCACAATGGAAAAGAGGTATCAAGGTAAATGGGCATCCCAGTGTACTGATTACTGTTGGACCATCAAGAGAGATGTTCCACAGACGAAATATTGCAGAAAATCAATATCTCATGCTTTGTTGATAAAACAGAATGTTTGGGTATTAAGTTCTTTAGTATTGTGTAAGTATTAAATTTTCTCAAATTATGAACACCTGTCTCTTGAAAAACCCTGCCTGATGAAAAAAATCTGAAATCATATTTGAATTAACGTATTCCAAACTGAATAAATAGTTTATTGTAGATTATCTAATATTGTAGTGGAAGTGAATTGCATGAGAATGCAAGTAATGTTATTACTTTTCGAAGAGCATCAAGCTGTCCTATCGTCCTTTAGGAATCCAGTGTTGCTTCAAAAAGAAATGAAAATCTCTTTATAAAGCAGACGACTGCACATTCTACTGCATAGAATGAATTTATTTCAGTAGAAATATGCTTTATTTGTGCAAGATAATTTCCTGTCGACCGTTACGAATTTGTGGTTTAGGTCTTGCTTAACAAGAGATGATTTGCTATGAAAGATTGTATAGTTGTTTTCTTTACTACATAAAAATTAGTTGTACATTACTGTCGAAAATTAATTTAAAATTAAATTAGATTCAGTTGAAGAGGTGCCAAAAAGAAATTGATTGTTCATCGCCATTGGGTTCTTCTTTATTTACTACTACGTCATGCCAGTCATGACGTAGATTGATGCTGACTAATGATCCTTCATTGAAATTTAGAGCAAGTTCTGAAGGTCTCTATGATGAAAATAATAATAGCAGCAAATTACGAGATCAAAGAACGTCAATAATTGTACCAATGAAGAAAATTATGGCATAAACTTTGTCTCTGTGGTTCGGCCGTTACGAATTTGTGGTTTAGGTCAAGGGATGAGTTGCTACGAAAGATTATATAGTTTTTTTCTTTATTACATAAAAATTAGCTGTACATTACTTTCTTTTCAGTTATTATTATCTTTTTCATATTTTAGCATTGGAATTTTATTTTTGTTAACATACTGTAACGTTGTTGTTTTTCTATTTGGTAATTTAGTGTGGTTCTTCAGTACCTGAACATAATTGTGTAGATATGAGAAATTTATCAAAAGTTTTTTCTAATGTTAGAACTTCTATTGGTACCTGCACACTTTTCAGATACTGTAAGTAGAAAATTTGTTTATTATCACTGATTTTATTCACTCTTCTTTGCTATTTCAAGGCAAAACGAAATTTTGAAATCTCAATGAATTCTTTTAAGATAGTCACGTAACAACAAGGATAAATTACTTTTAGTCTTTTCTCAAGCACTCTAATGATTATAAACTCAATGTGTATGTATGTATTAGTTCATGTATGAATTAGTTCATTCGATAATTTTTGAAGTGAATAGATTTGCTTGAAACTTGGGGCAAAGGTTAACGAACAAAAGACGTTCTATCGTTGTATTTGAAAATTTCTCCCTTCATTAAGTGAAAGTGGTAAAAATTTCCATAGCAACGTTTTAGAAGTGAAAAATAATTAAAACTACTAGATATTTTCGACCTTTAACTGAATGATTCTTTTAAATTTATATTAGCTTCGATTTGATTAAAATGTATTAGAAATAAGATTGCAAATTTAATGAGATTGTAGTAAATGGAAATTGTTGTGGGTAGTTTGCATTCAATAGAAATGATAAATTAGAAAATATTGAGACTTTTCACGATTTTGGAATATAAGCAATAGCATATGAAACATTTTAAAAAAATGTCTGTAATAGTTTTTATGACACTGTTGGGTTTTTTTTTCAGTAGTTGTTATTTATTATTCATTTTTTTTCACTTCAGAACAGGATCAAATTCGTCAAAATGAAATACTAAAGAAATCGAAATGATTGATAAAAATTATTCAATCCTAAACCAGAAGTGGGGCGAAATATCTTACATTACAAAAACGTTATTCTGTCTGTCATGAATTTAAGTTTTTCCAATTTTGTGACCAAACTATAACAGTTAGATTGGTCATGCAAATGGATAAAATGTAGATCTTTTTAAGACAAACAAAATGCTACAAAAATCTATCGAAGAAATGTTTTGGTTTTCAAAATGGCGCCTTTAAAAGCGTCAAATTTTTACTTTTTCTCAATTTAAATGAAAAGTATGAATAGTGCTGGAAGAGAGCATGATATTTAGAAAATATTGTATTTGAAAGTTCTATCGAACGATATATCAGTCATTCACAAACGTTTCTGCGTTTGCAAGATACATGCAAAAATGTGTGTGGCGCCAATCCGCAATACACCTGAGTTAAGCGGAGAAGGCCAAAATGGGCTGGGAAGTCGTATATTCTACGATCTCAATATTAATTTGCTGAATAAATAAAGTTGTTGTTTTTTTTTTAATGGTATATATGCAAGGGTTTCGGAGCGAAGCAACGGTACCCGGCTAATTCTTTAATAGTTTTTAAAAATCCATGTTTCGAAATCGATGTTTTCGTAATTTTCAATAAACACATATATTTCAGAATACTTAATGAGAAATTCATAGGACGTTTGAATTCAGTTGTTGCTAAATGAAGGAATTAAACTGAATGGTTTCGTATAGCCTACTTAAAAAAATTCATTCAAGGACTAGCGCAGAATTCTGGTTTGAATTCTTCACACAATGAATAACAGAAATTTCGAACCATTTACTTAATCATATACTGTATAAGAAGTTGATTAAAATGTTATAGTTGATAACTAGTTTACTAAATCCCCAGAAACCTATCCACAACTTAATTAGTTGCTACGTTTCCAAAAAAAATAAGCTATGTAATTTGCAATCAGTATTTATGATTCTACCCCGAAGAGATTGTGTTCCAGTGACCAAAGCGAACACATATATTATTCTGGTGAATAAATAATTCTAAATGTCCATATAGTGTGTATATATATATATATATATATATATATATATATATATATATATTTATCTTTATTAGGTCCACCCCTGCTGTTCGCACAAATCCTGTGTCTCACAACAACTCAACAAGCCGGTGGGGGCAGTGACATGGTGTGGTAGATGTAAAGGATATTACCCCTTTAGTAATTCCTCTCAGTAAATACCGTAATAGGGGAAGACTTCGTGCGAAGGCACCTTAATCTTTAAAAACAGCCTTATGTGTAAATAACTTGAAACGACACAAAAATGTATCGCTTCCCATCAGATTCGAGATGGTTTTAAAAAATTAACTTGCTGGTAGGAAATTCTTTATTTGAGGCTTTGATAGTAATTTGATAGTATTGTGAAAGAATCGAGTCTAGAGGATTCTCGTGAATTCAAAAGCTAGTATTGTTTTAATTGTTGGTATATTTTCACCGTACGTAGCATCAGGTGTTGATAATAGGGTATAAAACCCCATGTCCCGTTCAGAAGGGAGTTTTTTTTTATTTTAATTTCCCATTTATCTTAATATTAAAATTTTTCTCCCCAGTTTCAAGGGAGATAGGTTTTATATTTTACTTCGGTAGTAGTAACTATGATTTAAGGTTTCCTTAACCGTCTTCCCCTCTTAAGGAAAAGCCTAAGAGAAAATTATGGCTTATTACGAGTCCAATTGTCAAAATTCATAAAAGTCTGAAGGTTTATTTAAACAGAAACTTAATTTTTTTTCTACTACAATTTGGAAAATGTATTTCCTATTGAGTATATTTTTATCGGAAAGTAAGAACTTAAAGAATTATATGATTAAAATTTTAGTCTAGGTCTTCTTTAAAAAACCATTACAAACTATTATTAAATTCTAATTAATAACTCCGCAAATTTCGTCTCACGCACAATTGACAAGTCAACTCGGGTCCACTGTTCTTATTGTTCTCCTCCTTTGTTTTTCTCTTTTGACGAGCAAAGTACACCCCAATCACTCTCAACATTTCAGAAGAGGGAGCGTATTCTAAAACACACACAATTACATCCCTAAAGAACTAACACAATTTTCACTAATTCAAACTCTAAATCATCCTATTTGAGGGTAAAAATTGTACGGATCTTTGTAAATTTGTAAATTTGTAGATTTGTAAGCAAAATCGGAGAAATAACCAATCACAGTGCAGCGTTGGAACACGTCAGGCGTGACGTCACTCCCATGTTTAAAGATGGCGTCTCTAAATATTCATCCCACTTCATCGCGACGGATCACGATTACACAATTATTATTGTGAGATTTTCTTTCCCACATAAATGAAGTTTACACTGAAATGCATGAAGTTCATGCGTCAAAATTTATCAGAGAGTTTGTAAAACCTCGATTTTTACAAAATTTCGGCTGTGTAGCCGCTCGCTCACTATTCAACGAAGTAGAGGACAATGACGAAGCATGTGCCGTCATTGTTGCCGAGACAGGATTATTGGTATTGACTGTTGGACATTCGTTATTGCTATTGTTGAAACTGGTAAATCATTTTTTTATTTTCTTTTATTTTAACAAAATTTGACTAGTCATTCAAATTATATACGGGATGTTGCGGAAGTCATGGCTTTTAAAAAATGAGCTTAGAACATCTTTTTCAATCTTGTGTTTTTCAAAAATTTCA
This sequence comes from Thereuonema tuberculata, assembly GCA_023159025.1. NCBI lineage: Eukaryota > Metazoa > Arthropoda > Chilopoda > Scutigeromorpha > Scutigeridae > Thereuonema > Thereuonema tuberculata. The sequence continues at coordinate 7,809,053 of JAFIDM010000001.1, forward strand.
GGGCATTTCAAAAATGGGGCATTTGTTTTACTTCGGTTAATATTGCCTCAATTTCAACGAGCCTATTCTTTTAGGGCAGCAGGTTGCCATTATGTTTCATAATGAGAAACCGCAGCGCTGGCTACTACGAAAGTGGTAAATCAATTTTTTTTTTTATTTTAACAAAGTCATAATATTATTTTAACAAATAACCCGATATTCAAATTACATGTGGGCTGTTATGGAAGTCATGGCTTCTAAAAAAATTAGCTTAGAACATGTTTTTCAATCTTGTGTTTTTCAAAGATGAGGAATTTGTTTTACTTCCGTGAATACTTCACGGGTCGCAACTAGTTAAATATAAATTCCATACAGACTTTGTTATACTAGAAAAGCATTAAAAATGGCATAAATAACAGTATAATCTTAATAGACTAATTCTAATCACTTTGTTACACATCCAGCGATGTATCAGTTTCATGTTCTAGAGGGTATAACAACTGAATTGGTCTTTTCATTGTTTTCCCATCTGGGGTTTACATAACACACAAACGGACATGTCCGTCACGTCCAGTTAGCACTTTACGTATTACACAAATCTTCCACAAATGGATCATCGTCGAGCAAAACCGAATGATCTTCTTTTAAAGGTAGTATATCACTGATATTCTTCCCTTCATGAGCTGTACGCAGCATCAGGAGATATTCACTTCTCCATGCCTTCCTAAATCTATTTATGAGAACCAGTCTGGCTCTCCACTGTCTGCCAATTTCTTGTACACCACAGAGTCTTTCCGCCTTTTTCGAAGCTGGTGCAGTCAGTCGGCGACTGCCTTCCAATGAACATGTCAGCTGGGGTAAGAATTTCCTTGGCTTCTTCGGACACATAGCCTAAGGGTTTAAGATACCTTCAATTTCCACCAGTAAGGAGCGCAACTCCTCGAAGGTAAGCATTGCACTTCCACATATTATCCTTAATTTTTCCTTCACTGAGCGTTCCATACGTTCCCGTAGTCCGCCCAACCATGGTGCACGATCCACTATGTACTTCCATTGAACACCTTTTT
>JAFIDM010000001.1:7810756-7833241 GCA_023159025.1 Thereuonema tuberculata
AAAGACCATGAAGGCTTATTTTCCTCATACGTTTTCCCTAAAAAAAACAGATAAATTTGATTAACGAAAACACAATTTTTAAACCACAAGAAAAGGTTAGTAATCCCGTTCTTCCTTTCTTTTCTTGAGTTCAATTCGTTTCAGTAACAACTACTGGTGAAGGAACGGAGACCGAATTCACCAAAAACTGATTTACGAGCTTCGACGGCCACATGCTGCTCAATTGGATCCACTACAGCTGCACAAGATTCGTCATCGTTGACGCCTAAACTCTTTAATTTCCAAAACTTTTCTATTTCATTGCACAGCTGCTTGTTCACTGTACACATGATCGATTGCACTGTCATTCGGTTTGTTACAGTTGATTGTTGGTCTTCCGGTCCCAGGAGAAGCCAACCAAACTTTTTACTGCAACCAGTCGATCGTTGATGGTTCAATCTTTCCGGTAACAATAGCCCAGTACAGGTCTCGGCCGATAAGAATATCAATATCGTCCATATCACAATTAGTATTTCAACCTGGATCTGCCAACCAGAGACCTCGCTTTGCCATTTCTCGCAATAAACACTCATTCGGTACGAATTCATACGTGGAGCACATATTGTCCGATTCCCGCAATGTTATTTCAACGCTGTGAATTCCATTACGGTCAAATAAACGTACACGTCTTACGATAATCACGGCGTCCGGTTGGCCCATGATCAAACACGTTCACATTCATCGTCTCTATTCCAACTTGCGTCGCTCCGACTAGCTTCGATAGACGTTTACTGATGAAGCTGCATTGACTTCCTCCATTTATCATAAGCCTAGCACGGACTTGTCTATTATTTCCATTAACCAATACAACTGCCGTCTTCAGTAAGACGACATCGTTTGAACCTTGATTAATCATTTGATTAACGCTGACCTGTGTCATTGCGGTTTTTGTCGCAATTAAATTTTGTGGTAATTGAATTTTTGTTTGCAGTTACGTTCAGCTGAGGGCACAATGCCGTGTGATGAGACCCTTTAACGAACGATACTTTGCCTTTTCTCTCCGACACGACTTCGAGTTGTGACCCAGCCACAAACAGTTAAAACATTTTAATTCTTCTTCGTCGTCTCCTTCTTCATCTTCTGCTTCAGCAGCAGCTTCACCTTCGGGAGGAGGAAGTGGCAGCAGTAGGCACACAATGGCGCCTCCTTCGTGGGTGGGACAGTTTGGTTCAATGGGCCCCTTTGGCTCATCGGGAGCCAACCCCAGAGCCCTGCAGAGGAAGTGACACAGGACCAAAAATGTCAGAAACATGGTGCCGGGCCTAACTTATCGATTATCAGCGTCGGCTTTCATTTACATGGAAAATTTAGACACATATCATTCTCTTGAGGATGTTAGACCATGATGGTCCACCGGCATCTACACCCAAATTAATCCAATCTGTCCATATGTTCTTCAAACGTTTTGATAGTACAGTTAGCCATGAAATATTAGACGTTATCACAAATCATACAGGAGCACGGTCTAACAGCATTATCACTAGTAGTCACGGTCAGTGCCGTGGTCGACGCTGTAACCCTCGGTGTATTTCGAGAATCGATTTTGTCTCTTTTTCCAGTGCCGTTGTAACCACTATCACTAATATTAATCAACTGTATTCTTTCACGCAGTTCTACTTCCTCGAGTAGGAGTCCAATTACATTGTCCATCTTACTTTGATCGGGGCTCTTCGTTCGGCAGGTCCATCCCAACTGCAAGTCTCTTGGCAAACGCTTCATTAACTTAGGCACAAGAATGCTACTGCATGCGTTAATGTCAACGTCTAACGATTTTAATCCCAAATCTTTAATTTCTACTTCATCGTTTTGAGAAGACTCACCATTTCGTTTCTTGGAACAGGTAGTTGAAGTAAGGCTGCAGTCATTCCGTCCACTATCTATTCAGTTCGGCCCTTAACCAGCCGATCGCACTCCTGTAGTTGCCGTCGGTTATGGGCAGTCCCTAATGCATCGAAATGCATCGCTAACACACTTCTCAGGTAATTGAATTTGTCAATTATACATAGTTCAGCCTTTTCGTGCACTGCTATAGAAAGCGTATTCCAAAAACTTGGCCACTTAAGTATATCTCCGCTGAATTTAGATAAATCGAATTTTGGGAGTCTTATTGTGAGTGCTTCACGTAATGATGGAGAAGGTGATTCAATTCGATTAACACTAACTGCAGAAATACTGCCTATAGAACTCTCACCACAAATTATTCTGCGCATTCTTGTTAACCACGTTATAACTAAATCTTCATATTCTTCCACAGTAGCTAATTCTTTATCCGTTTATCTTCAGCAATTCCACTACGAATTTCTTCATTAAGCGCTTCTGTTTTGGTATGTTTAATCTTCAATTTTTCATGCAGTTCCTCGGCCAATCCTGCGCCTTTAGAATCGAATGCTTTTTTTCATCTCGCTTTCCGTTTTTCTAATGGCAGCTCGCACGGCTCCTCTTCATCGGCTAAGATTCATCGTCGTCTTGCCCTGGTATCGCTGGTCACACAAGATCCACTTAAACAATTCCCGGTAACAATTGCTCACACTGAAATCCACTGAAACTAGTCCGCTGTTAAAGTCCACTGATTGCGCCAATTATCGGGTTTCGGCACCATAAAGGATATTACCCCTTAGTATCCTCTCAGCAAGTACCGTAATAGGGGAAAACTTCGTGCGAAGGCATCTTAATGTGTTAAATTTACACATTTAACTATTATTAAATTCTAATTAATAACTCCGCAAATTTTATCTAAAGTTCGAATCGTCCCACACACAATTGACAATCTACTGGGTCCACTGTTCTTATTGTTCTCCTCCTTTGTTTTTCTCTTTTGACGAGCAAAGTACATCTCAATCACTCTTAACATTTCAGAAGAGGGAGCGTATTATAAAACACACACAATTACGTCCCTAAAGAACTAACATAATTTTCACTAATTCAAACTCTAAATTAAATATAAATTCCATACACACTTTGTTACATTAGGAAAGCATTAAAAATGATATAAATAATAATATAACCTGAAAACGATGTTTTCCTGACACACGTTGGGTCCATTGATACCTCTGGAGGCACATCAGGATGCTAGAGCCTACCTAAACATCGTAGCTGACGAAGTGCGACCATACATGTTAGCAGTTTTATCCTATGCGGATGGCTACTTCCAGCAAGATAATGCGTCGGTGCACAAAGCCCGCATCATTAAGGGATGGTTTGAGGAACTTGACGATGACTTTTCCTTGCTGGAGTGGCCCGATCAGTCTCCGGATCTTAGTCTGATTGAAAATTTGGCCCTAGAAGTATTTTGGCCCTCCTTTAGCCCTATAAAATGTCTGAATTTATCGAGGCATGGGTTCCACAAGATGCTGAAAACGTTGTTGAGGTATTGTGTACCATGCAGACATGAGTGTGTTACGCAGTTTCTGAAGATTTGATAGAGATGCAGGCCTAGAGAGAACAGCCCGTTTCAGCTCATCCCATAGATTAAATTCAATCGGGCTGAATCCGGGAGCTGAGCGGACGACTGCATCAAGGCAAAGTCATCGTCATGTTCCTCAAACTATCCCATAGTGATACGTGCTTTGGGCACCTGCTCATTATCCTACATGAGGATAAACTACAAACATGTACGATTGCACTTTGTCAGCTACGATGTTTTTGTACGCTCTAGCATCCTTACGTGCCTTCAGAGGTATCAATTGATACTATTTGTACTATGTGCCAGGAAAATATCTCCCACACCATGACACTGCCCCCACCGGCTTGAAGAATTGTTGGAAGACACAGCATTTGTGAGCAGAGCAGGGCTCTACCTCATAAAGTGGCCGGACAGTGTACAGAAACAAATAAATAAATAAATAAATAAATAAATATACAAGGTGTTGCAAAGCTCGTGTGTCCAAAAAAAACACAGGTGTAGGAGCGAGGAGAAGGAACACGTTTTAGTGATTCACCCATGTCCGGAAACGATTAATTATGGCGTACGCATATCCAAAGCAGCGCCCCTCCCCTTCAAATTTAGGACCCAGGTATCAAATGCAATAACGGGTCCCACTCCCAGGTACCAAATGCCTCCACATTCCCACGTTATGGCCAAAATCAAAGAATCTTATCCAAAATATCGCCAAAACACCAGACGATTTCATATTTCTCCCTCATAAACATGGCATGCTATCATTGTTTTTAGAGTAAATTAATTTCTAACATGACATAACATGGTGTGGGAGGTACTTTTACATTAAAATCCCTTACACTGCGGCCTCAAAAGGCCTATTGTGTATCCCAATGTCATTAAATCTACATAAGTCCTAAGATTTTACATATCTGTTTTATGCAGGGATAGTGCCAAATAGCATAAGGGACTGGGAAATCCCACTCCTAGCTTATTGTGTCTGGTGCTTGCAAGCGCCTCACACTCACAAAGGATGTATAGTACTGTTTTATCCGCTCGTCCATATCTTCTGCAAGTAGAATTTGAAACTATCATTATATGAAAAAGATGTTTCATTAGATGGCAGTAACCTGTAAAAAGTCCTGTCAGTATTCTAGTCTTGTTCTTATTTAGTTTAACAAGTTCCATGGCTCTTTTTCTTAAAGGCTTATTAATGAAGAGCTTTGAGTGTTTCTGTCCTGGAAGATTATTCCAGTAAATCTTTTGCTGATTCCTTACTCAATCGCGATTGGCAGTTTCAACAGAGATTCCACAAACTGGTGCTGGACCAAAAAAATTAGGTTTCAGCTCCTTTTGTTTTTTTTGCTAGTTTATCCGCTAGCTCGTTACCTTCAATCCTTTGTGTCCTAATACCCGTAATAGTTTTACCCAGTTATGTTCTGCTAGACTATTAAGGGTTTGTTTACATTCCCATACTAGTTTAAAGTTAATTTTGGGAGAGTTCAGGCATTAAAAGCTGCCTGACTACTAGTGAATATATAAATTTTCCTATTTTTATAGTTTCTTTTTATATTTTCGAAAGCGCATTGTAGAATGGCATATGTTTCAGCTTGGAATACTCTTGAGTAGATTCCCAGGTTTAGACTTATGTCTTTCCTTGGTTTCATCCCTCGAATTCCAGCTCCTGTTTTCCCGCTTCGTTTAGATCCATCTGTGAACCAGAAAATTCCATTGACATCAGTGGGTTTTTGTCATTATTCCCCATTCTTCTTGGCTAGGAATGATAATGCGCAAAAGTTTTTTAAAAATTAATTTAAAAACAAAATCTGTTTTTTTCCAGCTGTACCCACAAGTTTAGAAAAAAAAATCGCTCTACGCTAACATTGTAATGCAGAACAGCTCTATGCAGAAGGTTCAAGCAGAAAAGTAGTTTAAATAATTAATTATAAAAAAAATTCAAGACATGATAGGCTCATTTATGTTTTTTCAAGGCCAAGCCCCTGGACTATGGGACCAACTGACGTTCCCCTTGTGGGGACCCTGACCCAAACGTATGAGTATCGTTAGTTAGGTAGGTCTGTAATTTTGAGTGACCCAAAAGTCGCGATTCCGGAGGACAACATGTCGTACAACAGGCTGTGTGAAATGATAGCAGGTGAACCCCCCACTGGCGTCCTGGCTAGCCGATTCACGTTGCTTGTTCCTTTCATTCAAATGTTTCGAGTGTAGCATGTATGAGTATCGTTAGTTAGGTAGGTATGTAATTTAGAATGAAGTAGTTACGTTATTTCTTCCGTTATCGAAATAACGGCTGAACAAAACTAGTTTATGTTTTAACTGAAGACTTTGTATTTGGTGTATTGTTCGTGATGTTTAAGTTGTGAATGCTCTCCTTTATATTTTACGCGAAAACTTCAGCACATATACCTGTGACGTACACCACAGGTTTGCAGGTATCTGCAAACTGACTAGGACTACTAAATGAAAAAAGAATAAAAAAGGTTAGTACACGGGTTAGCATTTTACGAATACTGATGATCCAAATGAAACGACAAAACGGACATTGAGGTGCATATGGTTACGTAAACGAGCGTCACGTGAGCAGCTGTCACGTGAAATGGTATTATTCGGGGTGTTGGAAATGGGTTATCTTCTTTAAGCCATTCAGTCACTTTCATAAGAAAGCTATTGTAATCTAGCTATTACTGAATCATATAATTGATTGATTTTTTTTTTTGCTTAATTTACATTTGTCCATAGAGTCTTCGATTTGTCACCTGAAGCAGATTTTTACATTTCCTTACCAAAACCCAAAACAAGGATCCAATGACAAAAAACATTTTTTGCCAAAACAACATTTGAGATGATATTCTATTCACAAAAACAAAGATAGATTTCCTTTGATAAAGAAATAATACTACAACTGTTAATGGATGCAAATATCTCCTGGTCTGGCAGCGAAAGGAATAAAATTTCAACGTCTATGTTGAGGTCGTTTCAGAAATGCATTTGAGTCACTCGTAGCCTACATAAGGACAGCCAGAGGTTCGCTGTGAACATAGTAGCTACTGCTAATATTACTTCGACGATGTCTTCAATCACCCTATGAACAATAACAGCAAGACTGAATCATTGGGCTGCTGGATGTTTATGATATCTTTTATGTTTAATTTTTATTGTTTTGGATAAATGAATAATTTACGATGATAAAATTTAAAATTGATGAAAAAAAGACTAATTCACCGAATTAAAATCGAATTTAATTTTAATCCGGTGTGTTGGCTTTTTTACATCAATGAATAATTTACATTTTCTAATTTAAACTATCCATAAATTAATACTAATATTAAATTTTGCACAAACTTAGCAGGCAGTATGTTGTTTCACGGACTAACAACTTTTTTGCGATTCGTTGCTCCGCAGCCTCCAAAGAACTGGTTAAGGATGAATCTTTATATGAAGGTAAAATCTTTTTAAAATTTACCAAACTGCTTATTACTAAATGAAATTTTTGCTACGTATTTCGTAATTTTGTGTTTTGTATAAGATTTTATTTTTATATTTATTTATGCTTGTGTATATAATTGTTTAATATTTTCTGCTTAGACTAATAAGTATCTTAATAATAGGCTACAATAATCAGATGAATAAATAGTTTCATTCATTTCCGGAAATTACCTCAGGAAATATATTTATTATATGTAAATTTATATATCAAAATGAGATATGATGAATATAAATGAAGATAGTTCGGGATATTCTCTAAATAGTACCATTAATCGATTTCAGTAGAATTGCAGTAAGAAAACTTTTGTATTGTAATTATGAAAGAGTTTCTTTTTTTTTTAGTTTAAATGCACTAACAAATTAGATGTAATCAAATGTTTCTATTACAATCTCTTAATTCTGCTGGGCATTATATCCGAAGGATGAGGCACTCACAGCAGATAATAATCAAAGAAACGCTGTGGCTCCCTAGCAAATGTCACTTCCATTATCAGATTTTTTAGTAAAACATTTAATCTGAAATTTTTTAAAATTTTTTTAAAAAAGTTTCTATTAAAAAGTTGAACAAAAAGTACAACTGACTTGAACATTTTTAAAAATTTGGGTATAAAAGTTTTAAAAGGCAGGAATTCTTAATTGATTTGTACGATTCATATATTCAGTGAAATCTCAACAGAATCCAGTATCATAAATGTTTTCCATATAAGTTGGAAAGACAATATTTAATCATCTGCTGTTCTTAGAAGGAAAGATGAAATATACCTTCAAAATAGGCATAAAGGCAGAGAAATAGCATGAAGTGACAGTGGTTTAATAACACTTCTAACATCACAAATTTAATTGTAAAAAAACTACATTTAATACTAAAAAGCAAATTTTCAAAAAGATTACGTCTTTTCTTTTTCAAGCCTAAAAAATAATAACAATAAATTGAAGAACAATTAAATTCCTCGAGAAAATATTAACAATATCATTTACTTACAATCTTTGACATGATATAGCTTAACAATTTAGTTCCTTGATTGTAACCTTATTATTACATTTTGTGGACATTTTATCTACAAAAATTTTAGCTAATCTTATGAAATATTTCTCTATTTCAATACCATCATTCCTATTCATATTTTTTTTTGTGTTCCGGATAAACATACTTTCTATTATCTTTCTTAGTTTGGTGTCTCTTTCAATATATAAAATTTGTATCTCGTTGTTAATGCAATGATTTCTGTTCACACAATGTTCTGCCACTTCTGATTTTTCAATGTACTTGTTCCTAATGCTGGAACCATGTTCCGTCATTCGTTCCTTCACTGTTCTTTTACTCTCGCCCAAATAGAATAAATCGCAATTCTTGCATTCTATTTTGTAAATTATACCCATTTCATGTTTCTTAACACTATTATTCAATTTGCAACATAAAATGTTTTTCAGTTTATTGTTATTATTCAATTTGCAACATAAAATGTTTTTCAGCTTGTTGTTATATTCAAATCCAACATTGAAGCCAAAACTTTTGCAAATTTCTTTTAAAGTCAGACTATTTTTGTTTAAGTATGGTATGAAATATCTTCTGTTGTTATTTGTTGTTAATTCTTTAATTTTGAATGTGTGGTATTTCTTTATAGTTTTATTTATGAATTTCTCCTGATAACCGTTTTTACTAAGGATCCTTTTCATATTTATAATTTCTCTATTGAATTTATCTTCACTACTCGTGTTGACATCAATCCTTTGAATATAGTTTTCAATTATGTTTCTTTTTATGTTTATACCATGTCCTGATTCACAATTTAGTATGTGTTCACTTTTGTATTTTTTTCTATAATGTTTCATAATTATCTTATTCTCATTTCTAGTTAAACATATATCCAAAAAATTTAGACTATTGTCCATTTCCTTTTCTACTTTAAATTTGATTTCATCAGTAATTTTGTTAATTTCTGAGAAAAACTTTTCAAATTGTCTATCGGTCCCGTACCAGATTATTAAGATATCGTCTGCGTATCTGTAATTTTCAAGTTTATATTTTATCTTTTCCAGGGAAAATATCTAGGGGATACATATGAAATTTCTTCTTATTATTAAATAGATGTGCTATTTTCTGAATCAAGTCTTTGGAGTTTTTTACTATTAATTCCTCTTTTGGAAGTTTGAAGTTTCTTACAATTTTGTTGATGAATTTGGCTAAATTATGTACAGGAGAACCTTAGGCGTTTATTATTGGTCTTACTGGATTATCAGGTTTATGAGTCTTTACTCTTCCCTCCAATGTGGGTGTTCTGCAGGAAATTTCATAATTTCTTCTTTTTGGTTTGGATTTATTGATATTCCCTAGATATAAATGACATGTATACCAACATTCCAGTGGATGAGACATTGTCCATAGTAGAAAGTATGGCATTTAAGAATAAAGAATGGCTCATGAAACAAAAATTGGATAATAATGAATTGATGAGTACAATTGAATTAATCATAAAGAACGCATATTTCAAACATAGAGATAAAATATATCAACAGGTAAAAGGATTCCCAATGGGATCTCCATTATCAGGAACCTTGTGTGATATATTTTTCAATTTTTGGGAGTGCAAATTACTGGAAAAGACAAAATAAAAACTTGAAAATTACAGATACGCAGACGATATCTTAATAATCTGGTACGGGACCGATAGACAATTTGACAAGTTTTTCTCAGAAATTAACAAAATTACTGATGAAATCAAATTTAAAGTAGAAAAGGAAATGGACAATAGTCTAAATTTTTTGGATATATGTTTAACTAGAAATGAGAATAAGATAATTATGAAACATTATACAAAAAAATACAAAAGTGAACACATACTAAATTATGAATCATGACATGGTATAAACATAAAAAGAAACATAATTGAAAACTATATGCAAAGGATTGACGTCAACACGAGTAGTGAAGATGAATTTAATAGAGAAATTATGAATATGAAAAGGATCCTTAGTAAAAATGGTTACAAGGAGAAATTCGTAAATAACACTATAAAGAAATACCACACATTCAAAATTAAAGAGTTAACAACAAATAACAACAGAAGATATTTCATACCATACTTAAACAAAATTAGTCTGACTTTAAAAGAAATTTGCAAAAGTTTTGGCTTCAATGTTGGATTTGAATATAACAACAAACTGAAAAACATTTTATGTTGCAAATTGAATATTACTGTTAAGAAACATGAAATGGGTATAATTTACAAAATAGAATGCAAGAATTGCGATTTATTCTATTTGGGCGAGAGTAAAAGAACAGTGAAGGAACGAATGACGGAACATGGTTCCAGCATTAGGAACAAGTACATTGAAAAATCAGAAGTGGCAGAACATTGTGTGAACAGAAATCATTGCATTTACAACGAGATACAAATTTTATATATTGAAAGAGACACCAAACTAAGAAAGATAATAGAAAGTATTTTTATCCGGAACACAAAAAGAAAAAAATATGAATAGGAACGATGGTACTGAAATAGAGAAATATTTCATAAGATTAGCTAAAAGTTTTATAGATAAAATGTCCACAAAATGTAATAATAAGGTTACAATCAAGGAACTAAATTGTTAAGATATATCATGTCAAAGATTGTAAGTAAATGATATTTTTAATATTTTCTCGAGGAATTTAATTGTTCTTCAACTTATTGTTATTATTTTTTTAGGCTTGAAAAAGAAAAGACGTAATCTTTTTGAAAATTTGCTTTTTAATATTAAATGTAGTTTTTTTACATTTAAATTTGTGATGTTGGAAATATTTAATGGTAGAGGCTGTAGAAGGAGGGATCTACAAAAGAAATATAGGAACTTTACATAATAACACTTCTAACCACTTATATGATGTATCTAAACGTCACGTGACAACCCGTGACATTTGGCATCTGTAAGTTTTAAAGCAATCGATCATATGAAGCAGAACACAGCTGTTTCAAGCAGAGATCATTATTAGAGCCCCAACTTCCAAGGAAACCCAATGTGAAAGGAATGGTTTGATGCTATCTGACCTTACGACGACAATCGTCATGGAAAACCCGCTGAAGTGGAAAAACATGAGACCTAAGTAACAGGTCTGAAGTGTGTCGTTTTGCAATCGTCCATAATCTCTAGAAAATGATTTCTAGAATCATGAAGCCGTGATTTTATATCGAGACGATATGAGATGCGCAGAATACATTCAAAAAAACGAATCCATGAATGGTGACAGTCCCAAAAAGAGTAAATTATGATCCGGGAATGATACTTTTATTGTTCATTTCACTTGGTTTCGCTTTACATAAATAGCAGGTTCAGAAAACTTTTCGTAAATCCTTTTCCATTTCATTTTGGGGAGGGGGGCGATGACTCATAGAAACTAGAACTAGTTAGCATGTTGAGTACTGGACTATCCGGCCTATCTATCTTGAGGCAATGGGCCTGACGTTCCATCACTAGCACGCCCCAATGTCTGTCCTTCCAACATTACAGAGCCCCCATCGATATGTTGCTCCAAAAGGCAACACAACTCCCTTGCAATTCGCCTAATGATGTACGTTGGAGCTGTGTCGTCCTCTTGGTATACCTGAGTCATCTCATACACCAGTATATATACCACAGCAAGAGAGTTAACAAACCTTTTTACTAAAACGCACAACACATTTATTTCACATACAATATTTGTTAGTGTACGAACAGACCCGTGCTCTGTATCACATTACTCACTCAATAGTCACTGATGTAAACAACGCAGGACATCTGCCAGGCATGTTCAGTGGGACACAATCATATTCCCAGATTAATGTTATTTGACACTTATGGCTGCTAACATTGCCGGTGGGCACCCAACTTTTTTACGCCATGTTGTTATGGCCGATTGCGTCTTATTGTTGTTCATCCCAGAAAGTTTTGTGACGATTGTCGTCGAAAGGTCCGATAGCATCCCTTGTCATTATTTTTCTTCCACATTGAGACAGCTAAAGATTTGCCTTAATACTTCGCAAGATGAATTCTTTAAAGAATATTGAAAGCCCTTTAAGGAGTTTTGAAATTGATGTGTTAACACTAAGGTTAAAAAAAGTATTTGCAGTACTACTGAAGAATGAAAAATATTTTGTTCTGAATTGCATAACTAGGCAGAGATCCCATTGACAAAACCTTGACAAACTTGATTGAAGCATGACAGTTTAGGCACTTTATGCTTAACAAGCGTTTAATATAAATAAAATTAGCAAGAAAATGTAAATCATATGTCATCATTCAGCATACACAAGTATTGACATAAAGGAAAACAAAGTTGCATGGATTGACTGATTCTTTTATTTATTCATTCAGAAATTGATATTGAATGTTCATAGTTTGAAGGTATTAGGATTAAGGTCAAGAGATTATCGGGCTTCGACTGTATCTAGAATCGAGGTCTCAACTGATTTTTCATCAGGACAGGTGGACCTAGATGAGATTGGCTTTTTTGCTTTGCGAATCCAAAGCTCTTGTATATATATATATATATATATATATATAAATACGACTAGTATATGGTTTTTTAGAGAACGATTAAAATCACTAATTTGCTGGAGAACAATCAGACTCTTTTGATAAGATTATCTAGTCTGATGAGGCTTGCTTCCAATTATCTGAAAATGTGAACAGGCATAACTGTGTACTGGGCTGATGAAATCCCCATCTGACCATAGAAAGCGAAATGAACCAACTTGGCGTTACAGTGTGGGGTGCATTATCAAGCGAAGGTGTTGTTGGGCTGCTTTTTTTTACTGACACTATAACTGGGGAGTGTCCTGAAAAGGTTTGAAGAATGTTGCAATGTTGAAGGAGGACATTTTAAACATCTGAGAGATTAAATAGTTGATGTTTAATGCTTAAAACATGCTTATATTTTGAAATCAATTGTCTACGGATACATGATATTTTAACTGTAGATCTATATTTGGTCCACACTGTATATATATATGTACATAGCCGACAGTGATTTGGGATTTGAAAACGGTAATACCAAAAAACAAATCACTGTTTCTATGGAGATACGGTCAAATTACCTCCTCGTCTTCAGCCGCAAATATAAATAAAATATATATATATATATGCCTATGTTGTTGTAAATAAAGTACTCAGTAGTCAGTAGTTAACTGTTAACCTATCTCTGTCCAAAGTTATTTCAACTATATAACATTAGGACCAAAACCCATCGGATCACGGATGATGACTTCTCCCGCCGATCCTCAGTCAGTGCACCCAGCCAAACACTCAAGTCACCAACGGCCTTCGAACCAACCAGACTGCTGGCAGCCCTTCGATGCCGAGAACCTGCATCCTTGTCGGGTTGCTCCACTGACCCTCTCGCCTGAATCAGGGATTTCGAGCGCATCGCCCGCTTCGACGGCTGGACGGACGACATTAAAATTGCTTGTTTGCCCTTCGCCTTGATAGGAACCGCTCGCCAGTGGTTCGAAAATAAAGAACCCACGATCCTAACTGGGCGTCTTTCGTCGCAAAATTCACGGAAGCTCTTGTGACAACCCACCATATCACCAGTTTCGCGGAACAAATGCTGACATCCAAGTCCAACAGCCTTACGAGTCTTGCGAAACATACATACAAGATGTACACCACCACTACCCTAAAGTCGCCCTTTCAGTCCTTCTCTCGCCCGGGCTCCTCATTCCGGGCCCCAATAATGGTCTCCGCCAGACGCCGAATTCCCAAAGTTGAAATGGTTCAGCTATGAACAGTGACAGCACTTACTGACGCCCCTGTCCTGCCAAACAAGACCTCCACCGATAGCCTCACGAATGAATAACTACACCAAATGGTTAACCGACCTGCAGCAAAGGTCACGACCTGCAGCGCGTATTACGGCAATACCGTCACTTTTTCGATGCACCCTTCTACTGTGCGATGGAAGAGTGCCCTACTGCCCGTCGTATTGACAAAGATGAGAGCAGACCCTGAGTCAGAAACCATACCGGTTGTCACTCACACAACATGCTGCAATCGAAAACGAAACTCACGCCATCCTGCAGAAAGGAGTAATTCAACCATCCCAGAGCCTCTGGAGCTCGCCTTTTCCTCGAAGAAACATTAATTCTTGCGATTTTGTGTCGACTGTCGCCGCCTCAATGCCGTACCAAGAAGGACATTTAATGTCTTCCCAGGATTGACGACTCCTTTGGCGCCCTACGCGGGTCAGCACATTTTTTGACGCTGACGCGAAATTGGCAAGTCTCCGTTGTAACGGAATACCACGAAGAAACAGCTTTCTTAACATCGAACGGTCTGTTCGAGTTGAGGGTAATGCCTTACGGCCTCTGTAAGCATCAGCCACCTTCGATCCTCTCATGGACAACCTCCTCCGTGGCCTCAAATGGTCCATCTGCCTTTTTGGCCGAGCCTTTGACGAGCATACACAGCGCCTCGATATTATTCTGGAATGTCTCTCGTCTATCAGATTCCGGTTGAACCCGAGGAAATGCTCCTTCGCCGCCCAGACCCTTACCATTTTAGACCATGCCAGAAGGCATCCACCGCAATCCGAAAAAAAAACCCCAGCTGATCAGAGCTACCCCGTCCCCAAAACTAGCAAGCGAATCCGGAGCTTCCATGGTCTCTGCTCGTATTATCGGCGCTTCATCCCCAACTTCACCCATATCGCCCGATCTCTAATTAAGTGATGTCCGACGCTGCCGATTTCTGCTGGACGAACGAAATGCAAAATGCCTTTGATACTCTCCAAGCTTGTCTGACGTCCGAACCGGTATTAGGACATTTCTATAAGTACACACCCACTGAGATCCAAAGAGATGCCAGCACGTATGCCATAGGTTCCGTCCTCATGCACAATCAGAGTAGCCAATAAAAGATAATCGCTTACGCCAGCCGTGTACATTCTAAAGCTGAACAGAATTACGCCACTATGCACCATGAATGCCTTGCTGTCGTATGGATCACAAATGAAGTTCCGCCCTTATATCTTGGCTTTCAAAGCACCAGGACGCCGACTGCCTGTTACCTGAAATGCTGTTACCTGAAACGCCCTCCCAAACTATCGCCAACATGAATGTAATAACAGATCGACTTGACATAAGAGCGGAATAACCCAAAAACTCCAACGACCGCAAAATCATCAAGAACCTACAGACAACTATGCACAAAAGGACTACACGTTAATTGACTGAATGCTCATTATGGAAAACTTCTACCCTTCACCCCATCACTGGCTGCACGTCGTCCCACAACACCTCCGTCGCTATGTTGCCAAGTCATGCCATGAAGACCTGACATCAGATCACTTCGGCTTCGCCAAAATTATCACTGGCTCGGACAATACAGGTCTGTGAGTCATTGCGTCTTGCGCTGCGATGATTGACAGCGCCGGAAGTAACCCAACCAAACATCCCCAGGAATCTTGCAGTTGCTGCCGATAGCTAACCAGCCATTTCACCCTCATTGGCATCGATCTTCTTGGCCCCCTTCCGCTGTCCACCAATAACAATCGGTGGATAGTGCTCGCTGTTGACTATTTCTTCCATTTCGCTATTGCACAAGCTTTCTTACACTGCAACTGTAGTCGCCCACTTCTTCTTGAAGGAAGTGATGCTGCGTCACGCCCCCCCCCCGGCGTCCATTTTCCTCAGCACAATAATGCAAGAAGTTTTCAATGTCTGCCGCACTCTCCACCATCGAACAGTACTATATCGGCCACAGACGAACGGAGCTTCAGAAAAACTGAAACATTCAATCACCAACAAGCTTTCCATGTATGCTGACCAACATGCTTTCCATGTATGCTGACCAACATTACAATTGGGACCAAATTCTTCCCTTCCTGACTAAGTCTTTAACACCACCTTCAATGAAGCAACATCCTTCGCCACTGTCTTCCTTCTCCACTGCCGTCATCCCAACACCACTTTGGATAAGCTGCTTAGTCATGCCTCAGACACCACAATAGACTTAAGTCGAAGAAACTGTCTACCCAAAAGGGAGGGTATCAGGCAAACATAACACCAAAGGACAAACACAAACATAAAAGGATGAAGATGAGTAATGAGAATGAAAAAGGATGAAACGAAAAATAATATGATAATGATTATGAAAAAAGAAAAAAAATGCAAAGGAGGAGGGAAAACGGAAAGAGGAGCAGAAGTGGAGTGTCAAAAAACAACATATTAACCGAACTTTATCGCGAAGAATACAAAATACCATTTTGGTGTGAAGTTGCTGTCATAAAACTATATCGTGTGGCGTCATGATTCACGATTCATCATGAACTGACTAATTTTTGCGATACCAGAATTCTCTCTACTCATTTACATATGTCAACCATAAAGTTTGTTGGAATATGTATCATCATTCATTCTATGAATTAAAGAGTTTGGGAGATATTGCAGTATTCAAACATTCCAGTTAACTCCTTGTTAAAGTGTAACTTTCTGGAAATAGCCTGGGATTGGAATTTTACCAGTTCAAAATGGCCAGAATACTCATTCAGGCAGCGATATGAATGGTTACCGAGAACTTACATGAATCTACAGTACCGTATATCATACAGACTGTAAAGAAATTGAGTGTGTACGGCCCCTATACGTACCGCACGCCGAAACCTGGAACGAATTGTCCTCGCGGACTACCATCCAAATAACTGTCTCTCTCCTCACAATATCGAACGTGTAGAGGTGATGACAATTCGTTTTGACTCAAAATAATCTACAAGGACCCTGTACCCTAACCTTACAGGGAACATTAAAATTATTCACGCCAGGCAAAAAATTAATCAAATTAACCAAAAAATCAAAAGATAAACCATTAAACCAAAAGAATAAACAAAGAAGAAAGCTTTTCCAATAATTCCATGCAACACCGTCCAAACACAACTCACGAATCCAACGAGGCCACTGCATCTTATCACCAACTTGATCCTAAGCAACTAATTACCAATTTCCCCTCCTATAAGGGTCATCCGCCAAGGATCGAACAGAATGACGCCGAAGTGACGTGAATTCACGCGCAACCCGATGAATGAGACATTCACTAAGAAGTCTTAAGTTAGAAACGAAAGGCAAATACCGGTTGCCAAAAGATGTCTATGCCTAACAAAAAAGATATTAGCCATAAGGATTTATCTGAAGGATGCAACAAGAATTAATCAGATGTTTGTTTATAACCAAACATCACCAAAAAGAATGATTTTAGTGCCCATTCTAGTTAAAGTGCAGATTTATATTAGTTGCTGAAATTTCAAAGGTTTTCACATTTACTAATCTGGTAATCCAAAAGATTGCAACAGAAGTAGAAGCAAGAGGGTTAAGGGCATTCGAACCAGTGAAATAATACTTTATACTGTGATGAACAACTAATCTACCGAAGTAAAGAACTGTAAGTAAAATTCATGTTTATAATTTTTTACCGATGTAGTTGAAAAGAATTATCCAGAACCAAAAGAAAGTGGTTCGAATGTTAAATTCAAGTGAACGTTTGAAGAGCAATTCAAAGTTAATGCTTAAAGCATAGAAGAAATAGATTTAATTTCCATGTTCATATATGCTATTATATATATTTCATTAAATAAATAAATTCTTTTTAAATTTTTATGATGAAAGAAATTATTATATAAAAATTACATCATGAAATTTAATAACTTTAAAATTAAAGATTATGCTAATATCACCTGATGAAAATCCAAGTTATTACGGAAGGCATGAAGGTCTTTGTCTAACAGCAATGATGTCAGGAAGACTATCATTGTTCCAGATCCAGGTAATTACTTTACACTAATAGATATTTGAATTTTATTTTCTTTATGATGTATAATTTATTTCAAAAAGTTTTATGTAATAATGTTTATGTGGTGAATGTGGGTGTAGGAAAGCCAAGAACTGTGACAGGAGATCTATTGTAGTAACCCATAGCAATAATGACAGATGGAGATAAAAAAGGAGAAAATGTAATGGCGGAAGTGCAGAGGAAATGCGAGAACCACGTGAAAATCTGTCTAGCGCGTCCAATACTTCTAAAACCACATGAGAACTGAATCCCGCTACTCAGAGGCAAGAGGCCAATGTCATAGATGCCAACCGCGCGGCCCTATATGTAATCTAAAATTGATATTTAAAATTTGATAGTAATTTATTCAGGCCACATATTTTAAATTACAAATCGTCTGAATCAGAAAGCAAAAGACCACGGAATTAGAAACAAATACCAGAAATCTATACTTATGTATAAAAATCAAAGTTTGTATGTATGTTCTCGATTCAATTTTACACCATTTGACTGATTTTCAGTAGTTGATTTTGCAAAACCAAATTTTGCATAGTTACTCTCTAATATCCTGCGGAAAATTTAGGCTACATTGGAACTGGATACCCCAGGGGTTGAAAAGGGATGAATTCCTTCAAGAAACACCCCATATGCTCCTAATGGCAACATTAGGATCAATATGAATATTGTTGAGCATAAAAGCGCCACATAGTAATTTGCTGTCGACAATTGGAACGAAACTACTGTTGTGCATAATAGTGCCAATTAGTAACCTGGTGGCAAAAACTAAAACTAATTTATTTTTCTGCATAATCTAAAGCAAATAACTCTTATAGTTAGAATGCCTCAAAAAAAATCCCCAAAACTGTTTTGTAAGCCAAGTATTTCCATATTTAAAACACTCTAATCAATGATTATTTAAAAAAAAAGGAAATAAAATTCCTTTGTTAAGTTTTTTGTTCAATCTTTCTTCAGTATTCTGAAAGGTGGCCGTTTAAAATTTAGATTCTGCTTTGTCTACTACCATGAAGTAAGTAGCTCTTATGTTTATGGCATGTAGCAAAGGAGAGGAAATAATTGCAACTGCTCCCGATATGATTTTTTTTTTTTATTTTGTTGATTTTTTTCTATTATTATAAAATAAGAAAGAGAAGTAAAAATTCTGGGGCGTGCCGAATGCTGTAAGCTAGTTATATATAGGGTGATTCACGAAGATATGCAGAAACTTCGGGGGCTAATTCTACATGTAAAAGTAAAGAAAAAAAGTTACATAAACATAGGTCCGGAAATGCTTCGGTATCGAGTTACTGCTAGCAAAAGATTTCGCCCATAATGTAGTACAACAATACGCACATTGTCTATACTTCAGATCTAAGCTCTCACAATAAATCAAAACAATGCAATTCACATTATTGTTGAACAGCTGTTATTGTGTTGCCAACTTTTTTGTAGGTTCCCCATGGGAAAATCTTCAAACCACTGGGAGATACAGTTCTGTGACATGTTTCATCCGATTTTTCAGGTCAACAATCTTAAGAAATCACTGATTTCGCCCCTTAATTTACCTTCCCAGACTTCCAGAAAGTCTTCATTTCACACAGGGTACAATATTATGGACGAAATCTTTCGCTAGCCGCAACTCGATACCGAAGATTACATCTCGAGTTATATACCTAACCTATCCTAACCGTAACTTGATACCGTAACACGATACCGAATAATTGAAACCAAAGAATTCCCTTACGTCTCACCTCATGCTTACCCGTATCCATCAAAAATATCCCTCCTTCCATTCCTCACAAGGGAATGGTTAGGCTTGTCAGTCCGAAACATCCCTTGAAATTTTTATCATTTATTCAGGACCTTAAGTAGTTGACGTATACCAAATTTTAGCTGCTTATATGCACTGAAAGGGGGATAAAAAAATGCTAAAGTTACAAGAAATACGTCATCACTCTTTGCTTGCCACGCATGACGTCACTATCTCTCGCTGGTTTGCCGGCGCTCAAGGTCACACGGATGGCACGGCAGAGCAAAATACTTATTTTTAAAATTATACTGTTATAATTACTGTTTATAAAATAAAAGCAATAACTGCAAAGTGTGGCTACATTTGTATTTTAAAAGAATGTAATTCTACATAGAAAAAAAAAAAAAAAAGAAAGAAAAATATTAAATTAAAGAATTGAACAGAAATTTATATAACGCTAACTGCAAACTATTGGCATATTATAAATAAAATTACCAATAAAAATAATGACAATAAAATCGAATAATAACTTAAAGAATTTAACAAAAAAAAAGGAATAGAAAATTTAAAAAAAAAATGGAAAATAATTTCGTAAATTTAGAAAACATTGCAAAATCGTAAGATTGTGGAACTAAAATGTTTCTAAACATTGAAGTCAAGCAAATATCTAACTTACTACTACTATTAATAATGTAATGTTTTAATTAATAATGTAATTATTCGTTAAAATCCACCACACAGACTTAACTTCTAATCATTTATTATAATAATAATGATTAAAATAAATGATTAGAAGAAGTTTGTGTTGTGGATTCTAAAAAAAAACTAAGTTTAACTATCTATTTATATCTAAGTTTGTATCTTTTACAAAAATATCCAAAAATTACTTTGCACAAATCTTGAATAAATCTATCTTGAATTTACTTTCTTCTGAAATGAGTTGGTACTTTAGTTTTAAGAATTTGTCTTTTTAGATTTATTTTTCTGGCATGATATCTGGTGGCGTAAAACAAAGGTGAACGTCTGGGCAGAAATAACCATGGGAGATTAGAAGGGAATTTGAATTGGAATTATTGGATATTTTTTTATCTGTTACAAAAATATCTAATAATTATCTAAACCCACAGGATTTTTATTTCTATTATTTTTGATTATTGTGTAATTTCAAATGTAGTTAGGGTTATAAAACCATGTAATAATAATAATAATCAATAATAATTCGGATATTAATCCTATGAACAAGTCCTATTGTTCAAAGGACTAATATCCGAATTATTGTTACAATTTCATGTAGTAATGTTTCCTAAATTTTGCGAAATATTTTCCATTTTTATTTAAAAACATTTTCTATTCTATTTATGAAGAATAGTAAATTATGTAACGAGACCGTTACATTGTATTTTATTCTTCTTTTTTCATATTCTACTTATGATTAACTGTTAATGGGCTATAAAATGACAATTGAACATTCTTTTTCAAAAATGTAAGCTTATTTTTTTTTCAAATTCAAATTACTTTATTTTAAAATACAAATGATGCCACACTTTTCATTTGCTGATTTTAAAAGTTTTCAAATAATAATTATATTTTAAAATCCTGAGATCACTGCTCTTTGTATTATACATTAGAATCCACAATCATTTATTATTTTCATAAATGATTAGAAGAAGTTTGTGTTGTGGATTTTAACAAATAATTACATTATTAATAGTAGTAGTAAGTTAGATATTTGCTTGACTTCAATGTTTAGAAACTTTTAGTTCCACAATCTTACGATTTTGAAATGTTTTCTAAATTTACGAAATTATTTTTCATTTTTTTAAAAAACATTTTCTATTCCTTTATTTTTGTTAATTTCTTTAAGTTATTATTCGATTTTATTGTCATTGTTTGGTAATTTAATTTATAATATGCTAATAGTTTACAGTTAGCGTTACATAAATTTCTGTTCAATTCTTTAATTTAATATTTTTCTTTCTTTTTTCTTTCTATGTAGAATTACATTCTTTTAAAATGCAGCCACACAATTTTAAAATGTAGCCACACTTTGCAGTTATTGCTTTTATTTTATAAACAGTAATTATAACAGTATAATTTTAAAAATAAGTATTTTGCTCTGCCGTGCCATCCGTGTGACCTTGAGCGCCGGCAAACCAGCGAGAGATAGTGACGTCATGCGTGGCAAGCAAAGAGTGATGACGTATTTCTTGTAACTTTAGCATTTTTTTATCCCTCTTTCAGTGCATATAAGCAGCTAAAATTTGGTATACGTCAACTACTTAAGGTCCTGAATAAATGATAAAAATTTCAAGGGATGTTTCGGACTGACAAGCCTAACCATTCCCTTGTCAGTATAAAAGGAATGGACTGATTTTCTTAAATCTACTAGGTGGTTCTTTATTGTCCATCGTAACATATGCATTAGTCTCTGCGCTCTCCTACCAATTTCTTTGAACTTCGTAGATTCTTATTTGTGTACTAACTTTAAAAACAAATATGATTTCTTATGCATTTCTTGATTTTTTCCAACATTCTTAAAATACATACGCATATCATTCTTATTTATGGGAAATGTTAAAATACCAAAATGTCTTGTCTATGCTTTGTGAAGTTTGAAATCAAACTAACAAATTAATATTCTTAAATTGTAAGTTTAGTTGAATATTTGTCTATACTACAGATTTGTCTTTTCATTCAATAAAATAATTTCAATTATTAAAGCTATACGTTTAATTAAAACAAAGCTCATGCATCTGTTTAACTAACTTTACTAACATAAAATTTAAAATACCGGATCGATTTCGAATCCAAGAGGATCCATCATCACGCTGGGAATATAAAATTCAAAAAGAGAGATTTAAAACAAAACAGCAAAAGTCTTATCAAAAATGTCCAATGAGAGGATGGATTCGCTTCAACTTCATGACATCATCATCACTGCGGGATAGTCTTGTGTTCGACATCTGGTGTTGTAAACTTGAATGAACAATCGTCTTAAGCTCCATCTGTTGGTTACAGGCAGAAATAAACTGCGATTCAG
>JAFIDM010000001.1:7838241-7867854 GCA_023159025.1 Thereuonema tuberculata
CTGAATCGCAGTTTATTTCTGCCTGTAACCAACAGATGGAGCTTAAGGCGATCGTTCATTCCTGTTTACAACACCAGATGTCGAACACAAGACTATCCCGCAGTGATGATGATGTCATGAAGTTGAAGCGAATCCATCCTCTCATTGGACATTTTTGATAAGACTTTTGCTGTTTTGTTTTAAATCTCTCTTTTTGAATTTTATATTCTTAGTGTGATGATGGATCCTCTTGGATTCGAAATCGATCCTGTATTTTAAATTTTATGTTAGTAAAGTTAGTTAAACAGATGCATGAGCTTTGTTTTAATTCAACGCGTAATATGAACAGTGCATGCAAAATTATTTCAATCATTATTAAAGCTATACTTTAAAAGATAACTTCATTATCATTTGATGACGTATTTGATTTAAAAGCTCTGTGATAACTTGTGGAAGATGCTGCAAATGAGAGTTTGGAGTATTTCCCACATCGTTAAAAGAGACCTTTGGAGTCATATTGTTCAGGAATCGTCTTTAGGTCTGAGAGATAGAATTGGGAGGGCGTATAAATAGATAGTTAAAATGGCAAATGGGCTCATCTCAGATTCAACTTGCAGGGAAAACAGGCTTTTGTATTTTGCCGCCAAAGAAAATTGGTCCCACTTGCCGGCTTAGCAAAGTATTGTCAGATGCGAAATAAAACGTTCTAAATATGAAATTTCATTTTTCATTTTTTCGTCGTTCGCTAAACTTCTGCCAATCAAGTAAGTGTCTTCTCATCCACGGTATGATGATTTTGTAAAAACAGCTGTTCGACGGATAATACATTCATTTTTCTTCCGAAATGAAGTTCCAACTGTAAATAAAATTTTTAGGGAAATAGCCTACATAACAATCCAGATTTGCCCGAAATCCCCAGAGCAACATTACATCGAATGATGGGAGATCTTGGATTCAGATACTTAAAAAAAATGTATGATTGTCAATGAATATCAACTATTCATTTCAGAAATGGAGATTAAAACTTAACAAAAAAAAAAGGTTATCTATTATACAAGGAATTAAAAAGGTTAATATCTATTATACAAGGGAGGAAAAAAAAGATATTTTCTTTTCTAATGGATTTAATAGACTGCTGTTGGCCTTATATATATAATAATAATTATGTATATGATAATAGGTATCTACAAAATTCTTTTTTGATATAATATAGAATAAAATTATTTATCATAGATCATAAAAGTAATGGAGGAATGAATCTTTTAGATTAAAGTTTGTAGAAATACTCGAAATTTCCAAATTCCTGAACTAAAAAAAAAATTTAGATGGATTCTAAAAATCATATACGAATTTATAAATAGATATTGTGTGTGTGTATAATATGTCTTTGTAAATAATTGTAATGTAATTTCTCTAAAGTAATAAATTCAAAAGTTTTTGATATAAATATTTCTTTGCCAATATATATTTATAATATGTGTGTTATGTATCTACACAAATAATGAACGACACAACAGAAATATTAGGAACTAATAATAAAAAAAAAAATTCTGCCTTAATGACAAAACTATAATTTTATTTCTAAGTTTCTGTTTATAATTTGACATTTTCAATAAAAGCTTCATTTTTATGAATTTTTATTCTTAAAATCTAGATATTTAAAAAAAATTAGGACGAAATTTAGATATTTTTTTCCCCTAAAATTGTTTTAACACAACCATCTTGAATTCCATTTTAAAAGCAAAATATTGATACTGACATCTTGTGCTCCTTATGGCGGAAGGATACATTGCGTAATTTTGTAAGCCGTCTGCAAATTGAAAACGAGATGAGAGCGAGAAAACCTTGGTTTTGGCGAGAAGATGGGAGTTGCCAGGAAGGTTAGTTTGGACGGGAAAATCGACGAACTGAAGATCGTCGTTTCCCAACACGGGGTGTTGGGTAAGAGAAGCCATTTCCAAATTTGGTGGAGACCTCGACCATCATTTAAGTTGAAATCAAACTAACAAATTAATATTCTTTAATCAAATTCGAGACAAATTGTAAGTTTAGTTGAATATTTGTCTAAACTACAAGATTTGTCTTATCATTCGTTAAATAATTTCAATCATTAAAGCTTTTTTTTTAAAGATAACTTGATTATTATCATTTCATAAAGCTTTTTTTCTGTCATAACTTCAGGAAGATCATTTCGAAAGCACTGTTAAAGAAGTAGCACGTTCAGTCATTACACACTGTGTAGCTGAGAAATAATAATACTTCTTACTCTTTAATAAAAATCTGGGAGCTCTCTAAATAGTCAAATAGGCAATGTTAAAAAATCCTCTGTTTGTCTTTTCTTTGGGGGAAAGATCTATAATAAAGCGATTGATAAACATACAAAACGTTTTTGTATGTTTATCAATCAGACAAAACCTATAAAGACAAACTCAAGCCTGAAAAGCCAAACTCAAACATCTAGAAAAGGAAAGCAAAACAAAGTTAATTTAGAATTATATTTTACATCTTTGTTTAAATATAAATGTATATATTAGAAATCAATATAACTGTTAATGAACAGTTAGATTAATGAACTTAGAGGAAAAAGAAATTTATGCAATTTCTGATATTTAATTTGAATTAAACCTGTACTATTGTAGTCTAGATATGAATCTAATATCGTACAATTTCAATAACTTCATAGATTTCCTTGTTCCTATTCTATGTCAAAATGATATGTAATGATGTTTTTACTTAAATTAATTTTCTTTCTTTTCTTCATGAGTTTACAGAATCTATGCAGAAAAGAAATTTAGTTATTAAATGTTTATATAATTGACTAAAGTAGGAGTAGAAATTATGACTTAATATCATTATAATTGCATGAAATAATAAATGTTTTCTAAAAATATTTAGATTAAAAATTTGAATTTGTGGAATAAGCCTTGTAAAGATTCAGCTGATGTTGAGGAATGTAGGCATCATTGCATAGAAGACCTTCTAAACAATAACTTATCCTGTAGGTGAGAACAAATCTTTTTCATATTTCATTGTAATCTAGGAAACTTTTAAGCATTTTGATGAACTAAACCAGACAAAAATAACAAGAATAAGCTATTCTAAAATACTAGAAGTTTAAAAAGATGCCAAAAGTTTTCAGTGATGAAAGTTGTGGAAATAATATTGAAACATATAATTATTGTTCTGCATGTGAAGTTTTTATTATATACTTTAATTTTTTTATGATTTTTTTCCTCAAGTTGAATTTATTGTATTCTGCTTAAATTAATTGTATGACCATATAATAATAATGTGTTCCCACTTTTTTTAAAACGTGCTTATCTTTTAGTAAACTTGAAAGAAACGAATACATTTTTAAAGTTTGTCTCGTAGGTTATTGATTAAAACAACTGATAAGCAATAAGGTATACAGCTATCACGAAAATGAAAAAATAAATAAATGATATTTTTTGGTAATATCTTCCAATGAGATGAGTGCTTTAAGAAATTGAATGTGTAGTTGGGTCATTCCATGTCAGATCATCTGATGAGTTCACCACACCATCATAGATTTTCATGAAATTTATTTATATGTAAGGAGTCATAAAATAATATATTCTGCAAAATATGGATTTTTATATACTTGCCGAGATATGAATTTTTGAAGTTATTATTTTTGTGCCGCACCCCTTATTTTACGTATTTTCTGGAATAACTCATCTGCTAATCAATCAAATGCTGAATCCAAAAATTCCATTGAAATTAGTCTCGGACTAACAGTTTTGTTGTAATGGAAAGTATGTAAGCATTTAGGAAAAATATTAAACGACCATGCGGGACCATATTTACAAGTTTTATTATTTTTGTTTCTGTTACTTTAGACCTTTTTCAGACTTTGGTTCAAATCTCAAATTTTTAAATTCATATCTCAGTAAGTTTAACCTAAAAACCCGATATTTTGCAGAATGTGTTATCTTATGACCTCTTACATAGAAACAAATTTTCATGAAACTCTGAGATGGCATCAGATGATCTGATATGGAATGACCCAGATATTTTCCATAAGGTTATGGTTATCAATTAGCAAATTAATAGGAATAACGAAAAATCATAACACACTGCTCACAAAATTAAAGGGATATTGCGAAATGATTGTAAAACACCAAAACAACAGAGGCATTTGAGTTTATTTATTAAAGAACATCATCAGAGAAGCAATGAGATGAAAATAGAAGTTATACGAATATCTAAATGAGTTCCATTTATCGGGATTGAGCAGGATGTGACACATGGATGGAGGTTAATATTCGCATGTCAAACGTGAAAAATGTGTCGCAGATTGACTATTCAGTAGGGTGTATGGTCACCTGAGACTGCTACAACACACTGATAGCGATGAGTCATGGAGAGGATCAAATTGTTCAGCAGTTCCTGTAGGATTCGTGACCACTCGCGCACCAGGGAACTTCCAGCTGAGAGAGGTTATGGGAAGTGATTGGTGACTGGCAATTTCCTAGTGCATCCCAAGTGTTTTCGATGGAATTCAGAATTTTGAGTCAGCACTGAAAATGGCATCATCAAACAATGGCAGTGAAGTTCTTGTGCAATATTGTGCATTCCAAATGATTATCTTGGTTAACAATAGTCTCATATTTATTTTTGCATGTGCATTTATTCACTTCTCACTCCCTAGACAGTTTTGCAGAGATGACTTAAAGCTATTTAGTTTGTATAATCCTGCAAAAATGTTATCACCTGTAGGCTTAGAAATCTAGTTCGTTCACTGCTTGTCCGTTTATTTACATTTCTCCATAAGAATCTTTTAATGATTCTAGAATCAGAGAATTACATTTTACAGTAATCTTCACATTCTTTCTGATGCATGCGTTGCCACTTTCGAGGTTTTCCTTCTGATAATTAAATTCTTTAAAATAGCACCAGAACTTGAATGAAATGTACAATTTCTAATGATAAATTCATGATGTTTATAGAAATTTTAATTTCTAAAGCCTCACGTGTGTACGTTGCAGCAGAAAAAAATGAGTAAAAATTTAAATGAGTAAATACAATAGGGGACAATTACATTTTGCATTAAACATAAATAAACGTAGAGAACCTTATAAAAAATGCACAAATTAAAATTTTATTTTTTATTTCTTGAAGTTGTTTAAAAAAGTAAAATTTGCAATCCTTTCTATTTTTTTTTTCTGTAAGTAATTGTTTTTATTGCATGTTACTATTACAACTTTTGATAATAGTAGCGAATTTAATTTTTCTCATTTCAAGTTGTATGTTTTCATTATTGCGTAATAATGTGAAAAGTTAAATGTAAAACTCAGAGTTATCGATTTTTTTTCTGTTTGTAGTTTACCTTACATGAAATCTTCGTTGCCATTTTGCAACACATCTGAGGCATTTAACAAGTCTTTGATTGCAGCCAATGAAATATTAAAGAAGAAGCCAGACTGTATAGACCAGTGCCCCAGAAAATGCGAAGATATAATATATCATACGAGTTTAGATGTAGCACCACAAACAAATGAACTTTATTTAGAAGCTGTTTATCCTGATACACGAACGAAAGTTATTAAAGAATTTTATTGGTATACCTTATCAGCTCTGTTCTCAGATATTGGTGGAACTCTTGGAACGTTCTTAGGATTCTGTCTATTGACACTTATAGAAATCATTGAATATATCATCTTTCAAGTCATAGTAAGTATTACATTTTATTACATTTGTTAAGGAATTGTAAGACACAAACAACAAAAACAATAACGTGGAAGTGATAAGGTGAACTTCCATACCCGTGAAAATATGCATTCAATCTTAGGAAGTTTATTGTAAACATTAAGTTCGGAACAAAGTTACCTTAAAGCAATGCATTACCTTGTGAATAGCAGAAACTTAGAAATCTGATAAATTGATTTTTTTCTTTAATAAATTACTACATAATTGAAGGAATTTTGTCAATTCACAAATGTTCAACATTCCACACAAAAAAACTAACGTCGTAGAATCTACAAATTTAACTTTTTCTGAAAAACAAGCTTAATAAATATTAATAAAGAACATTAGCAGGTTTTAGGCTTTGAGTTTCCTCTACTGCTTTTCTTACAAGTTCGCAATTGTCCTTCCTGATATACCCAGTAATGTGTTTCTGAACTGTTTTACAAAACTCAGCATATTCTATTTGCATCACAGAATCATCCTTGTTTATCTTCATTTCTGTTCTTTTGATTAGTAAGTTGTTTAATATTATTTCATATTTTCTTCTCAGATTTTTACTTTTCAGATCTTCCAATACTTAAACTAATTAATTACAATTCTAAACTATTATTAACTTACCTTTTAATTCATTCAAAATGTCTTTAGCAATATTCTGCAATACAGAGTACCGACATATCAATTGCAACTTAAATTCAGACGAACAGCCCATTAAATTAATATTTTGACTTGGATTTCTTACTAGTTTCTGTCTTTGCAATGATTTAAGTTAAGGTGTAACTTGCACTTTACTAATCAATAGTCACTTCATGGATTACGTTGATTAACCACAGAACAATCATCTATGATATACTTCTTCTATGCCATAATGTAGACCAGTTCTGCTAGGATACCAGAAGGACTTATCCATATCCACTTTCTATTAGACTGTGTTTGTTTTCTATTTAAAAGAAGAGTTCATAAAGAAAAAAATTATCATTTTCGACAATTGCATCTAATCTGTTTCCTTGTTAATTTTTCTCCATACTCAAACCTACCAACTAAGCTTTTGTCTTTCTGTTGTTTACCAATTCTTGCAGTAAAACCCCAATAATATTTCTGAATTTTTCTTTACCTTTCTTGTTAACTTTCTGTATCTCTTCATAAAAATCTTCAGCTTCCTCTTCAGAATGATTAGTTGTTGGAGCATAAACTTCAATTATCTTAAGCTGTTAACCAAATTCACTATTTCTTGAATTCTATGTTCCCCTATAATAGAACAGATATCCAATTTTTAATTCCAACATGGCTTCTTCTTTTTTTCTTACTTCACCAAATGATGTTGCTAAGTTCCTCTTACAAACTTCAATTATCTTAAGCTGTTATTTCTTTGATAGTTGTTGCCCCTTCTATCTCAATTCTATGATGATTTGCCAAAAGGAGTTAAGTTGTTTAATTTTATTATATATTTTCTTCTCAAATTTTTTACTTTTCAGATCTTCCAATACTTAAACTATTTCAATAATTAACTTACCTTTTAATTCATTCAAAATGTCTTTGCATTTTGACATTTCTGAGAAAATGAAAACTAAAATTCACAGTTGTTTAATAAATACAATCTTGGATTCTGTAAGGAGGTGTCTTTTTGGTTAGCTAGGCTCAGAATCTAACTATCTGTTTGGCATATCATGGATGCATCTAAAATGGATTGACTGAACATGCTATCTCAAAATGGCCAATTGTGGACTTCATCACAGAATTACTGTCAAATTTCATCACAGAATTACTGTCAAATAAAACCACATTATAAATTTTTAGTCGTGTATTAATAATGTAACCAAATTCACTATTTCTTCAATTTTATGTTCCCCTATAATAGAACAGATGTCCACTTTTCAGTTCAAACAGGTCTTCTTCTTTTCTTCTTCCTTCAAATGATGTTGCTAAAATAGACAGATTTGTAAATGTCAATCTACTTGATACAAGCAGTATCGCAACTGCCCGACACTGACAGATATATAAAATACAAATAAAATATCTTAGCTGGTCATGAATGAAACGATTTTTTTATTAAAACAGATTAATAAACAAAATTGTATTTTTTTCCCGTTTGTAACAATTGATTTCTTCGAATTCGTGAACAGTGAACTAATAATTTCCCTTGAGAAACAAACAGCATCCCTTCTTTATTTGTACGACTACATTTTGACCGGACCATTACCGGTCTTTATCAATTATTCATAATTACAATTGCCAATTACTCTAACAGTTTTTCAGTTCTTGAAAATTATTGAAATTTTACAGTATTTTTTTGAATTTCTATTAAGAATAATTGGTAATATTTATGTTTTAATAATTGATAAATTGTCAATGTATTGTATCAATAATTGATAATTATTAAATTGTTAATTATTACTAAGAATCTATTGGTTTCAGATATGTAATTCTAATAGGATCCACATTATTCAGCGTATTATTTTAGTATTTAAATTTCAAATTTGTATTCAAAACACGGAATCTATAATAGACTCGTTAAAAACCGGCAATGGTTTGGTCGAAAGATAGTCGTGTAAATAAAGAAGAAAATACATTATATATACTTTAAGAGTAAAATATTTTTGTTAAAATCGCAGCATTTTTTGAGCAGTTTAAGTCAATCAATGACAGTCAATTTCCAAGCGTAGTTGCCAATAGTATTAGAATCAAGTTTTCGAAACCAATTTGCTGTCCTTGTTTTAATACCTTCCAAGTATGCTTTTGCCGAAATACCTAGCAGAAAAACAAACAAACAACATTCAGGAAACCTATAGCTTCCATAGGTAACTCTTACTTTATTAATTATTTCTAAGGAAAATTTTATTAAATTTTTGATATAATAATAAGAAATATACAATATAAAAAAATTATGCTTTAAAAAATAGTATATCAATATAGTCTCTTAGCGCTCTTTAGCCAAACAATCAATCCATCTTAATGGAAAGGTCCTTATTTTGTACAAAAGATAAAGCATAGATTACAGGATCACAGCAAAAAAAAGTCTCCTTATTTATAAAATGCGAAAATTGGTAAAAAAGCATCTTAGACTGAAATTCATCTGACGTATAAATTCGAAGAAAATTGATGACATGGATGAGAAAGATTGATAGAATAGCCGTGGAAGCAATTCGGAGTTGTCTAGTTCACAGACGTTCTTCTATTTCAGTTGTCTGTGTGGACAGAGCAGAGATTTCCGACGAATTTTAACTAAGGTCACTACCCATTGCTGCCAGTTCCATGGCAAATCAACATCTGATGTTGAGGGAAATCAGGGACAACTTGTCAGTATCTACAGCCTGATAGCGGTAGTCGAATAATGCTAGTTTTGCAAAATTCCCCAGTTCGGAGATTGTCGAATGCGATCATTGAAGTATCGTCATCTACAGTGAACGCAACAGATGAAGCAGCTAAACTCATAGCGAATGTAGTCCCATCTCTTAAATAAGCCAAACAGATTCAAATGCGTTCTTGAAACGCTTTCGAAGTTCAGTGATGATGAAGAATTTATTTCTTTGTAATTGAGCAAGAGTTATTTGTTTACCAACTTCGACAGTGCTGAGATTACTTTATCAGGGTGCATTGATTCTATTATCTTAGAGTCGTATTTCAATAAATACTGTATATTCAGTGTACTTTTCTTTTACCATTATGTTAACATTGTATAAACTATGGATCGTAAAATAACTCAAAAGATTTTGATATATATACGAGAAATTTTTGATTGCACATTTTTTTCAAATTGAATTAGTAAATAATTATTTTATGTAAAAATGCTCGAAATTACCTGAAAATGCAGATTTTGCAATAATCATTTTATTTCAAATTTACTATTACTTTTTTCAAAATAATGATGTAGTAGTTGCTAAATACACTAACAGATACTAGATGTAAAAATATATAAAAATATAGATACTAAGACTAGCTGAAATTGTTTCTGTTAGAAAAACCTTTTTTAAAAATTTTAATCATAAATTTAAGGAGAAAGCTCATTTCTTTTAGTCTTTTCCTAAACTAAAGAAGAATTATGTTACAACAGACTGAAAATATATTTGGTATCAATATTTAAACCATAGTTTTGCTTTTTTTGTTGTTGTTTGTTTTTTACATAAAGTTTTATATTATTAGTTTGAACTGTGTTTGTTTTTTTCAGATAAAGAAAACAACCAGAATTGAAAAACATGATCAAGAAAAAGACAAGAAAATTATTAAAACGAATCTTTCTAAACCTAAACGATTAGACATTAGACATATCAGGAGTAATAGAAACAAAATGGTTAAAGAAGATGAAGAGATATTCACCGTCAGTGTTACAGGACTCGATCGACTATTAAACCCCAAAACTAGCAAGTATTTAAAATTCTTCTGGTCAAGTGTTTTATTAGTTTCAGCATCGATCTGTATTTCTCAGGTTGCAGTAACAACTCTGGACTTTCAGAACGATTTACCAGATACCAAACTTGAATATGAAAGAAATATTTCAGTGAAGTTTCCAACTTTCACATTTTGTCCAAGTGAACCATTTACCCGGTCAGTAAATATTCTTAGATACAAAGAAATGTATATGGATAAATTTAATTTATCAAAGCATCCTGATTACATTCATGTATCGGAACTACTAGCATTGGAAAATGTAACTATACAAGATATTTGGGAAGCAACCAAAGAAGAAAAATTAAACTTTGCAATGATAAAGGTAGATTATCTCAGCTTTAGTCCGTTTTTTATGTCCGTTATAGATTAAATGCGATATAGTTTTGCAAATTTTAATAATTGAAAAATATCTTTATTGTACTTACAGCATTTAAGATTTTTTTCTGGGTTAAGTGATTACGGCAGTAGTGGTACTTTGGATCAAGTCTACATCAAAACAATATGCTGCACATGCTTATCTTTTAAATCACGTAAGTAAAAATTATTACAAAATATATTTTTCAAATTCAAATAAATTAAAAATAAATGTTACAATCTACATTACCCAGATAATAAATTTAGTAGTTAGTCCAGGCAAACGGCTAATGTATTTCCAGTAAAGTTAATTTGTAATAGACATTCCAATACGTAAATTGTCACGATAAAAAGAGGCTAAAATAAAATAACAGTGAACAATTAAGAAAACAACACCAATCATATAAAGTTCTGGTTCCAATTTTCTCACGATAAAATATAAGAATATGTAAACAAAACACCCCTAAACACCATCTTCAGTATAAAACCTCTTTAACTCAATATTTCAAACTCCTCAGCGGAGATTTTCTTCAAGAGAATAGGACATAGAGAAAACCAAAACATTCTCTTCTATTCCAAAAACAGAACCAAAGCAATAACAATCATTAATCATTACAATCATGATATTACTCACTACAAACTTAATCTTTCTTAACAACAAAGATGCTAAACATTATAACCACGAAATTACTCGTTAAAATTATCCTTACAAACAAAGATGTTAAACATACAAACATGATGTGAAAAACAATATAATTTCAAGTTAATTTTTTGTTATTAAAGGAAACAACTTACAATTTCAATTTTTGCTTAACTTCTTTGTTACTTTTAATGACTTTTTCAAAAAATCCAAAAGAAATTGGATTCATTTTCAAAAATTTATTCTTATTAAAGCAACTAACTAAGTTAATGAAACCTGCTTCCAAAATGAATCTCTCTGATTCATCATGAGATTCATAAATTACGTTTTCTATCGGGTCTGAGTTATGGGCCAGTTTTATGGCGCTGTCAGCCCAGTCCGACTGTTCGGCATTATTGACTTTATAGGCTCTCACATGTTCTCTGAGGCGTTCCTTAAGTGATCTATCTGAACTTCCTATATATATATATCGTATGCTCATCCAAACTTTAAGCTCATCCTTCGAGTTTAGCAATGCAAAGATTTCAATCAACCATTTGCAATTTAGAATTTAGAACGTAAAGAATATAAGAATAAAATTAACTTATATTACTAAACAAATATAGCCGGACAGCGATCTGAAATTTGAATAATCCCAATACAAAATTCAGAACACTGTTTCTGTAAGAATAACTGCCAATATTATTCCTACGTCATCAGCGGCATATAATGAGTAATTTTGAAACTATAATTTTGTCAAACTAAAACGCAATAGGGTAAAGTGACCAAATGTCGGCCGGTTACCAAATGTTGGCCACCAAATGTTTTTTTATATTTTAAAAAACACATAGTGATCTAGAGGTTTGTTTTTTTTTTTCGTTTTACACGATTTTGACATCATTAAACTACCATCCTATCTTAGTTTCAATTGTCATCTCCAGATGTCGCCATATATATTAAGCTCTCATCGAAGACGTGAGATTGATTGTTACGGGAAACGATTGTTTTGGCGAGATTCTTCAAATTGCAAAGTTGAGAATTCATTTTCTCCAAGCCAAAGCAATACTTAGTTTTCATGTTTTTTGTATGATTTTGATATTAGCAAACACTTAGCTGATATTTTAACCTTATTTCCTAAGTAATTACTATTTATTACCTTAAAGTGCTTCAATATTTACATTTTATTTTCCTATTTGAAGTTGCCCTAATGTCGGCCATGGATGGCCCAAATGTCGGCCAGCTACGGACCAAATGTCGGCCATGCAGTAGCCCAAATGTCGGCCATAGTTTATTTGTTAGCGTGCAGCTTAGCCTTCTTAACATTTTAGTAAAACAATATAAACACTAATCTTACTTATTAAAGACTAGTGGCAACCCGTGAAATATTCACGGAAGTAAAACAGATTCCACATTTTTGAAATACCGTGACATTTTTCAAAAACCCAAGATTGAAAACGATGTTCTAAGCTCATTTTTTGAAAGCCATGACTTCCATAACAGCCCAAGTATAATTTGACTGATGACTAAGCAATAAAACAACATATGTATTTTGATCATGGTACCTCTTGCAAGCATGTAATTGTAATTATCCATATTTAGAGGTTAGTTTCTAAATATGCTTGAAGAGTCAATAAGGTGTGTGAGTCATTATAGAGTCATTATAAGTTAACCTACTGCTCTAAAATAATGTCGATCCACACAAAGAAATGTTGGTGGACACCACCTTGTATTTTGTTTCTGTGTAACTCCTGTTTCTGTCGCGCTGTTGGGATGACACGGAAATGTTGGTGGCGCCACCTTGTATTTTGTTTCTTGCTTAAATATTGTGTCTGTAGCGCTACTGTGATGACACACAAACACACCGACCGACCGACATCCGTACATACAGTTTTTGCCTATGAATAGAATGATTAGGCCTGTACTTCTTTTCGAATATAAGAATATACGTAGGCTGAAAAGTAATTAATTTTATAAAAAAAATAATATGATATATTTAAATAGAGGATAGTATCCGAGGTTTACATTTCTATCAACACCTAGCCTAGATCTCACGACATAACTAGCAAATCCCTAGTTTTTTTCCGAATTCACAGAGACATAGCCATAAAATAGTTTTTTAAAAAGGGAAATATTAGTATTAACGTTCTTTTAACTGCTAAGGAAATTACGGGATGGAGAAGGACAATTTGACTAGAAAATGCATAGGAAAATTAATTTCTTTTCATCTATTATTGCAATATTTCCACTATAGGCTAGGCTATTGCACATTGAAACGATCAGAGCAAAGAATTGTATTATTAAACATATTTAGTTTTATAAACTCCAGAAAACATATTTTCATAATATTTTTCCATAAACTTGTATTCTAAATGTTAAAATGCGATTTTCTTTAAATAAATTCCTGTGAACAGAAATTTTTAACTGATCCATATTTTAACTGGCCAATATTTGGTCATCTCCTGGCCGACTTTAAGGCACCCTGGCCGACATTTGGTCACATTGTAAGGTTATACTAATTAATGCGTAGTTAACTTAATAATAGGTATTTTTCGTAATGCCATACTTCTTTACTTCATTAAAATCACAATAAATCTAAAAATTTGTTTCAATCATATAAACTAAGTCATCAGATCTTTTATTTTCTGGTTATTTGTTGTACGTGGCCGACATTTGGTCACTTTACACTAAAAGAGATTTGCTCTTTTTTACCTTATATTCTTTTTTTAAGTTTTTTCAATTTTATATCTTTTTTCTGTGATTTCTTTTATATTATATACGTTTTTTGCTTTTTTATATATAGTTTTAAAAAAAAAAAAATAATAAAAAATATAAAAAATTAAATAGATGTCAGTCATCAGATCAAACTCAAAACTTCCTAAAATAAAGCTTTTAATTTTGAATTGTCATAAGATAACTTAAATGAATGTAAATCAGCAAATCCTATTTTTGAAGAATTAAAATGATTAAATAAAATTATGAATATTTTTAACTTTATATTTTTTATAAATTTGAAATTAAAATTTTTTCTGAAATTGTAAAATATATGTTTATAAAACTTGAATTGGAAAATTATTATTCATATATATATATATATATAAACCACTACAATCTCTACATTCTAGAGTGTAAATTCTGAAAAGGATGTTGACTTTATTTTTATCTTTGTGACGTTTTCATTTGAACAAACTGTTGCTTTTGTAATATACCGTTTTAATTTTGTTTTCTTCTAATACATTCTTAACATAGTTATCTACTTCGAATCCAATGGAGAGGCGAATAAATTTGTAATTGTATTGTTTTATTTGATTTATTTGTATCAACTCTCTTCATTTTCTTCATGCGAAAAAATTTATCAATGTTTGATTTAATAAATCTTTGTGGGTAACCATTCATTTCCAGATTTTTTATTGGTGTATTTATTTTCCCCTTCCACAACTTTCTATCCTCTGTGTAATTTGTTATTCTTCGCAATGATTGAAAATTATTTCTTTCTTCGTAGAAACTCTGTGTAGAAACTATTAGAGTCATAATTGAGCATATGACAGCTTTGTGGAAGGGGGAAATAAAATAAAAATAATAAAATAATAGCAGGAACACTTAGGGGTTGGTGAAGTTACAGACTGTCTTTCGGTTCACCATGCTATTTTTGCTCTTCTTTTTTTTCAGATATAAAATTTCAATAACAGTATAGATTAGTTTTATGGGTCAACATTTCTGACAGCTAATTTAGCCCATGGCTCTGACACTTATCAATTAATTTTATCAATTAAATTTTATCAATTATTTCCAAAATGGCGGTATAAATAAGGATAATGACGAAAGCACGTGTCATAACAATAAACAAATAATAATAATAGAGACTTAAGATTACAGGAAAAGGTTAAAAGGTGGAATAAAGAAGAATTAAGCATGGGAAAGCGATAAAACAGAAATTCACACAGAAATGCAAAATAATAGAAGTAGAAATGGGAAACAAAAGATAAAAGAATAGTAAAACAATAAAGAAAATGGCGGAATCAAAAGTTACGAGATAAAAATAAACGAAAAGTCCAAAATTATCTAACAAAATTAAGCTCAACACTTCCATAATATTTATTTGTTTGTTAAAAGATACATTATATCTGATTCGAAACACTTGGAGAAGAGGATACATACATGTTGTCATTGTTAGTTTGGAGACCATTAATGGTTGGATGACGCAACATAGCAACAGATATCCTTTTTAATCATTATATCCACTGTTATCTGTCTGATTAGCATTGGTATCAGTCTCTCTTTGTATTGCCACATATCTTGCTCACTAATAATTCCAAGTTTCTAAAATAACTAACTAATTCGGTCTTTGAGGACACTTTAACTATAGTCATTATATCTGATACTACTAGTTTTCTGTTGCTTATCGTGGTGTGATAACTTTCGGCAATTTTTCAATAACTTAATAAATGCAGATAATGATGTTATTGTCAATCTTGACACTTCTTTGGTGTCATCTTTCTTTGAATTATAATTCGGACAATTTAGCTTTTATATAAAGAGGTTTGATTATATAACTTTTGTCGTAAAAGTTCCAGGACAACTTTAACTTTTCTGTTAAAGTTGGCACTGTAAAAAAATAAAATATTGAACTTATTAACTAACGGTCCTTGTTTCCTTCAAAGTACTTCCCTCCGCAATTGATACACTGCTGCCAACGTTTCTGAAGGTTTTGGAACCAGCCTGAGAAAGTTTCTTTTGATATGATCACATCCGTCGCTGCCTTCTGGATAGCTACAATGTCCTAATGCTGCCTTCCTTTCATCTTTTTGATGAAATAGAAAGAAATCGCACGGTGATATATCAGGAGAATATGGAGGATATGGAATAACTGTAATTTGATGTTTAGTAAGATACTGGTGGACCGACAGAGCAGTGTGTGGTCTTGCATTGTCATGGAATAAAATGCCCACAAGTCAGATCGGCGGCGCCTAATTGCCTCCCGCAAACGTTTTACAATCTTATATTATAAAAGCGTTATTCTGTCTGTCGTAAGACTTTACGTTTTTCCCATTTTGTGACCAAACTATAAGAGATAGATTGGTCAGGCAAATGGATAAAATGTAGAGCTTTTTAAGACAAACAAAATGCTACAAAAATCTTTCGAAACAAGATATTGTTTTCCAAGATATTGTCTTTTAAAGAGTTAAATTTTGACTTTTTCTCAATTTAAATGAAAAGTATAAAAGTTGGAAGATAACATTATATTGAGAAAATGTTGATATTTGAAAGTTCTATCGAACGATATATCAGTCATTCACAAACGTTTCTGCGTTTGCTAGTTACATGCAAAAATGTGTGTGGCGCAACCATAGGTATGTGGCACCAACCCGCAATACGCCTGAGTTAAGCGGAGAAGGCTGTGGCTGAGAAGTCGTATATTTTCCGATCTAAATATTAATTTGCTAAATAGTTTTGTTTTTTTTAATGCTGTGTATGCAAGGGTTTCGGAGCGAAGCGACGGTACCCGGCTAGTATCAACATAAAAGGTTTGGTTTATTGTTTGTCCCTGAGGCACGTATTCATGGTGAACAATACCTTTGGCGTCGAAGAATGCAATCAACATTGTTTTTGTTTTTGATGGTTGCCGCTTGGCTTTCTTCGAAGCTGGTGAACTGGGGCTTCTCCATTCGGCACTTTGCCGCTTCGTTTGTGGGTCGAATTCATAACACCATGTTTCATCCTCGGCAATAATGCTCAACATAGGCTCATTCTTGATCCTTTCTAAGAGTTCAGAAGCAAATGATGTTCGGTTTCCTTCTGTTCTTGCCTGAGCGTGTGAGGAACGATTCTTGAATTCAGTTTCTTATTTCCCAAATCCTGTCGTAACATTTGGAGGCAGGTAAACCTATTGATACCAAGTTCCTCGAATAACATGAATACAGTGACATGACGGTCTTCTGTTAGCGAGTTCCTGATGCGATCAACATCGTCTGGTTTATGCGATGTTGACGGCCGACCGGATCATCTTCCACTGGCACTACCGTTAGCAAACCTTTGTACCATTCAAGCACACAGCCTCTTGATAAGACCAGATCAACTGTAGGCATTTTGAAGAAGGTTCCATGTTTCATTGGCTGTCTTCCCTGATTTCACATGCTGTTAAATTTCAACATCCATTCTTGCCAAGATAAATGCTCCCGCTGAGACAAGTAGGGTGTTGCTATGCGCCGCCCTGCCTCCTAGCGGAATACGCGGAAGCACTTTCAAGGCCACTTGTATACCAAACACATAGCCAATGACTAAATCAACTTCTTCGGAACAACTGTAACTTTACTGTTTCTGAAATTTAGACTAAGTCCTGGAACTTTTATGACAAAGGTTCCAGGACTGAATCTAAATTTCAGAAACAATGAGTTTCAGTAATGAGTTTGTCAGTTTCTGACAAAGGTTGTATATGTAGGGGTGGAGAAGCGCGCGATATCTTGGATAGACATGGCGCAGTACCCTGGAGCTGTTATTAATTAAAACCTTAACTCCGGCAGAGAACTTACGAATAATATAATGCACCAAGATAATACTTATGTGTAACTAACCTGTTGTAAATAAAAAACAAAGCCAATATATTTAAAACAAATCTACGTACATATTCTTTCAAAAGTTCTTATTACATAAATATGTTTACTTTAATCACTTGCACGAGTTCACGTCTTATGATACGAAGTATCTCACGTTAAAGGCATGTACAATACTCTTCTTAAATTGACGTTTAAAAATCTCTTGCTGTCAACTTTATGTATACTTGTATTATCGCCCTAAATCTTTACTTTGTAATCTTTACTTGTGATGTGACCTTCTTGAGTAAATAACGGTATTCTTGTGTAATTGGCCCGTCCGTGTGAACAAATCAAAGGTTACTTACAATTTCTTGAAGTTCTAATATCTTCCGTCTACTCGTCCGGTATTGAATAGCCTTCTAGGAATACTTGACGTTGTCTTCCTATTCGCTGACTTTCGAACTCCGTTGAAGATAAGCATTCTAACCAGGTAACTTCTTAAATACTTCTTAATTCGAACGAACTTCCAATCTGCTTTCCAGCATGTACCTATTATGTTTCTGTGCCACTTACTTTCAGGATCAAGGAATATTCAGCTTTCATATTCCCTTGCATCTTATAACGAGATAACTTTAGTATACGTTCATGTTCGTTATCATCTACCGCCATTTTTTCATTCTTCTCGATTCACATTCACATCAACAACAACCGAACTCTCTCGTCACACGAGTTCATTGTTTAACAATCGATACTGCATCGCATCGAGTGTATCACGTCTTTTATTGTTCTGTTGTTCTTTTGTTTTAATCTTCCAACGTAGATTATTCACGGAAAAATATTGACTAATCTTTGAATTGCATTCTGTTTGATAATTCTCCGGAAATAATTCAGGTAAGTATTTCAATTCAAACCTACAGTATATCGTAATGAGGAATGTTAAAAGAAAAAAAAAATACTTTTCAGATACTGTCGGGATTTCTGAATTTTGTATTTTTTTGATCAGTTGAAAACGAACGCAAAAATAAGTCGAGAATAATTGAATTAAATTTTGTACGTTAATATTTGTTGATTTGTCACATATTTATCAGTCTTTTAGAATATTTCAATTTTGTAAAATAATTTTCAATTTTATAGACGTAATTATACTATTGCTTTATTTATTTATTTATTTATTTATTTATTTATTTATTTATTTATTTCAGCAAATTTAATATCGTATGAAGGATTGGCCACAAATCTCTTTTTGGGATCGACTAGAGCAGAAAGAACTAAAATTACAAATATGGTAAACTATAATAAGAATTCAAATATAAAGTTCATACCATAAGACTTTTTCTTATAATATTATTCAAATCAGTTATACTACAGATATTTAGCTTTACCTAAGTTTCTTTTTAATTTCTGTAATTGCGAATTTCATTAACAAATAGGGATTTATCTACATATCTTTTTGATTTAATGATTTCACGGTTCTAAAATTAAACAAAATATCTGGCAGATAAAATTCAAAACGAAAACAAATCTGTCAATGATAATTTTTGTGGGAGAATTTTAAAGATTGATATCCAATGATAGCCGTGCCGGCGTGGCCGAGCGGTCTTGACGGTGGTCTGCCGTGCGGGCATTGTGTTGGCATCCGGGTTCGATTCCAGGCCAAGGCCTGGCTCTTCAATTTTCTTTCCTGTGTTTGTCAGCCTCTTCTTCACTTTCTCTTCGGTCTGACGACATTCCTTAATGGCGTCCTGGGGCAGGCAACGGAAAACCAGCCCATCTTTCCTCAGGTGTTTCTGGGGGTTCCATGTGAATTGCATAGAATTGGACCTGTCTCCGGACAGAATACTATGGATGGATGGATGAATCCAAAAATAATTTGAAGCATAGCAAATGATTAAATAGTGAAATGGGCTACGCCAATAGTGATATATCGGGCTTCCATAATTATACTGATGGTGTTTGGAGAACGATAGGCAAAAAACT
This sequence comes from Thereuonema tuberculata, assembly GCA_023159025.1. NCBI lineage: Eukaryota > Metazoa > Arthropoda > Chilopoda > Scutigeromorpha > Scutigeridae > Thereuonema > Thereuonema tuberculata. Next base: position 7,857,793 of record JAFIDM010000001.1, read on the forward strand.
ATTGGACCGAAAACGGCCAAATGGGTGTAGATACCATTTACACCATGGGATTACGATTTCGCACTAAAAAAGTTTTAGTTCCGAATGGCGCCACCAGGGGGTAAAACTGGCGCATATAGTGAGCTATACAGAAGTAGAAAAGAAAACAAAAGCGTACAGTTGACAATAGGTTTATTGTTACACATACAGTTCGATATGTTGTCCTTGTCCAAAATCTGCAAAATCTGCAGTTGTCCAAAATCGGCATTCTATGAATCATAGATTCTACTGCGGACAGTAGGAAATCCCTAGAGATTTCTCTCATATGAAGCAGTATTGAGTCCTTCAATGTTGCCAAACTATCAGCGTGTCCTTGGTAAATCAATGCTTTCAAGTAACTCCAAAACCAAAAGTCAATTGATGATGTGAGATCAGGTGAACGTGCGGGCCACGTCATCGGAAATGCTCGATAATTAAATGGTGGTTGGTGAAATGCTGACGTAGGACTTGCTGCACTGTCAATCCTATGTGAGGGGGATGGAGCGCTCCCTCACAAAGCAGGTGGATGGGGCGCTCCATCCTGCTTGAACACAATTGTGTCAAGACATCCTCGCTGCTGAGGTTCTGGAATAATGAAATTTCGCGGCATCCATTGATATCGACTGCTGTGACAGAGCATGTCACTGGTCTGTTGGTTGCAGTTCTTCGAAAACTGTACGAACCAACTATGAAGGAGGCGGTTTAGCCACACCGCACTATGACCTTTAGTGTTTGCAATGCATCTGCTCAATAGCATGAGGGTTCTAAGTAGCCCAAAACCGACAGTTGTGTGTATTGAAAGTGCCGCTGAAATAAAAATGCGCCTCATCACTCCAAAGAATGTTTGAAGACCATGCATCGTCCACTTTCATCCGAGCTAGGAACAGGTGAGAGAAATGCAGACACGTTTCCGCATCCCCTTGAACCAGTTGTCGAACTTGGCTAATCCTGAAAGGGTAAAACTTCAGCACTTTGTGCATGCATTTCCGCACAGTTGGAGACTGCATATCCAGTTGCCCGAGCACTGCTAAATTGTGTGCAGCATTCACTTCCACTACTGACGTTGCAACAGTTTCCGCTTCGTCATTTGATTTTCCACACCATTTCGTATAGTAACTTCACAGCACCGTCAAGCAGGTCGAAATGACCGATGCCACTCATGTTGAAGCTTATATCTGCGTACCTGATGACATCTGTTATCTGTCACTGGGCAGCTGTCAATCAGTGCCGGTTTAAACACTGTGAAGGCCCCTAGGCAGTCGAAATCTCGCCCATCCCCTCCTAAATTATTTTTTAATATGTTTTTAATTTTACCAACCAACAATTTTAATAAAACAATTTTATTACACAAACCAAACATTAACAATTATTAATTTTATTAAACAAAAATTTAAAACAATTAAGTTATATAAACCAATAAAACTTTAAACATTCACTTTCCTCAATTTCTTTTGTGATGAAATCTTTGATGATATCTTGGAAGTCTATCTTTTGCAAGACATTGTATTGAGTGGCAAATAATGGCAAGAAAGTTCTGTCGTTGTTGTGTCATTGAAGATCGATGGCAACTTTTGAGTGGTTTTAACATCGAAAAGATTCGTTCACTAGTACCGTTCGTGATTATGAGACACCTACAAATTCTTAACGCTGTCATAAAATTTGGGAACGTTGATTGCATGATATTTTCAAAAATGAGTTTGTACGATCGTGATGCTGGCACTGTTTCATCAGCTTTGAAATCTTCTGCGATATTAAATACTTGAAATGAATGATTTCTGCAACTGCAAATTCCAACTCGATGTCCTCAGGACAATTCTCTAAATCTTTCAGCAGCTTCTTTATTTCGGTGTCTGTCTTCGATGGGAACTCAAAGAGGAATCCAAATAGAGAATTAACTTTGTTGTAACTTTCGTAAATGATTCATACGACGGGAAAGTTCTGAACATAACTTATCCAATATTGGTAGGATAAGTTTCAATTTTGAATTTTTCTCTTCCTCGAAGCACAACCTCTTCCATCGCCGTGATGTCTTTTTCTTATGCGCACACGCCTGCTTTCATCAGTGTATTGTGCATCGATTTTCTCATTTGTCTTTCTCTCGTAATCGTCAAACATTTCTCTTTGTGATGTTAAAGAATCGAACAGTGATTTCAGAAGATCGACAGCCGTTTGAAGTTCTTTTGTTTCCTTTTGCAGGGATTTGCTGACTCCCTGGATAGGGTCAAGGATTATAGCCCAAAAGCCTGTGATGATGGCATTTTCCTTCTTTGACAGATCGTTTAGCAGACTTTGGCCTCGTGAATCGTCTCTGGCTTCTGATTTACATCTTTAGCAATGGCCTGCAAAGCATTCTGGAAGCTGCTACAGCCTTGGGATAAAGTCTTGATCGCGTCGGCTCTTGCACACGATCTAGGGATTTAGGGAGATCTCTAAACTGTAAAGATCTACCTACAAAACAGTACTCCACTCCCTTGAAACAGGACATTCTATTGATCTCCAAAATGCATCCATCGTGGGACGTGCTCCAGCTCATCAAGTCAGACAAAGTTCTGAATCCGTGCTGATCCTCACCACAGACAACTGTTATAATGATCAAATATCTGTAAAAGAGATACCGTATATCAGTACGGATTCCCCACCAAACTCAAAGATCAACCGGCACTGGACTTTTACTGACTTCGTTAAGAACTTTTCTAACTTATACAAAAAAAAATTAAAAAAAAAGTTTTTCTAAACATGATTACCATTGTTACTTAAAAAAAATGAAAAGGTTTTTCAAGATTTTAAAAGTTTTTTTTTAACTTTTAATGTTTTATATTGACTCAATTGACTTCCATAATAGCGGAAATGAAAAACATGATAAATAGAGAGAAAAAAAGGGATATAATAAATGTTGGTTTACTCATCGATCTTCAATTTGTAATAATTCTTATTGTGCTCATTGTAAAGTGTTTTCCTACAAACACTCTTGGCAATTTTTGTTTTATTGTTTTATTAATTAAGCATCCATACACCAGTCATTTTAATTTGGACATTCAAAAAATGTTTGAAATTTTTAATTTTCCAATTTGTTTACTTTTTTCATTATAATTTGTGACACCACATGGTGACTGAAAACGTTGGGATTGGTTGGGTTAAGCAAGACTTTCGATGGATTGTTTAACTACGGGGTTTCCACACCTTGTTATTTGTGATGTATCCAGGATGGTTTTTGTATTTATAGGGTTGTTCCCGGTGTTTTTCATCTGCACTGAAAAAGGTTTGTAATTCGGCAAACCGAAACTATATGCATTTTTAATTTGTCATTTAAAAGTTTTTATTCTTTGTGTGTTTGGCTTTTGTTCATCTTAATTCTACATAACGCACGTAAAACCAACCCATGAAGCAGGATTATCTTTGAGGCATTTCTTATTTCATTAAATTTTTAATTATTCAGTTTAAATGGCTTCATATTAAAAAGTTAATATATAATATATATGTATCTATGTAAGTTAAAATATTAAAGTTATATTTTTTTAGTGTTTCAAAAATCTGAATATTTTGAGGTAGTTTTATCTTTCTTTGTAGGTTTTTATTCACAATGAATTTGAAGATCCATTACTTTTGGATCCAATGTTGGCTTTACCTTTTGAAAATTTGATTGGAATAATTTCTATTTCAGCTACAAAGGTTAGTTCGTAGTTTTGTAAAATATCATTGTTGTAATGATAATGAACTAAACTAATAAAGAGATTTATACAAATAGACCTTTTTCGTGGTGAGCGTTTGTTTTTGAGACCATTAGTTATTCTATAAGAATATGCAACTTGATGAACATTAAATATATTTACTACAAAAGAAGTAATAGTGAAGATAAACTACTACTTCATGCATGTTTATCATCAGATCAGCGAAATACCTTCACGAACTTTGTTAAGGCATCAAAAATACTCAAAAATTGACCAATTACTATTTGTACAACTAATTAGTACTTTAATTTTCAGAAGGGTGAAATGAATAGAAAATTACTTTAAGCATGTTTAACATCAAATCAGTGAAATAGCTTCATGAACATTGTTAAGCAATCAAAAATTGATTTCTACCAATTACTATTTGTATAACTTATTAGTACTTTAACTTTCTGAGGGGTGAAATGAATAAAACATTACTTACATTTAAAAATCATGGACATTCAAAATTCAACATTACTGTTTCCTTTCATGCAACCCCATGAGAACAGCAAGGGTTTATTGTACAACCTCAAATAATTAGCAACTGGCCAAAGATAGTCAGAAAAAAAGAGATGAAGAGGAACAAGAACAAGACAGAAAAATAATATCCATGCCGGCCTTGAGATTCGAAACCAGATTCAGGCATAGCAACTAACTCACTAGGATACTGTCTAGATACTCGGCTATGTCTAAACAACTTATTAATAAGTAACTAATATGAATATGTTGTTTCTTTCGCAAATACTAGTTTCCTTAGTTTCAAATGAAAATTATTAACATTATTTCTAAAATTTTTGAATCAAGTATTTTAAATTTTCTATAACAGTGATTTAGTGGATTAGATGTTTAATTGTTGAAAATAATAAAAAAAATGAAAATTAATATCTATTTCAGAAACATTATGTAAGTTTCTTATCTTATTTAGATAATGCGAGTCTATCATCACAAGAAACCTTGTGCTTCAAATGAACAAGTAATGGAATGTCATCGTAAATGTTTTAATGAAATGCTAGAACAATCTCTAGAATGTAGGTAAGTCAAACTTTGATGCTTTAATTTTAAAAAAAAAGCATTATAATAAATGTTTGTCCATCTTTCAGATTATCCTAAAGGTCTTCGATAGTAATTCCATATTGCTTTGAAAGGAAGAACGAAGTAAAAATGAAGAGATAGAATAAAGAACGGAAAAAGGATTGAAGAGCAAAAATTAATCAGTAATTGATTCTGTTTAGTGTTTATTATACAATATAAAACTGTACAATATACAACAATATACAACCACGGTTTGGCTTTGTAACTAACAAGAAACGGCGTTTTTATCGCTGAAATGAAAGACCTTTTGTGAGATGAAAGTACACATGAAGTACTTCAAAAATTTACGTGAGTTGAGGGCCAACTATGAAGCGTTTTCGAGATATTTCACATTGTTTTCATCGATTTTCGAGTATTAACTTATTAGCTTCCTGCTTATTTACAAAGTAAGTGTCGTTGTGGCGCAATTCCTTGAGGCGTTGGTCTAAACATATAAGGATCGCCTGCTCGATTCTGCATAAGATACAAGATTTGTTTTATTATTATTTACTTATTTTAATTTCTTTTTTTTTCATTTTTTTCCCCCATTTGCCTTCTTTATTTTTTCTTTTCTTTATTAAAATACAGATGGGTTTTTTTTTCTTTCTTGATTTTGTTAGGAATATTAAGTGGAAAGTAACATGCGATTGCCGCTCTGAACGTGGTCTTATGCGCAAGGCGGCGGCATCGCAAAAGACAGATACATGGGAACCTGGGTTCAAATCCCGCCGTTGGCATGGCTGTATGTGAAAAATTTCTTTCTTGTGTTTGTCTGCTTATTCTTCTCTTCCGATCTGAATTCATTCCTTAATGATTTCTTGAGGAAGGCAACGGGAAACCACCTCAGTATCTTTCCCATCAAATTCTATGGGTTCTTCCAGTGATTCTCCATCTTGGGAACACTAGAGATCCAGATCCATAGAACACATACGTTCAGACACGAAGATCGCGCTTCGGTTCGAATCGCACGCAACAAAATATGCGATTAGAAATAAATAAATATATAATATTCTTCTTAACTTTTTTTGTATAAAAATATTTTATTTTTTTAAATATAAGTAAAACATAAACAAATATGCAACTTAACTAAACTTTTTCTTAAATCTTGTCTTTTCTCATTCCTATACTTATAAGCTTTTCTCTTGATATTTTATCAAGTTTTAATATAAATATAATATTAATAAAACATCAGTAGAATACTTAATGAATTGCATTGTGGATATTTGGATATTGTAGAGATGAAAACTATAACCATTCTTAACGTGGACATCAATTGATAGAGATATTAAAAATTTAGTTTATAGTTGTTCAGCTTGTCTTTCAGAAAGAAGCAATCCATCAAAATGTATTCGTCAATTTCGGGATTTATTACAAAAAGTATGGCAGAGATTTAATGTGGGATTTTTTTTTGGAACCAATTGAAAGTAAATTATTTTTACAATATAGGGAACTCTTCACACACACACATTCATGTACAGTAGATAATACCACAATTTAATATGCAATTAATTTCGGTACCCTAACACAATACTAAAGTACTCGGTTAATTCGTACAAATGAAGCGTTACAAACAAATGAAAATAAAATCGAATAAATACAATAAAAATGCAAAAAAACAGACAAACGAGTCAATGCAGCCTTGTCTTTGCGTCAATCTTCGTCGTGATGTAAAATCTGCAGAGATGTGTTCGGAACGACTCCACACTATTCAGCTACAGTTGAGCATCTCCTCCTGATGACGTCAGCAATGGATTAGAACTATGCGTGCAAAAGCATTTAAATATGTGAATATGTGTGTGAAGAATTCCCATTAATACGAAGAGTATCTGCCGCAAGTAAAACTATGTTCTCGTAAATTATTTTTAATGGTACGAGATACGTACAGTAAGTGGAGGTACGTACAGAAACGGTTAATTCTACTTCAGCAAAAAACACAACAGATAAGTTAAATTGTTAGGACTTCTAGATTTGGGTTACCAGAACAAATTGTGTCGGATAATCGTCCCGCCCTTTGCTTCGGAAGAATTTAGTAGGTTTATTAAACAGATTGGTATTCAAGATATATTAATTGTTCCTTATCATCCATCTTCTAATGACCAGGCGAAGGATGCAGTTAAACTAATTAAAAACAACTTAAAATGTGCTTTAGCTCAGTGAATAGAGAGGGGTTACCTTACAAAAGATCCGATAGTTCTAAGTTTTGATATGTTGCCTATGATGGTTAGTAAGTGTTTAAAATGCAAAATGCACAATTCCGCCCCTCCCCCCTCCGCGCCCTCCGCCATCTTAAAAAAACCGAAAAAAATCGGCACTTTCTTTAGATTTTCGCTTATATCTTCTTTTTAGTGCATTTTAGCTAGATAAGAGTTCTACTCAATGTTGTAGAGAATACAATTTCCTACAATTTTGGTTTTGAATTTTGTTTCTAGGACTGATAGTTATGTAGATATGCACTTTTTGAAAAAAAAAAAAAAAAAAAACGCACTTTCCGGAAATTTATCAAACTTTTAACTTTAGGACGCCGTAATTCAGTTATGGCCTATTCTAGGGAAAAACGTAACAGAATAAAATTTGTAGAGAATTTAATTACCTACAAAACGCATATATATATTATTTTTAACCAATCCTACGGAGTATGGGGTAAAAAAAAATCAAAAACAACGGAGTATTGCGTTTTTTGCTATTGTGACGCCACATTGTATCTAAAAAAAATCACTAATTACTTTACAGTTTTGGCTTGAATTTGGAGTGTGTACCAACCCTACTTGAGTTTCTTACATGTTACAGCGCAATCCTCATGAGGCAGGTACTATTTCACTTGAATATCTACTGGTGAGAGGGGATGTTCAATTTCAAATAACTCACCAACACAGCAGATACATTTTTTAAAGATGCATTTATTTAAACAAAGTAAGAACAAAAGGCAGTAATAATCATACAAAAATCGGTATTAATCGAACTAAAAACTAAAAAGAAAACAAATTTACATGCGCTTCGCTCGTTTCGTAGGGCTGAGTTAATGAAGTCGGGGTCTTCATTTTCGTCAAATAGCGAAGTTACTAGATCATCGACGAGGACCTCATTCCTGTTGTCACATTCTTGGCCATCACAGAATTTGCAATGGGCGGAACAATTGAGGCTCGCCTTTCTACAGCCACACGCCCCAAACAGCCAGTAGTGCATCTGCGTGAGATGGTCTTAAGCAGATTTGGGGGAGCAGCGTCTCTACTCATCCTGATGGGCTCCAGTCCTCGAGCTCTTCTACACCAGCCCCACTCGATCGGGTCTTTGACAATCCTCATCCACTCCATGACCTGGTAGTAGGTCCTCAGGAAGTGGAAATGTGCTGCGTCACTGGTCGGAGGTAGTTTAGCCAGATTGAGCTTAGTGATACTGGTCTTGAATTTGCTGTGGCAAAGAGAGCTCAATGACTGTTCGCTACTGCCACCATACAGGGATATCAAGATTTTCTCCCCTACTGCTGAAATTTCTTGAGAGTGGCAGCAGGGTCCCCGAACCTCTCCGCCTGCTCCAGCAATGATGGGTCTTTCTTTAAAAGTTGGCAGAATTTATTCTTTCCAAACCCAGAAATGTTTGAAGTGGTGTCGCAGCCCGATATTGCGTGCAGGAGCAAGATACAGTCTTTGGAGTTGTACTTGTAGCAGGAGGCGGAGTAGACTGCGTCTGGCTGTTTCCTCACATTGGTTTTTTGAGGTAGACATTGTTGACCGCAGGTGTTGTGCCAGTCAGCAGGATGAGTAGGTCAATATCTTCCCCGACAATGACGACGGCGTCGTACGTGGGGGAGAGACATTTAGCTGTGGCAACTATCAACCTGTCAGCATCGTCGGAAGCTTGGTCTGTGGCGATGTTTGAAGCTTGCCAGGAAAGTGGAGAAATTGGCCAGGAACTTATCCTCAGGATGTAGTGTTGACAGTTGTTTTGTCAAACACAACGTCTGATGATGCCTTCTTGCTCGTTCAAGTCTTGGTCCCTTGCTGAGAAAGATCGGTAGTGTAGCCATCAAAAATCACCATCACATCGTGCCATAGTGACGCTGAACGTACTTGACGTAAACCTGGCAAATCCCTCCAAAGGTCGAGCTTCTGTTCCATAAAACCTTGTGGAGAAGGTATCCACCATCAATAACGATCATGGAACGTTGAGGGAGTTAAAAGTCTTGTGGAAGTGGTTAGAAAGCTGCGTATAATGATGATTTTTGTCGCTTTATGCATACCGTCCTCATTAAACAAATACAGGGAGAACGGTGCCAGTGCGTACGACGATAGTCCTGCAGATCTCCTTGCGATTATTTCGCTATACACATTCAGTGGAACAGTGTGAATGGTAAACAGATAGCTTCTTGTTTCCCACCTTCATTGAGTTTATATCAAACATCAGTGTAATCACTTTATCTTTTTTCTTGAAATACACCTCTCCGAAGGTTTTGCCAACAATTTTTGTAACTCCTGCGCCTCCTACCACTTGAGCTTGGTGACAATTTACCTGGTCCCACTATGCCAGATAGTGATTAGATTCGTTTCACGGAAGGGTGTTTGGAAAGCCAATTAAGTAGAATCCCCACATCATGAGCGTCACGTCTCATTCTAGCAGGCCTCATCTCCACGTGCTGCTCAGAGGACGTTGATGTCACGTTGGTGTACTTCCCCATTTCTTGAGCAATAATTTGCAGATAGGTCATCCCAAGAGGCTATCCCAGTACTTCATCATACCCTGTTTTATCAACTGAACACCATATAGTTTAACACCATAGTCTCTTGATTATAGTTGGGTGTTTCAGTTACCCCGTCGTTTACTTACCACACCTCACTTTACATGCGTTTTTTAGGTAATTAAATTCCCTCAAATTTTATTTTTACCCCACACTCCGTAGGATTGATTAAAAATAATATACATATACGTTTTGTAGGTAATTAAATTCTCTATAAATTTTATTCTGATACTTGTTTCCCTAGAATAGACCATAACTGAATTACGGCGTCCTAAAGTTAGAAGTTTGATAAATTTCCGGAAAGTGAGTTTTCTTTTTTTTTCAAAAAATGCATATCTACATAACTATCAGTCCTAGAAACAAAATTCAAAACCAAAATTGTAGGAAATTGTATTTTCTACAACATTGAGTAGAACTCTTATCTAGCTGAAATGCACTAAAAAGAAGATAAGATATAAGCGAAATTCTAAAAAAAGTGCCGATTTTTTTCGGTTTTTTAAGATGGCGGCGGGCGCGGAGGGGGGGGGGGGG
>JAFIDM010000001.1:7867954-7908269 GCA_023159025.1 Thereuonema tuberculata
GGGGGGGGGGGGGGGGGGGGGGGGGGGGGCAATTGTGCATTTTGCATTTTAAACACTTACTAACCATCCTAGGCAACATATCAAAAATTTAGAACTACTGGACCTTTTGTAAGGTAACCTCCCCTCTATTCACTGGACTAAAGCACATTTTAAGTTGATTTTAATTAGTTTAACTTCATCCTCCGCATGATCATTAGAAGATAGATGATAAGGAGCAATTAATATATGTTGAATAGCAATCTGTTTAATAAACCTACTAAATTCTTCCGAAGCAAAGGGCGGGACGATTATACGACACAATTTGTTGTGGTAACGCAAATCTAGAAAGTTTAACAATTTAACTTATCTGTTGTATTTTTTACAAGTTAGAAGTTTGACAAATTTCCGGAAAGTGCGGTTTTTTTTTCGAAAACTGCATATCTACGTAACCGACCTTTTGTAATCTACGGCCTTTTGTAAGCTAACCCCCCTCTTTTGGTCTCTATTTACTGGACTATCTGCTCCGCCAGGTGCATGGCATTTTAATTTGTGTCCCTATTGCGGACCGGCAATGAGTGCTGATATACACGCTTATTAAGAAACTGTCCCGTTTCCCCCATATATCTACATGGGGCATTCAAACATTGGAGGGCATAAACGACACCGTTAGGATTCGCTGGTCGGTGATCCTCTTCATTCTTATTGATAAAATTGGCAATATTAACCCTAATAGAGGAGGTTAGCAAATGACAACCCGCGACATCATCTTTTTCAAAACAGGGAAAATGGTTGGATGATAAGGTATGGACACAAATATCTTGGAGGTTAAAATTGCTTTGGGCACCGGATTATAAGTATTCCCCAAAGCCCTGGCTACCTGCCTGTAAACAAAATCAGTAGGGTAACCATTAGAAACCAAATACTCCCCTGTATGCTGAATCTCAGAATTAAAAATACTTAAAGAACTAGATAATCTGAAAGCTCTACATATCTTCATGCTGACGACATAACTCTGAAAGGACATAGGACATGCGGAATCAAAATGCAGAGTGAGACCTGTGTTTGTTGATTTACGATACACTGACGTAACAAAGTCACAATCCTACCTTAAAACATTGACATTTAAAAACGGAATGCCACAGCTTCTTTCTTTTTCCATTTTCATTCGAGATGTTGAATATCAAGATGACTATGGAAAAAATGTCCATTGTGCCATATTGAATAGAATCATCAGTATAGAGAATGAGGTCGTCAACAGAGCGGCAGTTGAGCGTTATGTGGAGCTGCCAATAATCAAAGATGGAGAACGCAGTATCCTCTGTACATCATACAGAGCTCAGCTATGTATGCCGACGCAGCCAATCCCATAAACAATCCGATGGTTTGCTTAAAAAAAAAACCCTTAAAGCAAAGAATCTGTAAATCAAACAATGCTTTTACTAAAGGTGGCAACCTATCAATACTACCCGCATTCACGAAGTGTGCATAAAGTTTAACCTTCAGATGTAGAGATGCTTTAACGAACAAATCAAAGGATAATGACGCGAAGAGAGCCCCCACGTCCAATGAAATGAAAGAAAACCCCTGAACGTAATCCAACTTACGAATCTTTTCGAAAATCCTGAACGAAGAAACGAAATTTAAAGCCTTTTACCTGTTATAGATGGTAAGTGAAAAAATCTTAGTAGCAGATAAATTGCTGTTAATAATGGGTCGAACGGGGAACAGGTTATCAGGAACAGGAACAGACAAAATCAATAATAGTACAAATTTAGAAAACAAATGTTATATAGGAAGATTACGGCAACAGTACACTCTCTTAATTTTCATACAGAGAATTTACATAGATTGGTGTTAGCGACAAGAAAACAAAGAATATTGATAAGAATTTTGAACTATTTTTGTGTTAACAAAGCCTGAAATTTTTGTTTATACCTTTGTACTTATTTTCCTAGGTTGCCGTTTATGGAAAACTCAACTAAGGAATGGTGTTCGAATCCTGAAAGCTTCAATCAGTCATTGCTTGCTTCTAAACTCGTCTTAAAAGAGTTTGTTTCTGGACCTAAATGCAACTGTCCATTGCATAATCAGGAATACTTATTTATGGCGGACGTTGGTTATTATACGGATGTAATGGTGGGGACTCAGTACGTTCTTGTTTACGTTATCTTATTTCAAAGCAACATCTTCACGATCATCACCGAATACTTTAAATTAAATGCCAGTGGCATATTTTCAAATAATTGTGGAAGCCTTGGTCTGTTTCTTGGTATATGTATCCCTTCATTAATAGAAATCATTGAATTGATAATCTATCTAAGAAAAAGGAAAAGGAATAATTAATGTAATAACTATATGTTAGTGCAAAACAAAGATGCTCTGTTTATGATAGAGTTTATGCAAGTTTCTTACATCTTATTGAATTAAAAAAATTAAAAATACCAACTGATAACATTATCATTTAATGTAATCAGCTGTTCGGATATTTCAATTTTTAATTTTTGGTTTAGATCAATTTTAGAGAAGCAATGCTGCTTACAAATACCTTCGCTTTGCTCTCAGATGATATCTGAATTAAAAACGATTGAAATCTCTTTACTTATACAAAAAATTTAGTTTGAAAAACCGTTTCAATATCTTTTAATAGGAACTTGCTACTGCCACACATAAGGGCGGGATTTTTACTCATTTCAAAATACTTTTTTGCTTGTGATGATGGAAGAATAGATACCAGAAATTTGGAAGGATAACAGTAAAGATATAGGTAGAACAGTTGAACCTGATTATCCATGGCATCGAAGGTTTAGCTCTGAGGTTTAATTGGCAAGCTAAAAATAAACCCTACCTCTACCTGGTATTGAACAAATAGGAGTGAAGCATTAGAGCTCACGCTTTAGCAGAGTATCAAACGTTAAATCACAATTCTGCTTTAGTTAAATATTTAGCATTTTAGAGTTATTATCATGCTGTAAATAAGCTTTGGAACCTTTAAAGAACTTGCTCAATTAAATGCATCCACAAGCATTTGGATTCTACACTTACTAAATATGTTATACCTTATTGCATTGATAACCACTATTTACGCTGTTCTATTTGAAATAGTTGTCATACTGACTGCAATTTCCTGTACAAGAGATGCCGTGGAGATATTTTTATTTCTTCTGAATGACACTATGTAAATATGATTTAAAGAGTCCACATTTATAGGAACGTATCTTTTGATTGAAAATGTATGGAAATTAAAGTTATTAAAAATACAAAGAATTGCTGTAATATACACTAATAAGTGTTATAGCTCCATGTCGAATCATACATTGACAATGGGCTTTACAATACTTAAAGACAACTAATAAATTTAATAAAAAAATTTTGAAAATTTCATGTAACTTTTATTTATGTATTTTTTTAGAGGATTCACTTCAAATATTAAATTTTGACTTGCATTTTATACTTTTTCTCAATATTATTCAATTTCTAAAATAAATTAATAAAATAGATGTCATGTTAATTTTTATAAGTGCTTTATTCTGAAATAACAAAAGAGTTATTAGTTATATAACTAAGAGTTGCATATTTAGTAATGAAAATATCAGAACACGAGAAATAAATTATTATTAGTAATTATTAAAAATCTCTTGATTGCTGTATAGAAATATTTGAGATGGATGGAAAGTTGACCGCTAGTTTAATCTATCGTACGGCAAACGAAATTTATAGTCTCCCATTATTATTTGCATTTTTTTCAAAATTTATGACTAATTTATTCTCAAGTATCCATAAATGATTTGATGAAAGGAAGTAGTACTTAAGAGAGGCAGAATAATAGCTGCCTACAAAGATTGTGTTCATTCATAAGAAAGTGACAGTATCTTTTGACTGCGAATGTATGTAAATTAAAGTTATTGCTGTATTACATACGAATTAAGTGTTACAGCTTCATGTCTTATCGTAAATTGACAGTGGGCTTTACAACAGTTAGAGGCTCCTGCAAGCTAGACCAGTGTGAAGCTCCTGAGAAGTAGTTTCTGTATTCAGAATTCCTACAAGATTGTAATGAAATCAATGCCAGAGAAAAGTGAAGTAGAAAGTGTGTGTTGTGTGTGTGTGTTTGTTTGTTTGTTTGTTTGTTTGTTTTCTCTTATCTAATCTCCTACATCACCTACACAGGAACACTAAATTTCGAAAATTAGTGGATTTTTTTTTTGCATGAGATTTCAAATTTATAGTTATGGAATCTCCCTTTAGCAGCTTTAAGTTTTCTAATTAAGTATATCAGTCTTTATAATATAAGTGTTAATTGTGGTGCTATACAATTTATTTTACATTTGTATTTTTACTGTATTTTTAATTCAAATCTGTATTTTTTTTTGTTATTAATTACTTTAATGTTTCTACAATTTTTCTATTGAAAGCAATTTTAATGTCCGTAATTATTCATAAATGGAGAGAAAATCGCCAACCGGACAATTTTTTATTTTTTTTGATCCTTTCAGGATCATTTTTTATTTTATTGTTTTTTATCTCGGAGGCCCATTCCCGGGATCGAGAATGCTTTTGGGTAAAGCTTTCGCGCAACGAACCAAACATCAAGGGCATATTCTGCTGATGATTCCATAATAAGGATGAAACAGCTGTACAGAATTCCCGTTGATGTTGGCTCAATGTGCGAAGGCATATTTATTGTCCGGTTGGCGATTTTCTCTCCATTTATAATTTTTCTATTTCAATGTTTCTATTTCTATTTTAATGTTATTTTAATGATTACTAGTTTTTCTAAATTTCATATAACTTTTTTATATCTAGTGTATTTAAGAGGTATTCATCTATTTGAAATCCGTATTGTAAAATTATGACTTGCAATTCATAATATTTCTCAGTATTATTCAATTTCTAAAATTAATTGTTAATAAAATACTTGTCTTTGTAAGCTTTATAATAAATTATTTTATTAAAGTGCTGTTATTGTTTAATGGAGTCTATTTTCACATTACACATTTGGTAATAAAAATTTAACAACACTAGAAATAAATGTATCATAATAATCGAAATTTCTATTAACTTTATAATAAACGACATTAAACATTGAATTAAGCGAAGTAATATGTATTTTCAAAACAATTAAAAAATCAAACAGCTACAAGTTTCATCTAAACCTATGGATGTCTTCAGGATAAATAATTACAAAAGACTTCGGAGTTTAAATATGCAAGTGAAAAAGAAGTTGGTGATTGGTGATCCTTCACTTCATGAACAGGTAAGGACCCCTGGAGCAGCTCATCTTAGTTCTTTTAAGGGAAGCATTAGATACTTTGTTCCTTCCCATGAGGCTGGAAAATTCTCCGGAATATCTTCGGTACTGATAAGCCCTAATTTAAAAAAAAGGGGAGAAAGGCGGCCAGATTACAAGTTGTAGCCATTTTTTTGTTCTTAAATCACTGCTCTGTGTTTGAAGTCGCTATTTTCTAATTGCCATTAAATCGAACCGTATCTCTTTAACACATAATCTTGTCAACCATACAATCTACCTATACTTTAGACTGGAGTTTCTTATGTGGTTGAGAAATTTTAACATAAGTTTTACACCCAATAGCTGTGTAGATGACTTGGACATGGATTTCGCTTCCTAAAGAATTTGATTGGTTACTACTTTACGCTTTGTTAAGGTGCATCGATTACGAATATCGACAGCTCCTGTTGTGAGTTCAGTCCTTGCTTCTTCAGGTAACTAAGAATCTGTCAAGAGTAGCCCTCACTATTATCATCTTATTTGCTCAACAACGAATTTTGTTGAGATGTGTATGCCCTGGTTTATTTGTGTTTTATGCTATATGTTCACAGTAGACTTGTAGTTGAGCATTAACAAATTCTCGGTTATTCTGAGCATAAATTGTCTTTAATTTCTCCCCTATTTGTCATTCTGCTTCTTTATGCCATCTTTTAAAGATTGATGCTACTTCATCCTATGTCTTTATTGCATAAAAACTAATATAATGCTAGAAATCATCTGTTACTACAAGTAAATAGTTATTTTGCAACAGCTTGTCAGGCTAATAGGCCAACATACATCAACATGAATTCGTTTTAAAATTTTCATTGTGCCATGATCAGCTATTTTAATAAAAGAACTTCTTGATTGCTTTCCAATAGCACATGCATTACACTTTCTTCCACCTTCGGTAATGATGATCGTCTAGCCATTCCTCCAATTTTTTTTCTACATTCATAAAACGTTTATGCTAAATTTCTAAGATGAGTAGTAATCAGGATCGAATGGCAATCAAATTAGGGCGATCTGCCCTTTTATTTTAAATCATTTGCATATAAAACGATCTGGCCTACAAGTTCATATCTTATTTGCTTGTTTTAAAAGGTCAGGTGAAAGAAGGGTTTAAGATGTGAACGAAAGGGTTTAAGATGTTTTTTAATGGTAATTTGCATAATTTCAAGAATAAATTAATAAAATAGATGTCATGTTAGTTTTTGTAATTGTTTTATTCTGAAATAACACAAAGAGTTATTAGTTATGTAACAAGAGTTACATATTTAGTAATGAAAATATCATAACACGAGAAATAAATTATTATTACTTGTAGTAATTATTAAAAATCTCTTGATTGCTGATGGATGGAAGATTTACTGCTACTTTAATCTATTGTACGGCCAACGAAATTTATAGTCTTCAATTAGAATTTGCATTTTTTTCAAAATTTATGACTAACTTATTCTCAAGTATCCGTTAATGGTTTTATGGTCGGAGATAGTACTTAAGAGAGGCAGAATAATAGCTGCCAACAAAGATTGTGTTCATTCATAGGAAAGTGACAATATCTATTGACTGCGAATGTATGAAAATTATAGTTATTGCTGTATTACATACGAATTAAGTGTTACAGCTTCATGCGTTATCGTTAATTGCCAGTGGGTTTCATAACAGTTAGAGCCTCCTCCAAGTAGACCAGTGTGAAGCTCCTGAAAAGTAGTTTTCTGTATTCAGAATTCTTACAAGATTGTAAAGAAATCGGTGCCAGAGAAAAGTGAAGTAGAAAGTGTGTGTGTGTGTGTGTGTGTGTGTGTGTTTGTTTGTTTATTTGTTTGTTTGTTTGTTTGTTTGTTTTCTCTTATCTAATCTTCTACATAACCTACACATTAACACTAAATTTCGAAATTTAGTGGATTTATTTATTTTTTTTGCATCAGATTTCAAATTTATAGTTATGGAATCTCCCTTTAGCAGCATTAAGTTTTCTAATAAAGCATATTAGTCTTTAGAATATAAGTGTTAATTGTGATGCTATACAGTTCGTTTTACATTTGCAGTTTTACTGTATTTTAATTCAAAC
Organism: Thereuonema tuberculata; assembly: GCA_023159025.1. Taxonomy (NCBI): domain Eukaryota; kingdom Metazoa; phylum Arthropoda; class Chilopoda; order Scutigeromorpha; family Scutigeridae; genus Thereuonema; species Thereuonema tuberculata. The sequence goes on from JAFIDM010000001.1 coordinate 7,875,274, forward strand.
CTGTATTTTTTTTGTTAATAATTTCTTTTAAAATTTTGTAATAATTATGTCTATTTTAATGTTCCTATTTTAATGTTATTTTAATAATTATTATTTTTTTAAAAATGTTATTTTAATAATTATTATTTTTTTTAAAATTCATATAACTTTTTTATATCTGATATTTTTAAGAGGTATTTATTTATTTTTAAAAATTCATATAACTTTTTTATATCTGATATTTTTAAGAGGTATTTATTTATTTTAAATCCGTATTATAAAATTATGATTAATACATCGGAAGCGCAGTGGTGCCTCAAAGGAAAAACTACACAATGAAAAACTCACCAATGAAGAAATAGTGAGAAAATTCAAGTGCCAGCAGTTTTTTTCATTTCATTTATTTTTTTCATTGGTGAGTTTTTCACTGTGTATTTTTTCCTTTGAGGCATCACTGCACTTCGGATGTATTGTCCATACTAGCCTCAGTACGGAGATTTTGTTATTTACTGTGACTTCTCCTGGCTGATGATCGCCAACGAGCATGAAACAGCTGTTCCAGGATGTCACTTGTGAATAATTTGGTCGCATCCATCGTTGTTTTTTAAATTATGATTTGTAATTCAAAATATTTCTCAGTATTGTTCAATTTCTAAAATTAATTGTTAATAAAATACTTGTTATTGTAAGCTTTATAATAAATTATTTTATTAAAGTGCTATTCTTATTTAATGGAATCTATTTGGTAATAAAAATTTAACAACACTAGAAATAAATGTGTTACAATCATCGAAATTTCTATTAACTTGATAATAAATAACATTAAACATTGAAATAAGCAAAGTAATATGTATTTTAAAAACAATTAAAACAATCAAACTGCTGCAAGTTTCATCCAAACCCATGATGTCTTCAGGATAAATACAGTAGACTCCCGATATTCCGCGGAGTTGGGTGGCGCGGCTATCGCGGATAAGTGAATTCCGCGGATAATCCAAAATAGGACGAAAAAGGACGAAAATCAAAACAAAAATGTTTTTAACATGTTTTATTTACATTAAAGTGGCAGTACAATTATTCTATTTTAATTTTCTTTAATTTCTTACTTTTTAAGAAAAAAAAATCGGTTAATAGTCTTTGTTTTTTCGTGAAACACGAAAACCCCTACTTGGATGTCGCTAAATCTGCCTCTTTTATTGTTTACCTTACTCTAGTTTTAAAAATTTTTGTTAATTCCGTAATTTGTTGTACAGTTATAAAAAATAGAAACCGGAGAGGTCCACGGATAATTCGCCAGAGGATAATCGGGAGTTTACTGTAATTACAAAAGACTTTGGTGCTTCAATATTCAAGTGAAAAGGAGTTGGTGATTGATGATCCTTCACTTCATGAACAGGGATTGTAAAAACCTCTTTTGACCAGTGGCCTGTGTATCCTTTAGCAAAGGGTCTGTGTACACTGCTAACACGTAACTCTGTCGCCAGCTCGGAGGACAGTGGCGATTGATGAGGAGGAGGCAGAAGAATGGTAGAGGTTTCTCCAAACTTGTGATTGGTTAGCCTCGCTGACTTCGTTGGGTGCCATTTAATGGTACGATTATATATTGTTGTACGCCTCTACTATATCCTCTAAAAACATCAATGTATCCATAACTTCCTGTGTAATAAAAATAACTCTTGCGATAAAAACGCAGACATGACGTCATTCCTGCGATGACGCAAGTCGTTGTCGCATCTCGCTGCCATATGCGCGCAGGCCATAAGAGATAAGAGAGTGTTGCTCTGCAAACAGCTCCTTTTATTTGCTATTTCCCCGCCTTTCTCGGGCTCAAAATCACGTGGTACACATTCATAGGTCAGTAAATCAGCAACTGACATCATCAAAATCTCCTTATTTGGAGATAGAGGGGTCATACCACCGAAGACTAAGAAAATGGAATTTGCTTCTTTTCTTTAAATTTAAATATTCTACTATTAAAAATGTATATCGAATAAAATCATAGATTACAATACAATTGGCCTCATCAATTGCTATTGAAAATAATTTATTTCTTAATGCAAAAAAAGAAAAAGATTTAAATTTGATGATTACGTAGCTGCAGTCATATTAAGTACTTTCTGCTAATATTCTTCTGTTCTCAACAGATTTACTTTAAATTCCTGACAAAAGCATTGAATATAAAGAATTATTGCTCTGTTACTTCCTTTCGTGAGGTACAGGTACCAATGGCGGAATGATGGATTTGCAATTCATATATTGATTAATTAATAATTTTCTTAGCTTAGCAATGAGCTGCAACGACAACAATCCTGATCTCATTACAAAATGTAATTCTGCAATTTCTAATAAACTATTGTATTTAAACAAAAACTAAATCGACTTTGATTCTAAAACCAAACTTTATCTAATTCTATTAATAGTCTACTCAAGGTTTTTCGAGGAAAAAATTAGTAATAAACTGGATTTTTCACATATCTTTTAATACCTTCTTTAACAACAAACTTAAAATCCCCACCAATCAGACTGGAAAATGGAGGCCGAAAATACTTTTTTTGAATTTTTCTCGAAAACGTTTGCATTCACAGGAAAATCATTCCAGTAGAAAAATAATGAACACAGTTTTCCAAACGAAAACGATTTTTAAAACTTTTTTCAAATAGAGTAACGATACAGCCTAAAAATGATGGTTTTTGAACTATTTTCATCCACAACAGACATTTACTTCGTTTTTGCCGATAGGCCTAAATACAAACGGGAAGGCTTGAGCAAAAAGCAAGGAAAGGCATGTGATTGGTTTGTAATTAAAACAAATAAGTGTTAATTTTTTTTATTTATTTTTTAATTCACAATGGCAGTATGTGAAAATACGTAATTTGGTTTAGTAGATTGGGGTTTTTTTCAGATTACTGAATCCTAACTACTTTCCTTGTTACTTTAAGATCTTGGTCCCAGTGGCGTAGCGTGGGGGGAGGGGGGCGGTCCGCCCCTGGCGGCACTTTTTTGGGGGGCGGCAAAATTTCATAATAAATAATAATAACATCCTGGAATCGGAACTAAAAATTTGAACCATTTAATAATTAATTCTCGCTGAATATTGTCGCGGTTTATAATGAATTTCTCCCTTGTTTTTATTTTGATTAGTTCACTTTATTTCAAACTTTTTAATTTCTTTTATTTTTTCTCTTTTTTATTTTTTGTTTTTCACGACTTTCTCCCTTTCGCTACTTTGTATCGTTCCTTTTGTAAGGAAAGAAAATCATGAATTGTAGTAGTGTAATTGAGTCAGTGTGAATTGGACGATTGATGTTGCAGATGTTTGAACTCTATTCTTTATATGAAAGAATTAATTCTCGCTGAATATTCGTGGTGAACAAAACCAAGTAAGTATTACAATTTTTATTTTTGTTTTCCTGCTAGTTAGAAGTATTTACTTTTTATTATACGGTCAATTTTGTAAGTAATTACTTATACTTAGTAATATTATTAAACATCTTCATCAACATACAAAAATAAATGTAATAATGTATACATTTATTCTAAAAATGCAAATTTTCAAGGAGAAAATCGTCTCCTCTTTTTCAAGCCTAACTACAGAATAAGTTGCGAAATTCTTAACAATCTCAGACTACATGCTACATAATAATAGCATGTACATGCAAGTTGGTAATAATAATTAATTACCAGAATAGAGTTTAAAATTTTCCAATAATAATCAACTTCTTTTAACAATCTAATTAATCAATCACAACCTTGTTATTGCAACCTAAATATAATTTTTGTACCAACTTTTTAGCTAATCCTACGATGCAAGAATTGACTTCAACTCCGTTTTTATAAATACAATGTTCCGCCACTTCAGATTTTTCTACCAATTTATTTCTAATACAGTAAACATGTTCAAGAACTCGTTCTTTTAATTTCCCCCAGATAAAATGCATCGCAATTCATATAATCCATCTTGTAAATTGTTCCCATTTCATTCTTTCTATCACTCATATTTAATTTACTACATAAAATATTTTTCATTTTATTATTATATTCACAACTCAATATCAATTTTAAACTTTCTACATATTTTTTTCAGAATCTTGAATCAGGACATTATTTGGGTATAAAAAGATATATAATAGAAAAGTATTTAAAAAGGATTGATGTAGAGCTACGAGTAACAAAGAAGATTTCATAAAGGAAATTGCAAATATGAAGACAATTCTTAAAAAGAATGGTTACAGAGAAAATTCATTAATAAAGCAATAAATAAATAATCTATCATACATGTAGAATAAAGGAATTGAAGATGTATTATGATAAAAGATTTTTTTTATTCCTTATTTCCTTTTTTTATTCCTTATTTATAAAATGTTTTTATCGATGATAATTACAGTTGGAATTTTCATTATAACTATATTGTTAAAAAACTACATACTTTCACTTATATGTTTTATTATTTAAAACATATCTACCCTTTAAAGCAAAAGCTTAGAATTTATAAAACATTAGTTGATTCTATTTTAGATTATGGATTAAATTGTTGGATTTTTTTAAATAAATATCAAATTGATAATATCAATAAATTGATTTAAAAAATTTTTAATAGCATTTACATTATTTAGAAAAACGAAACTTCTGAACAAAAATTAAAAACTCGTTATAAATATAAAATATTAAAAATAGAAGAAAAATTTATTTATAAAACTATTTTGAACAATTTTTACAAAATTAGACAAAAAACAAAACTACGATATTGGTATTTCGACTAGAAATAATTGGTTAAATATTTTTGAAATTAATAAACCAAATAATAATTTTGGTCTTAGATTAGACAATTATATCAAATTTAAATTGTTTAGTCAAATAAATTAGGAAAATTATACTAGTAATGGCATTAAATGCATTAAAAATCAATTAATCTAATGATAAAATAAGAAAAAACTTTTAATCTCTGCTCTTAATTCTTCAATAAGTCGTATAACAAATTTCCAGCACCTATAGCACAGGAGTATTTAGTCTAATTGCACCTAATAGGACTGGTTAACATTAAAAAAAAAAACAAATGCTGCGAGATTGATGCAGAACGCATACTGTAGTTGCAAAGTATACCAAAACAGTATAGCAAAGAGCATGAAAATTTTAAAAACTTTTAATAACTGAAACATAAAGCAATTTGTTTCTATATTTACAATAGGATTCAGATTTGTCCTGAATATAAACAGTTCTGATTTACAATGCGTTCTTACTCTTGATAGGATTTACTTACAGTTCCTGAAACTTGACTTGATAGTTATCTACAATAATAGCTTTAATATATTAATACTCCGATAAATTATTAACATAAAAGTACATACAAGGTATTATTATGAATAAACTATTACAACTATCATTTCTATAACAATTATACGCTTATAATATATATTAGCATATAATGCTGAGCCCTATAATAATAACTGTATGTGAACTATCAATTAAATTATAGCTATATACCTACATGATAATTTATTAATTAATTATCTATCTATCTATGAATCGATATGCCTATTCACTTGTATGGTTATCGAATTTACTCTCATTAATAAATCCTTTTGTCTAATCACTTGTATGAATATCGAATTTGCTCTCATCCGCAAATTCTAACACTTTACTCAATAGTAATTTAATAACTATGGATTTTGACTTTTCAACTATGTGTAATTTAAACACTTCCAGTATCTATTTAATTTCAGCTTGCTTATGCTTGAAATTATTTTCTACTAATTATTCCACTTAGTGATTCACGATATTTATATATATTTGCCCTCATTGATAAAATAAAATACTCAATTGAATACCATTCAATTTACTGACACAGAGTTAACTTTCCTTAGCGTGAAATTCTTTTCTCTTAATTCCCGCCAAAAGCAAATAGAAAAAAGTAACTTACAAAATGCTGTCTTCATACGCATTCCTCCTTGCGGTATAATAGTCACGAACCGTTGATTTAATAGAAGCACTTATTTAGTTGAATTCCACCACTTGAAGTTGGCACTTAAAAATTCACACTTTAACTCCTGGACAATTGCACTGGATTTCATTAAATCACTCGCTTTGCTTTACAATAAACCTTTGCGTCATGGATGTCTTCTCCGTAGACGTCACTTGCTTCTAATGTTGAAGAAGGAACTTTTTCTCCTATTAAATTTCTCCTAAGTTGACATAAGCTCTCCTGAATTTGTGTCCCCTTCTTAATATTGGAACTGTCCTTCGTCTTCGTCTTAGAATTAATTTTCGGACTTGTATCATTCTTCTATTTCAATTCAAATCTTTAGTACTCCTTAACCTTGGGATTATAATCGTATTAGCTATCCCGGATCTTCCGACTTCTCGATATTGCTTCTTGCAATAGACCGTTCTCGTTTTAACACTGCTACTGGCCTTCACCCCTTACTGACTTCGGAACTTGAGATAATCTAACTTCCCGAATCAAAGTTGACTTCTTTCTCACGATTTATTTAATCGCTACTGTTGTCCTTTTATAGTACTTGCTTCAACTAAAACTTCTATCTTCTTATGTAATTGCAAACTTAACACTTACAGCTTCCTTACTGCTATAATATCGGAACATCGGCTCTTCCCAAGGGCGTATATAAGGGGGGGGGGGCCGAGGGCCCCCCCCCCCCCCCAAAAAAAAAAAAATTTCCCCCCCCCCCTTTTTTTTTTTTTTTTTTTTTGGTTGAACAGATCTTGGGCCCCCCCCGAAAATATATTCTATATACGCCACTGGCTCTTCCATTCGTCCGACTTCTTTCCGTTGCCTCCTTTGTAAAGAGTGAACTCGGCTGACTAAAATTGTTTAATTAATAAACTCTTCCTTCTTCACTAAATACAAATTCCATTCGAACCAATTTCCGGATTCTTCCATCCGTGTTAATTATCAAAATTCCAATTCGCAGAGTTTGCCTTTACTCTGTTTAACACAATCTATGTTAAGTGCACGCAGTCTAATACTTTGTTAAGACAGTCACTTTGCTCACTGTCTCTTAGCTTATTCTCCATTCGACTACCACAGTTAAACTGCACGATCTCAAACGTCAATTTAATCGCGTGTTGCTTTATGCTACGTAATCAAATCAATTTAAATATTCAAATTAATTCAGTCGAGTCTCTCTCGATTGAAGAAAAAAAAAAAAAAAAATTCTTTTCAAGCAAAAAATAATTATTCATTTAATTAATTTAACTACAACTAATTAAATTATTTCACTGGAGATTAATAATTTAATATCACCAACAACAAAAAATAGCTTACAACTGAAAAAAAAAATATGTAGAAAGTTTAAAATTGACATTGGGTTAGGAATATAATAATAAATTAAAAAATATTTTATGAGTGATAGAAAATAAGAAATGGGAATAATTTACAAGATGGATTGTATGAATTGTGATGCAATTTATCTGGGGGAAAGTAAAAGAAAGAATTCTTGAACATAATTACTGTATAAGAAATAAATTGAAAAATCTGAAGTGGCGGAACATTGTATTTAAAAAAAACGCATTGTATTAATAATGAGATCAAAATTTTATGCGTTGAAAAAGATACGAAAATAAGAAAAATAATTGAAAGTATGTATATTAGAAATACGAGGGAGAAAAATTTAAATCTAAATGATGGAGTTGCAGTCAATACTTCCATTTTGAGTCGAGTTCAGTAACTTTTTTCGGTACTTTAGAACGTTGCTATTCATTTTTTTCCATGTCCACACATCGTTGGGAAAGACTGATAGCAGCTACAGGTAAAAGTTTAAAAAGGGTTCAGGATACGCGGTGGAGCGCAAGAGGCGATGCCGTAAATACGACACGGCATCATTACAAAGACATTTTGGTCACTCTGGAAAAACTGACAGAGACAGATGAAAGCTTAAACACAAGAACAGACGCAGGAACTTTGCTAGTTACGATGCAGTCATTTTCCTTTCTTTGTGTCTTGGGCCTCTGGTAACCTGTGCTACATGAAGTGAACGATGCACAAAACTATTTACAGACAAAGGGACTCGACATAAAACTGTGAGCTCAGAAAGTAACTGCTTTGCAGACGATACTGACAGAGAAACGAGAGGAATTAACAGACGGCGCTATAAGTTATGCAAAAAATATGTGTGAAGACCTTGGCATTTCCACGGAACCTCAGAGGCGCAAAATGAGAAGAAGATTTTGTGACGGAGATACAGATGCCAACTTGTCCCATGAAAATGAGTTGAGACGGAAACTGTTTTCTTCGTTAGATAGAATAATTGTGGAAATTCGTGAGAGGTTTCAGCAGCTACGGAATTTGGAGGAAAAGTTTGCCTATCTAACGCCGGCTATACTTCTAGATTCGGACGACACTGAATGTAATCTAGACTACGCATCTGCCGAAATTGACGAACAGGACTTCAAGCTCGAACGAGCTCGACTTCAGGATTTCATAGCTGCCACAAGCAACGAAAATAAATTAATTAATGTGGACCCACTGAGATTATTACAATTTATTATGAAATCCAAACTGGAAGATACTTTGCCCAATATTATAATAATGCTCCGAATATTCCTCACAATTGCCATAAGCAATGCCAGCTGTGAGAGAAGCTTTTCAAAGTTGAAGTTGATCAAAAATTATTTAAGATCAACGATAAGTACTTTAAGGCTAACCAATCTGGCTATCTTGTCTATTGAGCAAGAAGTATGTGATGCTATAGACATTAATAGTGAAATAAAAGAATTTGCTCTTATAAAAAGTAGACGAATAAAGTTTTAGTTAAAGACAGAAGTTTTATTTTTAATTCTATTAATTTCGAAATAAAAATATAAATCGTAACAGTATCATTCTAGTTCTAAAATTTCTGTAAATTATGCAGCCTTTTGGATTTAAACACCTAAATAAGGGGGCGGCGAATTTGGCCTCCGCCCCGGGCGGCTGAAACCTACGCTACGCCTGTAATGACTGCACCTTTTTCTGCTGGTGTTTCAGTATATTATTCTTGTAGTGCAGATGCAGCCGTTTGGTACATGACATGATACATCTCGATAAAAGCTTTGCAGCAGATTAAAGCAGCTTTTCTACAACAACAGGCAGCACCACCACATCTGTATGTGTATTGGCAGCTGATCAAGTTTAACCAGTTATCTAGAGAAATAGGCTGTTCAGTTATTACTAGAAAAAGCCGCTTTACTAATTTCTTCCATTCTCAGATCTCAGAGGATTTTAACGCCCTTCCACAATTGGACCTCATGGTAAACTCTGTAGGAGTATTGTCTTGCAGCCTCCTCGGTTGGTGAAAGTGAGGAGAGGTCATTGTATTCATAATCGTTGAGTGTATGCATGACTATCAAACATTTTTCAACTTGTTTTGGTGCATATATGATGCTGAACAGCCTACTTCAGCCTACATATTTTAATTTTAAGCCTACTTCAGACTTTATATTCAATGTGTTTGTTGTGTTTCACCCCAAAATTTTGCAACTTCTAAGCTGAAAGCATCTGCTTTACTTGATAAAGTGGTCCTTGATGAATCACTCCTGATTTTGGTTTCACACATGGAATGCTACCTTTAATGTTAACTATGTTTAATCCACCCAAATTTTTAACACTGAAATTAGCAATATCGAATGATGGTGAGTGAAAGACTTATTTTGATAAGCTGCTCTGAACTATTCAAAGAAGAGGTCCCAAATACTAATTTCACCTTTTTAACTAGCACACCTTCTTAAATTTAATAAAGTATCTAAAGGAATATTTGATTCTTATTAACTCTGCACAAATACGGACAAACCAAGACGAGGAGCTGTAAAAATCTTGACTTGGTGGTTGATGTAGTTTGGTACTGCATATTAGGGTGGGCCGAAAAAATTTAAAAATTTTTTTTTCAAGTCGTAATTCTGCGGAAAAGGTGCGAATTGGGGAGTAATTACTTGGAGAGTTTCTGATAAAGGTATCACTTCATTGATAAAGGCAAGTGCCAAAAGTGGTGATGGAATTAATGAAGCTTAATTAAAAGCTCATGGGATTTCAAACTCCATATTGAATGTAGAAAGCACTATAAAGAGATGATACTGTTAGGAAGACTGAGAGACTTCAAAACTCAGCTGGCAATTTTTAAATTCGCCAACCAAAGATATGCAGTAGGGTGAGCCGAAAAAATTCAAAATTTTTTTTTCAAGTCGTAATATCGCGGAAAAGTTGCGAATTGGGAGACTAAAAAGGGATAAAAAAAGAAATGAAATCGGTTTACATCTTCCGTTCGCGCATGTGCTCTAAAGTTTGCCGAAAGTTGGAAAAAATTCACATTTTTCCGATAATTTTAACATTTTTTATTTAGCCTCTTCCCGAATGTAATAGCTCAAATTCTTAGGTATTGGAACAACAGAAAATAATGTTTAAATATTATTTAAATCCATCAACATCTTCCGGTCGCACATTACCTTCAAAGTTAATGAAATTTTGAAAAAAAATTACAAATAAATATAGATCACAGTTCAAAGAGAAAAAAATACTAACAACTTACATGTTTGTTTGTTTTTTGTTTTGTTTTTTTGTTTTTTTATTGAATACAAGGTTAAATGTTTAAAAACAAATTATTTTAGACCATTAGTAATATTTATAAACAGATTTTTTTATTGAAAAAACAAAGTTTTTGTGTGAAGAGTCGTAAGTCCAAAAAACCGATTCTGACGTCTCTCATGTTATAAACAAAAACAAAATAAGAAGAGAAAAACAAAATGTTGGGCTGAATTGTGTAGTAAATCTGACGAATTTCCACCACAAGGTCTCTATTTGGATGGGAGGAGGGACGACACGTTAGTGGTAGATCTAGCTCATTCAAAAAGGTTCCGAAGAGTAAAAAAAGGAACAGCATTACTCGCTAATTCAAGAATCTGGTTCGGTCTTCATCGGCGTTATTACTCCAACTGCTGGAAGTTCTGAAGGTATTGTCACTTCTATTATTTCGTATCTGTCTGGTCGTGGTATTTCTCTTGAAATATTAGTTGTCATAGGATGTGATGGCACTGTTGTTAATACAGGTTTGAAAAACGGTCTGATTCGCCGAATCGAAATACATTTGGGGAAACCGTTACAATGGGCAGTTTGCCTTCTCCATTTCAATGAACTGCCATTCCGGCATCTGTTTCAATAACTAGACGGTAAATCAACGAGTCCGAACTCTTTGAGAGAGCCAATCGGTGAAAAGCTACGGGGCTGCGAAAAACGTCCAGTGATTGGCTTCAAGAGTATTGACTGTCTGATCCCCACAATAGACAAAAGTATACTAAGTAACGATCAGCAATATCTACTAGATATTTCCATGGCAATAAAGTCGGGAAACTGTAAAGAGGATTTGGCTGTACGAGATCCTGGTTCCTTGTCACACTCGAGGTAGTTGACAAACAGCAAATCGAACTCTCAGATTGTACTTAAGTGAAGAAAGTCCCACACCTGAACTTCAAGAAATATTTGTATTTATTTTAAAGTCATACATGCCAATGTGGTTTAGTATTAAAACAAGTAAATACTTTACAGAGGGACCAAAACTTGTGTACCAATCCATGCAATCTTCAAGGTACCTGCCTGAAGATTTACGTAATATTGTCGACCTTGTGATCTAAAGAAATTGCTTTTTCGCTCATCCAGAACATTTAATGACACAAGATAATACAAAAGAACATAAGAGACATCGGACTTCGACGAATTCTAAAGGTGAGACAGTTAGATCAAATGAGAACAACTATCAGAACATTCATGCCGCCAAAACTAAATTTCAAGGCTCAACACTACTCGGAAATAATTAACTGGATGGACTGTGATTTATCTTCTCCCCCATTATTAAAAGATATCAGTGACGACGAGATTAAATCACATATTCAAAGTGACTCAGTCCCTAATTGGGATATAACATTCAAGACATTCAGTTCAGTTCACACAGGCAGTTGAACGATGTGTGAAACTCGTGACAAAAGCCTCAGGAAAAGTTTCCGGAGCTGAGTCTAGGGATGGTTTTATCAGAACGACTCTGCTGTCAAGATCAACCATGCCTAACTTCTCCCATAAATCAGATTTCAAAGTACCTTCAGCTAAGAATGAGTGAAAACGGAGATGTTCAGTTGTTCAACATGAGTTTCTTGGACTTACGACTCTTCACGCAAAAACTTTATTTTTTCAATAAAAAAATCTGTTTATAAATATTAGTAATGGTCTAAAATAATTTGTTTTTAAACATTTAACCTTGTATTCAATAAAAAAAAAATAAAAAAAAAAACATGTAAGTTGTTAGTATTTTTTTCTCTTTGAACTGTGATCTATCTTTATTTGTAATTTTTTTTCAAAATTTCATTAACTTTGAAGGTAATGTGCTTTCCGGAAGATGTTGATGGATTTAAATAATATTTAAACATAATTTTCTGTTGTTCTAATACCTAAGAATTTGAGCTATTACATTCGGGAAGAGGCTAAATAAAAAATGTTAAAATTATCGGAAAAATGTGAATTTTTTCCAACTTTCGGCAAACTTTAGAGCACATGCGCAAACGGAAGATGTAAACCGATTTCATTTCTTTTTTTATCCCTTTTTAGTCTCCCCAATTCGCAACTTTTCCGCGGTATTACGACTTGAAAAAAAAATTTTGAATTTTTTCGGCTCACCCTACTGCATATCTTTGGTTGGCGAATTTAAAAATTGCCAGCTGAGTTTTGAAGTCTCTCAGTCTTCCTAACAGTATCATCTCTTTATAGTGCTTTCTACATTCAATATGGAGTTTGAAATCCCATGAGCTTTTAATTAAGCTTCATTAATTCCATCACCACTTTTGGCACTTGCCTTAATCAGAAACTCTCCAAGTAATTACTTCAAAAAGGAATCTATCACAAATCAAATACTTCTGAATATTTTCCATAGTTAGTCTTAGTGTTCACTAATGGCAAAGACAGTAAGTTCATTAACATCTACTAACAATCACGTTTATAATACCATTGGCATTCAATTCCTATAACAATGGATATCGGATTAATATTTATTAATAGGCCTACACAAATATAGCCTAAATGGAGAATATGATAAAAGAACAGAATCGTTAAACATATCATCATCCACATTTATATAAAAAAAGCTCTTAAAGCTGAATTTTATGTTGGGAGCTGAGAAAAAAGGTTTACAAAAGTCATGAAGGCCCTGTTTCACAATCACCTAGCAAATACAAGGCTGTTGTGAGAAAACCGTTAACCCTATGAAGAAATTTGTAAGCGCCTTTTTTGTAGAAAAAATTGTGTTTTTCATTTTATAGTGGAAATTCTTCCAATAAATACAGTCGGTTTCGAGAAAAATACAGAAAGGTGATATTCGGACGCATTTTGCAATATGGCGGACGAAGCTCTAGTCCGACAGTGGGGATTTTAAATAGCTTGTTGAGAAAAATATTAGAAAAGTCTGTGAAAAAAATCCAGCTTACTACTAAATTTTTCCTGTAAAGTCGAAAATATGATCTAATTTGACTGGACTATAATAAATCAGTGAAAATTTTTATTTTATCTTAATTTTTTTATAAATTATGCAATTTTTTCGTCTTTTCACAGGCTACAGATTAATGCTGATATTTTATTTATTTATTTATTTATTTATTTATTTATTTATTTATTTATTTATTTATTTATCAGTTGCCATCATTTAATTTCTTTCTGTATATCTGGGATACATTATTTTCCTATTTACGCTTTTTATGCATTTTATGCTTATTATTCTATTTAAGCATTATGCTTTTTTTTCTATTTACATTTTTAATAGATTGTTTTGTTTTGTCTTTTCATATTTATTGTATGCACAATTGTTTCTCCTTCTTTAATGTAACCTCCACTTACTCCCTGAACAGTTCTCATTATGACACTGAATGAAGATAAAGAATTTCATATGATCAGTCAAGTATAGACAAGGTCGTCCGTTACTCTGTTTTGTTCTAATGTCTAAATCAACCTCAACTGCATATAAGTTTCTTATTTAGAAAAGAATAAGTTTTGATTGAGAAATAAACAAAAATTCGAACTAAATTTATTTCTAGTATTTATTTTTTTTTTTCTAGATTCCACATGAAATCACAATTCTAGTGAAACTGAATAATGAAATTTGAAATGACAATTGCATCATTATTCAAAGAAAATGATAACTTATCAACAATTCAAACAAACGTCCCTTTTTTTTATGTATCCATTCACACAAAAAGAATGTTAAATAAGTTTTAGAAAGATGGTTAACGAAACTTGCTTAAAAACAGATTCAAAAGACAGCAATTTTTAATTTAAATTTCGTTTTTCTCTCGAATTCCATTTACCCAAACTTCGTATTTTTGACGATAGCTGTCGCCACGGACGTTCCCTAATGGCGGTGATTGCAGCATTGGCGAGAGTTAGATGTAATATATAAAACATTATTTTCCTTGCCCTGTTCTTAGAGATTATTTCTGATTAACGCTGGAAATTGAGGTGTAGCTTTTTAGATTTCGTCTCTTCACGAGTTGATATACGAAGCTATATTAGGGAATAGAATTTAAATAACAAACATATTGCCAAGTATAGACAAATCCAGTCAGTTCCTCCTTTGCCATGTGACTGCATTTCTTAAAATAGTTGGAAATCGGGTTTCTTTTTTCGCTGCTGGTTGAATGTTTTTCATTTTCTGATACGTAGTAATACTATCAGCGTCGCCCTGACGGTTGTGATGTAATTGTGCAAACCGATACGATGCGGGTGACCTCCAGTACGAATGTGAAAACCTCTTTTGAACAAGTCCTTGTAAGACCTATTTGAGGTTCGTCAAAAAAATTAATTACCTTTTCGACTTTATCAAAGAAATGCTTACATTAGCCGAATTGAGGGTTTCGACTGATTAGAAAGATTGTTTACTACTTTTAGTTTTTATCAGTTCAGATTTCGTTCCAGTTCCCTGAGGTGTAACGTATTTTCAACTTGCTTTATGTTGAAAATGGTAAAGGTATAAAATGCGATACAAAAGTAAAAGAGTTAAAATAAACAATCCAAACTATCTATTTTGTATTTTTATTCATTTTATCCGTTGATCATCATCTACGTTAATCTTAAGGCAGTTTTATTTATTTATTTATTTTTTATTTAATACTTCAAGCTAAACAAAAGTGGGAACCTCAATTTGAGAAATGTTACCTTGACTCCAATAGTTTATCCTATTAATAACTATTCCTGCTGATTGAAAATCTTTACAGATTGCATTTTATTATTTTTGATTGTAGAATATTAAAGTCTTACTCTTTCAAAGTTTTGAAATTTCCTTATTAAATATTCAGTATTTTAAAAATCTTATCTTCATATTTATTTATATGATAAAATTGTGCTTTTAAAGTCATGTTAGACTTCCAATTTGGTTGTTTTCTTCACAATAAGTTGTCCATTTGAAGTTATTTTTCAATATCCACCAACCCTTCCTTTAAATTTCAAAATAATACCCTGCAGGAATTAACTAGCTAATATGTTAGTTGTCCAATTCTACATTCATTAAATGGTGTGATGCATATTTTTATTCTCAGTAAATAAGTCTGAAAATGCAAATGTAATTTTCAATATATCAAATTGTGTGTGAATGTAATAACAAATTGTCGTCTTTCGTTTTGTTTTAGCTACCAAAACTTACTCTAATCAAAAACATCAAGACAATTAATGTCAATTCTGCTTGAACTAATATATCTCACTAAATTTATTTGTGTTTGAAAATTTTGGAGTTGGCTGTTAGTTATGTGAAGCTTCTAATACATTGAATTTCAAATTATACAGTTTGTTAACAAAGTTTTAAATTGCATTTTCAAATGCATGTATATAGTACTTGTATTTATTCTTTAGCTACTGTACTCTCTTTGTTACAGGTACAATAAATGGCTATAGGGTTTGACTGCATACATAGAAGTTTTCATTGTTCAGCTGTGGAGACATACATCCCAATATTCTCAGGAAAGTATACAGGTTGTAGTTGGCTGTTTACTCTCATCTTTGGTTTAATTTTAAAGGTATTCTATTCAAATTGAAAATACAAGTCAAATACTGAATAATGGTGTTTTGGAAGAATACATCTAATCAAAGTTGCATATAAATGAATTTATTACAAGCAGAATTTATGTTTTCAATAAATGACTTGATTAAGCCTACAGCAAAAGTTTTGAATTGTCTTATTTGTTCGTGGAATAGAGTTAAATTTTCTACAGTCCTTTTTTTGCTCCACATCACTGATTGAAAGACAGAATAT
Source organism: Thereuonema tuberculata (assembly GCA_023159025.1). Classification (NCBI taxonomy): domain Eukaryota; kingdom Metazoa; phylum Arthropoda; class Chilopoda; order Scutigeromorpha; family Scutigeridae; genus Thereuonema; species Thereuonema tuberculata. The sequence goes on from JAFIDM010000001.1 coordinate 7,891,509, forward strand.
TTGATTTGCTTAAGTTTTCAATATTTCATTTTGATGTTTAAAAAAAAGTGTTACTGTCTGTAAGATATAACACCCATTAAGATTTTAGTTGACATTCAAACAACTAGACTAGTTTTGAAAGTCTGAAGATTGTTTTGCTGTAAATAAATGACAACCTAGGCAAAATCAAAGTCTTATTGAAATATGGAAGCCATTGTGTTGGATTTGTCTTGAAAAATATTTTTAATTGTTGCTAAATTTCTAATTGTTTAAGTGCTTCATATTTTAGAGCAGATCCCTCATTTTGGTGAAATTTACTTTAATAAGGAAACAGTTATGACAATAATCAAAAAAATTCATTGATAGCATATTTACAAAGATGTAACTGATCACCATGGTACATTTTCGTATTGATTTTTAGTGCTACATAAACAAAAGGGATAACTGACTTTACCCTATTGTGAATGTGTGTGTGTGTATGTATGCATGGCTTTCCCCTTGTCCTATTACTGCACTCAAGAAATAAATTAAAACAATATAATTAGTATAAAAATTACTGTTGAAATTTTTACCTACATTGAATAATGTTCATTTATTCCATTACTGCAAATTTCTTTCTTTCTAATTTAGATTTACATATTCTCATTCATAATAATGAGCTGTATTACAAAACTTTCTTAAATTTCCTTATATTTTGAAAGCTGGTCTCAGACTTTTAAATTTAAATAACTAATCAACATGATCTCATACATTGAAATGAGTTGTTTATTAAAAGGTGCTTCTGAATACCAAATTTTATATATATTGTAAGCTGACCGTTTGATATCATTTCATGACCTTAGATATTGCCCTTGTTTTAGAAACATCTTTTAAGTTAAATTCATTGTGGGGGGAAAATAAAAACAAATCTTTGAATATCTGTCCATAGTTGTAATAACAATTTAACATTTTAAGTAAAAAAAAATGTTTAAATTTATCCATTTTAAATACAATATAAAAAGAGAAATAGGAAGAAAAAAATCCCAAAACTTGATTTGATGCTTGCATTTGCATCACTTAGAGAAGATTTTTTTAGTCTGGAATTGAAGTCCAGTGAGGTGTAAAAGTTTTGTTGTAATTCACTTATTATATTACGATTCAAAATTCAAAGCCTTCATAGTTATTGGAATTATAAAATAAGTAACAATTTCTAAGCACAAGCACTTGAAATAATTTGCTTTGTATGGACTAGTGAAAAGTACAGGCCAGTTTACAATTGAAAGCAGTTGTTACGAGTATATTGACAATATGCAGCTTGCAGCTAAGAATGCGATTAAATTTTTTTGTAGTAATTATTTCCTTGCTACTAGTCCTGTTTGTATTGCAACATTTGTGTTTCAATGCAAATAAAATATTTTTAACTAGCTGTACCTGAGTTGCAATGCCACTCAAAGAAAGAAAGTGTTTGTGTTTTAATTCTGTTTATTGAAGTGCTTTTGGATACACAATATTTTTTGTTTTTCCGTCTGGTGCATACACGAATAAATCAGAAGGTTTTCCGACATGTAAGCAGGCCACATACAGCTGTCCATGTGTGAAGCATGGATTTTCCAAATTTAGTCCACACACTTGTAACAGTTGTCCCTATGCTTTGTTGATGGTCATTGCAAATGCGAGTCGCACCGGGAACTGCAAACATTGAAACCGGAAGTACACTCATTTGTTGAAATGACTTGCGTACCAGATATTGTAAAATGGTTCTACTAATTCAGAAACCTTTGTGGGCGTGTGCACAACAACTCACCAAAGTTTCATCGCAATCTGATGAATGGTATAGGGACTCATACGGGACAAACAAACAAAGAAACATTCATTTTTATATATTAAGATAAAAGTTGCATATCAAATGTTGTATGTAACTTGTTTGAGGCAGCTTTTAGCACTTTTGGCCTTTCAACAATGTCTTATTTCCATAGGAAATCAACAATCTCAAGCAATATTTAGATTGAACTATAATATTTTCTATTTAAGATTGCACACCAAATGTTATATGTTACTCCTTTGGTGCTGTTTTTGGCAGTTTTAGCTAAAACATAAGATTGTTTCAGCCTTGCAATCTGTATTCTTGGGTATCTATAAGGCACAAGATGTTCAAAGATAATCCCCAGTAATAGAAATTACAATAGAGAAATTATGAGTCTGCAAAGCTTTCAAAAATCTTCAAACAAAGTAAAAATTAATTTGAAGCTGAACAAAGTTTTAAGTAAAGCAGAGGAGCATTAATTTAATGGCCTTTCACAAAATAGATAAACATAAATGTTTATTTATGAACAACTTGAAAAAAAAATTACATATGGTATTTAAAAAAAGAAAGGCAAAAATCTGCAAAGCAGTAGAACATGGAAAGAATTATTTAAAACTTTCAGAAAAGCTCTAAAAGAGAGGAAAAATAATGAACTAAATTCAACAATTTAATGCTTTCACAAAACTTTGGCAGTAATGTTGGCAAAAAATAATTTTTACCTTTATTCAGCTATCTTGTTCTTCACCTTCACTGATAATTATTTTGTTGATAATTTTAAAATTCCCAAGAACATATCTTTCATGCTTTGCTAATATTCATATTAGAATATGTTTATCAAACAAAATTTACAGTATTCAAGACACAGGCAATGTGTTTTTGCTGTTTTTTGTTCTCAATATTGGCTTTAGGGAGGAAATAAATATGATAATTTTACTACTGTATATATTGAAAAAAAATTAAAAATAACAAAAGTAATAATATTGAATCTTCTTGACTGTCCGGATAGCGCTATGTCTTGGAGGAAGACTTCCTTGCTGTTGTTCCATTCCTAGGTGTCAAATGAAACATAAGCAAGGAAGATTTCCTTCACAATGCACACCACTCAGCAGCCAAGAAGATTCATTGAGCAGCAGCTGTAGTAGCATTTCAAAAACCCCAAAAAATATTGTTTTATAAATATTTAAAGCCAAGCCTCATTTGCATTAATTTGATTTGCAAGACGCAGTTGCTTTAGTTGTTATTTTAAGATTCTTTCAATAATATAAGTTTCACTTGAAAAAGTAACTGGGATAATTCCATTGAAAAATGGTAAAATAAAAGTTTGTAAATTTTTTTGGTTATTTTTTTTATTGAATTAGTAGCAAATTTCATAACCTTTGTCGTCACTACTAACAGTTTTCTGTCAACAAGAAGGCTTAATGTGCGTGTTACTAAAATAACGAGAAATTGAAAATAAAACGCACTTGTAAACAGGATAAAAAGGAATAAAAAAGATGGTAGTTAACCGACAGTTTCAGAGTACTGAGCGTATTCCATCATTAGGGATGGCACAAACATACAGGACATCACAAGACACTTAGGACGACACGAAGTGGGAGTGAGGGAAATGAAGGGATGTTAGGGAGGCTTAGCAATAATGATGGGTGTTTTGCATGTCGGTGATAGGGTTGTATAACTTAAGCTGGATTATGTAGAAGAATTCAGCTAGGAGTCGGTGGGGTAGTTTATTGTAGTGGGAAAGGGGTTTCCCGATCTCTAACCATATGCATCAAAGAGCATAAACAAACCTTCACAAACACAGACCCCACACATTCATATACAGTAATGCACTGCAGTGAGACAGGATACACATCCAACTTCTCTGCTGCCAAACCCCTCTCCCACCGACTCCTAGCTGAATCCTTCTACGTAATCTAGCTTAAGGCATACAACCCTATCACCTGCGGGCAAAACGCCCGATACTATTGCTAAACCTCCCTAATCCCTTCATTTCCATCATTTCCACTATGCATTCCCACCTAATGTCGTACCAAGTGTCTTGTGATGTCCTATATGTTTGTGCCGTCCCTGATGATGGAATATGTTCAGTATTCCGAAATTATTGGTTAATTACCATCTTTTTTTATTCGTTTTTATCTTGTTTACTAGTGCGTTTTATTTTCAGTTTCTCTTTATCTTAACAGTTTTCTGTCAGAGCACTGTAGTATAATGTTTTGTGTCCTTCTTCTATACCATTTAATTACTTGAACTGTATCTCAGAAATTGATCATTTCTCATTATTAATACTTTTTTTCTGTACAATAAAGAAAAACAAAATTACAGAAACACTTAAAAATGAAAAATGATTGGGTTTCAGGATGTTGTACACCTTTACCCCCCCCCCCCAAGAATGATTGATATATTGTAATTCTCAATAGCTTCTGTACATTGATTTTGCATGTTTTAAGTTCATTTGCTTTTGTTGGTAAGTTTTCTTGAGCCGTCATGTTAAAATGAGAGTATCTATATACATATTTTTTTTTCTGAGCATATTTGGATTAAGGTTGCCTGTAATTTGCTTGAGGTTTATTGTATGGTAGAGGGAACCTTTCTGCTAAGGAAAAGGGTTTGGTTCCATGCACTAAAATGGAAGTTTCTGGAAATGCATTTCTTAAAAAATCATTATTGGCTATATGGGAGTTACTTCTAAAATTTAGTAAAATGAATACAATACTTAATACAATGTTGTAATAGAAACCTGAGCATTGATCTTCTTAAATTTCCTGAAATATGTGCTTTGTAGACTCTATATATAGTGGGGTTAAAGAAATTTAATTTGTATTGTAGCTTTATACTGCATTGTGTGGATAGCTCTTAAAAGCTGGGATTTTGTAATGGCTGTAATTCCCTGTCCACTATCGTGAATTTGGAGTTTGCCAAACATTACTTGGAGTCTATTGCCATTTTGTCAGTTTGCAGTGCCACAAGCAGTTTGCTAATTCAGAAAACAGCTTTGTGGGAATGGATAAGAAAGACATTTAGTTTTTATGTTTCTTGAATTGCTTTCTTGAGAACCAGTTCTGTTTGGTTACTAAATTGTTGATGTCAAATAAAGCAGTAGACTGTCAGACTGTTCCCATGATTGAAAATGAAGATAGTATAATTAAATGGCCAGTTGCTCATTAGCTTTTGACCATTAAATGTTTTCATCAAGATTAACTACTATCGAATCATAAGTGTTGTTGCTGAATGATAATCCATTGACATTGTAGTTAATAAGATGTTTATATGCTCTTGTTTTATGAGGTCATACTACAAAGCATTGAAAGATAATTGATATCCAAAAATTTCCCAAGCCTGAGAGAAGGTTTGTTGCATTTTTAATCTTATTTAATAAATGCAATTCTTGTTTAATATTTTGTGCAAATAAACTCAGCACTTAAAATGATACTTGAATAATTATCATTGGATGTATAATTAAAATCTTCAATAAATTATAGGTTTTTTAAGAAACAGTTTGTTAGGTTTTTACTTCCAAACAAAAACTCAAAAATTCTCAGTAAGATAAATGTTGTTATAAAGCTGTGTTGTAATCTGTCTGTATACAGTTAGTTGGCTTTTAAGTCTGCTGCAATGTCAGTAAAATCGTATAGATTGCATAGTCAAAATAATTATGAAGTTGGCAGTTTCTTAATCACAAACTAATAACTGCAATGAAACGCAAGTTAATGAATTGTTTTTATTATCCAACTAAAAATCATTTCTGATTGATATGCCAGAAATTTTGACCTGCAGCTTCCTATTCTTCAGTACAAGAGATTACGTAATTGGCACTAATCTCTCTAAGTAGATTTTAAAGTAATATAATTGTTACATATTTTGAAAAACCTTCCATCCAATTCTCATTATGTAGTAGTTCTGAAATGCATCATATACATAATTAGAATTACTGATCTGAAGTTTTGCAGGAATTTAGATTTTCACAGGCATTTTGATGTTTTGAGCCGTGCAGTGATGAATAATTATACACTCTTATATGGAATTTCAGTGCCTAATTTTTACCAGGTTATGGATATGACTATTCAGTCACCTAACACTTTCAACGACCAATAAAAATGTCGAAATCATATCAGTAGTCATGATATTATTTAAAATCACTGGTCAGTCATTTGGAAAATGAGTTATGTATGAGAGAGAGAGAGAGAAATGCAATTCATTAAAAGCGAATGAAAGCCTTTCAGACTATAAATATGCCAGCTAACTTTATAACTACATTTATATGTTAAAAACAAACAGGTTTTTAAAAATATTTTATTTTATTTTCTTCCAGTTTTAAGCTTTAGTTATATCACTTCCAATTAAAATAGTAGATTATTTGCTCGGAAACTAAAAATTTACAATTTTGAAATTAAGTACATAATAAATTAATGTAAGAAAATGAAATTTTGATCATAAATTAGAATGAAAAATTTGATGCAGTGACTAAAGATTTGGTATATTAATATTTTTTTTTCTGTTTCTTAATTAGATGAAGTATTAACTAATCCATTTAAACATAATGGATAAGGTAGGCACAGCAACTTAAAATACCCTTCAATCAGTTGCTTCGTAGCTAATTTCATTGATTGCATGCAGTATTTGCTTCTGTGTTTTAATATCGTTTCTTATTGTGTATTATTTTTTATGCATTACACTGGCCCTTATACAAAACTTTTTTCATAATTCCTACATCACAAGCTTTCAGTAGTGGCATGTATTGACTTTTTGCATTGTAAATTACATTCTTTATTGACACTTTTTATTTAGAATCTTATTTAATTTTCTAGAGGAAAGTTGAAAGGATGCTGGAGATGATGACAAAAACAAAGATAGTGGTTCAGTTTCAAATATATGCTATCAAATATAGCATGAAGAGACATAATGCCTTTTGTGCATTATAAGTTTCGGCTTTCGAGATTTTCATGAGTTCCTTCATCATATTGTAGATAAATAAAATTTTAACATTCAGGAGGTAAAAGAAGTTAGTCATGAATCATTAAATGCAACTGTTTCTGCAATATCTTATAATTTAAATTGTAAGCTGGTTAATAATTAAAAGCTTTATTATTTGTTAAGATGAACGTTTTGTTACAGCTTTTACAATGGACAAATCAAATTTTACAATTCTTTAAAAGAATTTCTTTTAAAGCTTTATTGATATGGGATGGGAAATGGCCATTTGATGAAATGAAATGCTTTTAGAAATCATTAATTAAAAAGATAAGACTAGAGTTGCAGTCGGTTAAATCATTTGTTAAGTTTCCAACTTAACAAATGTTTACGAACTAGCAACATTTTAAATTTTTTCTATCTGAAGTTTTCAAAAGGTATGAATATCTTGGAAGAAGTTTCACTGGTAAAGGACTGTACGTTACAGTGGTGAAAATCAGCAGGAATTGGCCCAATCTGAAAAGAAAAATTCTGATAGTAATAATGCATGATTATTAATAGATCTGAATGGGATTATCCACATAATTAGAACTGTCAGAATTGTTTATCAGCCAGATTGGAATTCTAGTAATTCCTTGACATTTTCCAAGATCACATCGTTGCGATGTATGATTGTCTGCCTGCTCTTCGGCATACTTCCCCCTCCAATTTCCTTATTTCTTAATTTTAATTTTCATTACTACTTTTTTTGAATTATCATTATTTTCATTGCTGCCTGGACAATAAAAGTTAATAACTCTGCAGCTGTTGAAGGAATTGTGCAGTGTGTGAATGGCAGCAATTACCACAATTATTTTTAAAGAAACAGTAGGAAGAAATTTGAGAACAACTATAATGAGAGAATAAGTTTATTTTGTATCACAATTTTTAAGCAAAATTTAGTAGTCATTACTTTTATCTTAGATAATAATTATATACGCCTGTTATTAATTGGTGTACAGTTTTTCTTGTGGTAAAGTAAAACTTGAAAAAATAATTTACATACTTTTATTTTATTTTTTAAAGTAATACCTAGTAGTTAAAAGCTTTTACTTTAATAAGCACATTGGACAAAACATTAGTCGCCCTCGGCTGAATGCGACTTATCAGTGTGTAATACCTCCGTGAGGCCGAAGAAGAGCTGAAATTCTGTCTGGAATGTATGCCACCAGTGTGCGGATGTAGTTCGCATCAATTTTCATCCACTCTTCCAATACAAATTCTGCAGTTCGGCTAGATTTGCTGGAAGGCTCTGGTGTCGTTTCACTCGTTGCTCCAAATAGTCCTACAGATTTTCTATTGGATTCAAATCTGAGAATTTGGCAGGCCAATCGAGATGTTCAAAGGCTTCAGAATGCTTATCGTTCCAATCAGATACACTTCCAACCCTCTGCCCTTCACAGTTGTCATCTTGGAAGATTGAAGTATCCATTTCATATTCAGTCTGGAGATGATGCAAAAAAAAGGCAGTATGTCATTGTGATCATCCTTCTGGTTCACTTATGACATTACCTCAACCAAAGAAAACAGTTTCTCGTAAGTGAAACACCCCCGGAACATCTCAGAGCCTCCCCAGCTTGAATGGACCTTAAACACAGTTCTCATCAAAGGATTCATGTGGCTAATGATGTACCCGTTGCCTTCCATCATTCAAGATCAAACAAAATCATGACTCACCCGAGGTGCTTCCTAGAATCGATAGTCTAATGTTTGTGGTGCCGTGTCCACTGTAGCCATGCAGCCTTGTGCTTAGCTATTAACATAAATCACTTTTGAGATACTCTGCTCCTGATACCCATGGCATGTAGTTCACTTCTAAATGTTTGTTTGGAAACAGCTTATAGAAGACCTATATTGTCTAATTGGAGCCATACTTGCTTGTTGCAAAGCAATTTACCCTCACAGTGGTTACTTATGGCGACAGTCCCTATGGGTGAGCAAAGTCTTTTTACCTCAGTTCTGGCAATAATTAGCTGGTGGAATGTGATTTTATGCCACTGCTGGAAGACTCTTTGAACAGTACATTTCGACACATGCAAAGTCAGGAACTTCTTGTATGCTGTGCCCCTTGGCTCGGCCAAACTTAATAACATCTTTTTGTCATTCATTCATATTTTTTATGTAACCTATGTATCACAGAGAGAATAACATACATGAGACACCAACCATTTCTGGTCACTGTATGAACCTCTTAGCATATGGTGTAGCTATTTGTGGAACACTTTTAATACTGGTAAGCCTGTGTTGATGTCTGAAGTAAGTAAACATCTTACAGCTGGAGGTGACTTAGCTTTTTGTCCGTTGTGCTTATTAAAAGTATGTACTTAAAAACTCCAAAATATCTTCCAAATTGAAGTATATCTTCAAAATTGTAAGATTAAAAGGTATAATATCAACAATTATTTAATTATGTAATTTTTATTGTAGTTGTTATCAGTTGTACTTTCCTAATAAAAATTTATTTATATTTTATATAATAAAATTATTAATTTTTTATTTTCTTCTACATCTCGATTTCGTTTGGCAATAAACATAACTTCACTAGAGGTTCATCAGAACTACTTGATGTCAGATTTGAAGGTAAACAGAATATTGCTTGTTTTGTGCAACTCTTGAACCGTATTAGGCAAAATACTTTAATATTTACACGATAATGAATCTGCATTGAAAGAATCTTTCAATTTTCATTGTTAATAATCTGTTTTTCTTTCCAAAAAGATGTGATTATCGGCATTTTCTGAAGTGAAGGATCGATAAATGTCATGTGATTCATGAACATCTCGAAATGATGCCATGGGGAGAAAATTAACTTGTAAACCTTTTCTTTAAGAAATGATTGAAAACAAACTCTGGAGCAAATAATGACCTAGATATGAAGAAGGATTAAAATTTTGATCAGTCACTTTCCAACTTTCAAAATAATAAAGTTTTAAATTAATGTTTTTAAAAATGAAAATGCCATTCAAATTCTTATTTTCTGATGGAGTCACATCACCATTATAATATACATTGGAGAATACTGTAATACAGCTAATATCGATTATGTTTATTAGCTAATAATTTACCAGTAAATATAAACTGCCAAATATAAAAATTTCACTTCCCAAATATAATAAAGCTACATAGATCAAATTTTTTGGGGATTAGTTAGATTTATGAAATAAATGAATGACTAAAACTTCTATTTCTGAAAAATAAACTTTATTTCATTTATAGCAAATCAGTAGCTGGCGTATCTTGCCTCTGAAGCAAAACATTGATTTCTGCTCCCATCACTGCAGATATAGTGTAATGAATAATCAAAGGATTTTGTGCATATGGTCCTCGTCAACAATGATAACATGATAGTGTTGGATTGCCATGAATATTGCATCAGGGTTCACCATTGCTTGTCAATGAATAAGAAGAGTCTTCTTTCTCAATCGTGTATTTGGAGAGGTCAGAACCATGTCAGTGTAAAGCCTGACCTGATGCATTCATTGATGCACATGCATATTATAATGCAGAATGAAAAGACCACACATATCCTTATAATATAATGCCACTCAGAAAGCTCTAGCTTCTGATAATGACCTTGTTTATGATGTCGTGGCATCTACTGAGAATCTCCATGAGTATCGACTACCTATCATAGAAAGTTTTTTATCATGAGGCACGATTCACAATGCCCTCTATATTATCACTTCTGGTAACGTTATCCTATCACTACTTGGATAGGATACAGTTATATACAGCTATCTGTAGTTTATATGGTGATAGTCTCGTTTTTACCTGGTGCATTCTTTATGAGTGTTTCAATTTTGTATCCAACATTGGATATTTGTGTTTTTGCATTGAATCTCAACATTTGTCAACCATTAAGTCTCAAATAATGAAAATGGGCATCATTTGTTTGTTATTCTTTAAAGAAAATATAATTTATTCGAAGTTACTATTGCTTAATGATTTGCTCATTAGATGCATAATATACTCTTCCTCAGTTCTTGCTCTGGTTCTGCCCACAATTCCGCTGATGTCTTCCTTTAATTATGAAAAAATAATTCACAGATTGGTCCTGTAACTATTTGTAATTAACAAATTAGTTTCATTACAAAAAAATATTGAGGCAGGATGTCGTAGGACATATATTTTGGAATGGTACTTTAAAAGGATCCCCTTACATCTAATGAGTTAAAGATGTTGCAAGTAGTAATAGAAGGAGGCTTAAATATAAATATCAAATATCGTGGACATCGTAAAAGAACATCTGTCATATAAGGAAAACATCGTACACTTAATCATGCCTTGAAATCCACATGACTGCGGTTACTCAAAATATGAATGAAAACCTATCAATTAATAAGTCAAAGAAATGCTTAAAAAAATTGAACTTTATATAATTTTCAATAACAACATGGTATAAGGAATTACAGTGCTAAATGACGTCATATATTTTTACAATCATTCATGAAGTTTTTCAATAGTAGATTTTGCTGAAATACCTGGAATGATTAATCTGTTACTTATTGCCAAACCCCTTTTCTTTCTTTTTTTTTTTTCTTCAAACTTTCTTAGTCAGTCTTCAGTTACAACTCAATAGTTACAAATATAAATACCTTTTTTTATTAAATGTACTAAATCTTTGAATTACTTAGTTAAAACTTACTCGGAACTGTTCTGCAACCCCTGTCTTGATTACCTAAAAATCATAGTCACACTTAACTAACAATCAGTGTGTCAGCTTTTGAGCAGTAACAAAAAATAAGCATTAGAAGGGATGGGCTGATGTTCCTTTGTTATTTTATAATAACCTTTCAGTTATTATTAGTTCATAGGTAAGCAGTAAAATTTACCTTATATTGAAAAACCATCTCTTCCATTTCCATCATTCTGCTTATGAAGTAAAATAAATAATGTATTTTATAAGAGAAATAAATTTAGAATTTGTAACAAGACATATATTGTCTTTGGAGCTTTTGAAGTGGGTTTTGTTTTGAATTACTTTCTTTAATCACAAGCATGCATGCCTAAGATTGCTTTTCTTTTCTTTTCTTTTGCTTGAATAATGCTGTTTTGCTTTATTAAATTGTCTCTTTGTAGTGTGTTTCATTTATTTTATGTGAGTGGTTTAGAAGCAAATTAGTTTATTTTCACACAATAAAAATTTATTTTATCTTTTGATGATAAATGGCTATTTTTGCAAAGTCAAAATACTGATATCAGTATTTGCTAATTTTATAACTAATTTTCAGACACCAGATTTGCATATTTTCTTCATTCTCACAAAGCAACATAAATTTCATTATTAAACTTTATTAGACATTTAAAAATTAAAAAAATGATTTGTACATATATATATATATATATTGTAGTGATACAGCATTACCCACTATTGACAATATTTTAAACTTTATACTCTTGAATTTATCGTGCTCATTTTGCTAGTTTTCATTCAGTCTAAATTATTTAAATATATCAATTGTTTATTTTGAATGTTTAAATAAGCGGTTAGTTGCTAAACCACTCAGTTTAATTTAGATAACAAATTTCAAATCTAACTTCCATTATACTTATTTTTGTATGTTTATGTAAGTAATGCAGCAATTACATATTTTACATTAATTCTTTTATTTTGAATAAGATATATTTTATTTAAAAATTTATTTGGACATTTTTGACTAATAAAAAGTTAACAGATTTTATTCAATACTATTCTAAATGTAAGAATAATTTTTAAAAGGAGAATATATATATATATATATATTTAGATTAAAATGTAAATTATAAAAATATCCAGAAGATGTGTCGTATCTTATTGAAATAGTTTAGTAATCTTTAATATCATATCAGTAAGAGCTGACAGTGATTCAGCTTCAATAGGCATTTGTAATTTCAAATATAATTTAATTTCAGTAACCATTATAAAATATAAACTGATACATGTTTAACTGATGATTGTGGAAATTTTTAATTTTTTTTTTTATAAATTTATTAACTATGTAATTAATTAGATTTATCTAGTTATGTTTTTTAGATTATTCAGCCAGTTTATTACTTTTGGAAAGGCCTTGAAAATACATCAAATAATTGATATTTTAATTTATATATAGATTCAGAGAGAATATTTGGTTGAATAATAATTGTGCGTATATTATTATTATTATTATAATAATCAGCTATAGCTTTAAAATATGAACAATTATGCTCATTTTCCGAAATTTTCTATATATGCAGCTTCTATTCATTATTTATTTATTTATTTTTTCTTTAATATTATTAAATGCTTGTTACTAAATAACAATCTTACTGTATTCTGTTAGGGTAATGCACCAGCCAAGAAAGGGCGAAAGAAACAACGCCCAAAACGTCCGCAAAATCCACTGGAGACTGCTGCAGTAGCAGCTGAAGTTTCAGTTACAACCATTGATACTTCCTTACAAACTACAAAGCCAGTTTCAGTGCTGACTACTAGTACCACTTCCGTAGCAGCAAAATCTACTTCTGGAACAACAACTGACTCTTCTGTAAAACCATCTGGTGTATGTTTACTTTCTGTTCCGAATCAGCCAGAGAGCACACAGGAACAGAGGGAAGGAACACCAGGAGGGGATTCCCAGGAGGGCAGTAAATCAAAAAACAAAAAGAAACATAAAAAGAATAAGAAGAAAACCGGCCAAGTAATAGCTGAAGGGAAGGAGCTACTTGGTGACCAAGCTTGTAAAGAGCAGAGTCCTGTACCTTTGCAATTGGTGAACACCTGTAGTTTGCCTTCGCCTCCTGAATTATCATTAATTAAAAAGAATAGTCAGTCAGTGTCCCAAGAGCCACCCAAGAACCAGTCAGTTAAGAAATCAAAGAAATCTAGAAAAAGGACTAACCAGAACACTGGTTTGAATGAAGAATGCAAAATCTTGTCTAATCTCCAAGAATCGTGTGATAACTTTTTGTGCACACACAAAGAAAGTGAATGTGTGAAGCAGAAAAAAGTAGCCACAGAATTCGGTAACAAGTTTGATATTTCTTCATTGCATTTTCTTAACGAAAACAGCTTTGATTTTTCAAAGTATCCTAGTGGCGACGAAGGACAGAGTGCATCAATTCCGCTCTTCAAGTACACTGAACCGGATACAGTAGATTTTGGGAAACCACTTCACCCAAAACCTCATATCCTAACTGAAATAGAGTTCACAGCACTTGATCAACTTAAGAATATACGAAAGTTAGCTCATGATACAAACCTATCAGAACGTTTGTTTTCCACGTACTCCTTTAAAGAAAACCAAGTCTCTGATTGCTTAAAGGACTTAACTGTGCCCGTTTTCACACATTCCATCAGTGAACCAGCATTCTCTGATGAACTAAAGCTGTTACAGATAAATAGAGATATAGCACGAGAAGCAAAACAGCATTTTAAGCCTAGAAATATATTTGATTTATCAGATTTAGCAGGCTCTTCCTTTGCAGATTCTCCCAGCGAATGTAAAATAACTGAAATTGAAGAACCATCTGACATAAATGTGAAAACCAGTTCATCCAGTGAAAAACGTTTGGAGGATCCTTTCACTAAAGATTCTGGTAGCATTGATAATACACAACATTATTTTGATTACACTTCTAAATCCAAGTTTGAGCCTTATTCCTTTGCAACGCAGAATTTTGCATCAGAGATAACACTTTTCAGGCCTTCCATTAGCTCTCTTCAACAGGAATTGAAGGAATCGACGGATCAGCTGAAAAATTTTATAGAATGTTTTCCTCCTGAGGGTGAGTCATCAACATTTGGAGAATTGAAGAGTTTCTCTGATGAAAACAATACTTCTGACTCTGATAGTAAAATCGTTTCCCCTAATAAGTCTACACTGTTTGAAGTAAAGTCACCCGAGTTTTCAGATTTTGGACATCTCGATCAGGCTAAAGCCAGTTCTCTGTCAAAAGAGAGTTTTAATGCAGCTGTAGGCAGCAAACATATTAATCAACCACAGTCTAGCACCGACGCTTCAGCAGAAGCTGCTTTCAACTGTCAGAAATTAAAGGAAGAAAATTCAAATGAGAAAACAAACTCATCAAACAGTAGCACAAAATTGCATGAGATATCCAGTCAAATTGAATCAGAAATTGAAAGTAATTATGTGTTATTTGAAAGTGGTAATATATTGAACGACTGGTACACAACTAAATGTGGCTCTCATGCTGAAGAAGCAGATTACCCCAATTCCTTGAAACACTCTGAAGCATCTGATACAATGGAAAATAAGCATTCAAAGAGTGAAACCAAGAATATTAAACCTGTGCTTCATGAAGGCAAGGAAACTCAGGCTTCCCCTGTCAAAGGTAATCGGACCCCTAAGAAATCACCTGCTAAAGCTGCAACTGAAAGCATCATTAAGAAAACGACTAAAGAGGTTCCTGTGGAAACACCAGAGACGCCATCAGTGCAACCATCTACACCATTATCAGAGTTGACTGACGGCCAGACAATGCAAAAAACTAAAGCTGAACTGAAAGCAGAACGAAGAGCTATCCAGGTCTTAGTTTTATTTAATTATTCTGCTTCTCATTTACAGTATTCCTTCTAATCTTATATGCTCATTCTCCTAGTTCTTTTTAGAAAATCATCTTTAATATTTTCTTTAATCTATAATTTAATTTTATGCTAACTTCATCTTCAGGCAGTTTGAAGTTAACATAAGAAGGATCAAATGATTTTATATATTAATCTTTTCATAAATTTGCTAAAAAGTGAATAAGTTATTAAAAATGAAATAAAACTAGCAAAAATATATTTAATAGAAATGGTATTTTCAAAATATAGGTATGATGATTTATAAATCAATGTTACTGTTCCTTTGCAGTTTGTAAGAGTTACACTATCATTCTGAATTAAATAAAAGTTTGGAAAATGATTCAAATAGTAAAGCCTCTTAAATGATACAAAATCAGTTTTCTAATCGAGCCAATTTATTAAAAATACTACAAAAATGGTATTATTTAAAAATTTACTTTATATCAATAATATACTTGAAGATATGATTATCTGTTCAATAAATGTGCAAGATTGTACATTGACAAATATTAAAATTTATTTATACAAATTTATTTTTTAAATTGAGTAAGCTTTTACAAACTGCAGTTACTTCTTTCTTGTACATAAAAGTATTAACAAGTATATTATCTCTGTGTAAACCTTTATGAAGATTTAAATAATTCTATCTCCTTACTTACTTCACTGATGAAAGCCACTGTAAAGGAGAATGCCATATTTATTTAAGTATTATGTAAAGTAACCAGGAAACATTCGAAATATTAGTCCATAGATCTTTTCCTAGTTTTAAAGAAAGCATTTATGCAAAATCTGGGGTATACAGATCTGCAAGACTGCATAAATGGACAGAAGGAAAACACTATATATTACACAAGTAAAACTTATCTAATATGGTGGTTTTTTTCTGGATCCCTTCCCCCCTTCAGGGAACAAAAAAGAAAAAGTGTATATGTTCAACTGCGTATATGTAAATGATGAAATTCAAAGCCTACTCTCGCCATGGATTTTAATATTGACATCATTTTACTTATAAATTTTCATTTACAGAAAGCAAAAATTAAAAAAAAAAAAAAAATGATTTTTTTACTGTTGTTACTCCTATGCATGAGTAGTTCAAAACAGGTATTATTTTTTTTTTTATTTGACTTCATTTAAAAATGGAGTCCATTGTTGTGTTATGGTTTCCGGCATTTTTGGCCTTTGCAGACAATTGCGGTAATTTTGATAACTCAGCTAAAAAAAATGATAGAAAGCCGTGGTAATAAACATTATTTTCAGCACATTACAAGCTACATTTTATGTCCTATACCTTTTTACCATATTTCTAATGCAAATGGCTGAAATTTAGAACCGAAACTGATATTCGCTTTTGAACAAAAATCAAAGTTCCGGTTTTTTTTTTAGCAGGAAGGAATGAAATATCAAAACTATAAATTTTTTTGAGAAAAGATATACATCCAAAGGTTAAGCAAAAAATATTTCAGCTCTGTTACTGGCTTCCTAATTTAGTTATAGCTCTTGAAAAATGCTC
>JAFIDM010000001.1:7908669-7935589 GCA_023159025.1 Thereuonema tuberculata
AACATTTTGTAAGTAAGTGTGTTTTATTTATTTTCACTTTTTCTTTGTTTCAATACATATACATTAAGCCTCCTTGTTATAATGTTGTTAGTTATCCTGTCATGATAGTCTTGTTTTACTTATAGTAAAAAAATTTTGCAGTGGAAAGTGGTTTGAGCTTTAGTTAGGTAATTTTCCGTCGATGAATATATTGTTGTTCTAGTTGTGAAAACTGACTTATGAACCAGGCAATCAAATTTCAACCTATTGGGAAAAGTTTGATTTTTTTACTCATTACAGCAGTTTACTTTCATGATTATTTTTTCAAAGAGCAAAGAAAACTGCATGAATAAAAAATAGTTGCTGAATTGACAATTTTCAATATTGAAAACTCAAAAATGTGTTTCTCTCTACTATAATTTGAAGTATTTAACATTTGTCATTGGACTGGTGGCTAATTATCCACAAGACTTTTTTTCAACTTCAACTTGTTTTGCTTTCCTTTTACAATAAATATATGTCAGAATTCAACACAACCTTCTGAAACTCATATGTACCAGGTAAGATTGGTGAATCTTGGAAATTTAAGAGAAACAATGAATTTTTTCCAACTTTCATTACTGTATATTGACAATCCTGATAGCCATTGACATTCATAAGAAATTCTCTTGGTGAATGTTGACAATCACAGAGAATCGACTGTTTATGTTGGAAAGAAAGCTTAAATTCAAAATGCAGCAGTTCCCTTCTAGCCCATAGGTTCAGAAGGCATTGGAGCCAAACTACCCATTGTCAGTCATTTGATGTTTTGTGTTCGTTTATCTTTGTTGTTTGGTTAAGAAGTTCTAAAACCTGCATTGTTGGTTCAGGATTCCTTTGTCTGTTTATTTTCTTTGTTTAAATGTATATGACTAAAGTGCCAATCATTCCTCAGGAGGTTGTGATGTCTGAATCAAATGATAGCGTACCATCAAACAGTTAAAATTACAGTATTGCTGTTCAGAGAGAATCAGTAGGGAAAAAAAGCAGCCAAACTTTTTATGCATAATACTTAAAATGTAGAGATGTCAAAAAACACAATCACCAGTAAGGAAAAGTATGGTTGTGTGAAGACAGCTGTGGGAATTGGAAGGTTCAGAATAAAAATGAATGAACCAAAATCCCTAAACTTCAATTCGAGAAAAAGATTTTAAAAGTTCTTAAGAAGGTCTATGGAATGCTGTTTATTATTTTAATACCTTTCAGACAGTATGGCATTTACTCATAAATACATAATATTTTTAAAAAATATATATCATCACCTATCTAAAGAGCTAGTTACTTAAAATGTGAAAAAAGTGAACTTGGTCAACTTTAACTCTTAATCCTCCAATTATTAAGGTGTGTAATTGATAACAAATGTATTGCAAGAATAATTTGAATGTAATGGATGCCATTTACTTACTTTTTATCCCTACCAGTAAAGGAATAAGAACTACTGGAGTTTACCCTTACTATCCAGCTATGGGAAACTTTTCCAGAATCATTGTAGGCATTGTGTAGCATATTGTGAAGGATTAAAGGCTGAATACTCCAGTATTTATCAGTCAGTAGTTGAATTGATAAGTTATTTTGTATATGTCGGAACCCGAAAAGCTAAAACAAGCAATAAAAAACTCGTCAAAAGGATAAATTGCGAGAAAATTCATGTGCACGCTTCACACGCTAAAAAAATTCATAGAGGCTGCGTGAAGAGTGCACATGAATTTCCTCGCAATTTATCCTTTTGGCGAGTTTTTTATTGCTTGTTTTAGCTTTTCGGGTTCCACATTGATTCCGACGTTTTCTCAAATAGGCCCGGGTAGCGAGACCTACTCGGTTGTGTACTGATGACTGCTCCTAGCTGATGATCGCCATATTAGCATGAAACAGCTCTACTAGGATGTCATTTAGTATACAATTTGGTCTCACCCTTTATATTGTTTTGTATATGATATCTGATTATCCTTCAAGTATGAAAGGTAAAGACTATGTCTTGGATTACCATGCTCTTGACAGAAACAACTCCTCCAAAAATCTTGGACACTGATCTGAAGCATATAGTAATCACGCCATTATATGTTGTGGCCATAAATAAGCTGTCCAGTGTGGGATAACCCTCATCTTTCATAAGCAAGGTTGTTTCCATGATAGTGACTTAACTGTCCATCATATCCTATTTGCTCCTTGTGCATTTAAGTTCAAGTGACAGGTCCAATTAACAATGCTCAAAGAAAATAGTCAAATAAATGATGATGGTGTTTCACTGCTTATATTATTACTTCAATAATGTAAAGAAATTTATTGAATTGCATTAAGCCTGTTTTACATTTACCATTTCACTCGCCATAAATGCAAGCCATAATGCAGAACATGTCGAGGTAGATTGCGAGTGATTAGTGCACCGCTTTACACTTACCATAACGCCTTCCATCAAACGGAACATTTACACTTCTCAATTGTCATCATGCTTACGTTTTATTTACGAAAAAAATAGCATTGATTTATATAAAAACCATTTAGTCAATGCATCGGATAGGTGAAAGAATGTTTTTAATTAATTAAAATAGGAAATATTCATGTTTTTTTTATCGTTTTTTGTTTCTTTGTTTTCAGTTTCGATAAATAATTCAGTCTCGTTAAATCTCGATCATCGGCGATATCTTTTCAAGATCTCGGATCGCTGTCGATTCGAATTTTCAAGCCGAAATTCTGAAATGATTTTGATTAATAATGTAACATTTTATGAAAGCATCCACGAAAACATAAGGAAAAGATGCCCTCCGATCGTGAAAATCATTTTTGTAATCGGTAATTTTGAATAAATAGATATAAATCGATTGGACTTCCAAGTTCTACAATTCGTCACCAGGAGCGCTAGTGTCGATGTCCAGCCATCTGATGTCGCGCCATCTCTTCGAAAATAGAGCACGGGCTATCTGCCGGAATGTGCTCGACATATGTGATGGCGAGGTGATGGCGAGTGAAATAGTAAATGTAATACGGGCTTTAGGGTTCAATCTGCCAGATACAACAACATTGAGTGTTGACAGTTTCACCAAGTTAAAAACAGACTTCATCACTCAACAGAATGTTCTAGACCTATTTATCTTCCTCAGTGAATGCCAAAAAAATCAACACATGCCTTAAGTGGTTGTTGGCATCTTATGTGTTAACTGCTATGTGTAAGTCTTTTTACAGAGATAGCAGTGAAACACTTTGTGGAAAGTCTTCCACAGGACTAAGTAGGGAAGAATTCCATGGAAAAAATTCTTGTTTTAGGAAGTATGCCTATCAATTTCTGATTGTTCTTTCCCTTGCACAAAATTATGCAGAAAAGGCATATTTTAATTAAAGTCACCTGAGGAAAAATGTTCACAAATTACACTTATCATCTGCTTCTGATCTTACTTTACTCCTGATGAATGACTGGCACTAACCTAGTTTGACTTCGGTACCTTTCAGACGTATTGGGCTAGAGGCAAAATGCTGCATTTTGAGCTTAACATAATACGTAAGCTACTCTGCGATTGTTGACATTCACCAGAATATTCCTTTTCAGTTGTTGACATATATATTTAGTAAAATTTGTGGGTGTGTTATTCTTAAAAGTTTGGCTGATGCTTTTTTTATGATTCTCTATGAATAGGAGTACTTTAAATACAGTCAAACTCGGCTATAACACGGTTGTTTATATTGCGAATTCTGATATAACGTGATTTGGTCTTGGACCCCTTCTATTTTGGAAAAGGTGTAAAATTGCAAAACTGCAAAATTTACCATATTTTCGCCCAAAAAGTACGAAAATCGATTGATTTTAGAGAACTGCTCACGATTTGCTACTTACAATTAATACTTACTGGGTAATACCGCTAATCCCAAGGTGGTGGCGCCAAACCATACGAAAAAAGAAAAATGAAGATTTTGGCTAATATAACCCATCAAAGTGTTGAAAAGGTAATGATTTATAAATATTTATAAATATAAAATTCTTTCACATTGCTCTGAATGATGTAGGTAATCGCGAAATGACCATTTTAAATCGATTTGGAATTGTGTGGGCGATAATAGGGTTCGAGTATACGACATTTGACATTGCGAAGTAAAAAAAGCTCGGGCAGATCGCGATCTTCGAGATCTTGGATCCGATAGATCGCGATATAGCTGAGTTTGACTGTATAACTGTTTTGATGGTACATGTCATTTGATTCAGATTGGCCCTGTTGTGTTTTTGAGTTTAAGCTTTGGTACCAACATATAATACACAACCAGTTTTCTGTAATTGTTAACATCATCAGGACAATATACGATTGTTGCTGACAAACATTGGAAAATTCAATTGTAGCATGTACAATTGTACATATATAGACAGGGTACCAAAACACTCTGTACAAATTTTAATGGGATATAGGAGCACCAAGACAAACCTTTTTCCTCTAAAAATGTATGACTGCTGATGGCAACCTTCGGTGCTAAAGCCGCTATCATTAAAATTAATGGGTTTAGACGTTAAGTAAATATTGTGGATTTGGTTATAATATCTTTTTTTGTGAAAATGGAAAATTTGTATTGTTTGTATTCAGCAGATTTTATAATTTGAAGATAAATGTAGCCTTTGTGTTAATTTCACAACTTAGAATGCTATTTTGAATTTTTATTTTTTTTATGGAAAGTAGGCTTTAAGTACTTTCAGGAAATTGCAAATTTCAATTCTGATTTCATTTACGATTTCAATTTGTTCAAAATGTATTCTATTTGTAAAACTTCTAGACTTTTTCTTGATGTGCCTGTAAAATAAACAACTTGTGAAAACCACGTAAGTCAAAATTTTTCGAAAAAATGTTTAATGCAGTTTAAGATGGAAAACGTTGTATGTCACCTCTGAATGCTAAAAGTTGGTAAAACTGAGCGTTTTAGTGCTCTAGTGGCGAAAAAAGAAACCACGTAAATCAATTTTTTTTTTCTGCCTACTGTAAAATTTGTGTTTTTTGACTTACGTGATTTTCACAATAGGACAATATGTACAATTTTTCTGGATTTTTAAAAAAAAAATTTTTATCCCTATAAACCTTTAATATCAATCTTCATTAATTAAGTAGGTAAAAATATCATTAATTTATCTAACTGAATCACTATTTTTTTATACTTGACCGAATTGCATAAAGTGAAAAAGGACGATAAAATGCATTGCTTGAGTAACTTGACTACATAAGTGTAGTAGCCAAATGGGCACAGCTGAATATCAAGGCAAGGCCATGCAGCATGAACCTGATTTAAATGCCATTGTGATATTGGATATTTTTCTCTTGTTTTGTCTTCCTAGAGTACTCTTGCACCATTAAAAAAAAGAAAGCGCATATCGAAATGTGTATGCCATCAAAGAAGCAAAACAAACATAAATGTAGTAAATTCCATATCTAAGAAAAACGGGCTTTTTAATTCTTGCCGATTATTTGGCTATTAGGATGCTAGTAATCAGTTAGCAAGAGTTGTTCAATTTATTATTTAATTACAAACAAAGCTTCTAGATACTTCTTTCAAATTTACATAATTTACTTTTGAATTAAATTTTAAATCTTTTTAGGAAGGACATATATTCTTGTAATAATAATGAAGTTTAATGTATGCTGGTGAAATTTAGAAAAGGAACTAGACATAATGTTGTAAATGCATTATTAGTATTCCTTTTCTTTTCATGTTTCACCAGTACACTTTAAACTTCATTTTTTATTCCTGAATGAGACCTCCGTGTTTTTAATGCTCTACTTAAATACTTCTTTGCCAGATGCACAGTTGACTTAAGGTTTGGATATTGTATTGACAACGGCAATTTTGTGCTATTGTTATTTGTTGCTAGATGCTTCATTTGCAGGAACAGGAGGCAGTGAATAAGTTTATGGCTTCTAAGTTCTTCATGAATTTTAATAAATCTTCGTAAGGACAAATCTATATCAATTCCCATTAGTAGTAATTTAAGGTTTAGCTGTTAAAAAATGGTATTCCTTTTTTATGTATACTTCTGTACAGTGATCACTAATTTAAATTTGTGGAGTATTCTAAAAATTTCATGGTGTAAAAGAATTCTGTAAATTCCTAGCAATGTTTCCTCTGCTTTGCATTTCAAAAGAAGTAGCCTGTAGATCTAAATCAAAGTTATAAATATGATGAATTAGCAATAAGATTAAACAATGAAAAAGTAGTCACTAAGAAGATTGTTGTTGGTTTTTGTTTTGTTTTTTCCCCTTATTTTAAATTAATTTATTCACAATATAGAAATTTTATACATTGTTTGTTTGTTTTTTCTTGATAAAAGGGATTTGTGAACTAAAATCTTAACAACTAATTAGAAAGTTGTGTGAATTATTTATTTTTGAGTAAATATGAATCTTCTATCTCTGATTAATTGAATAGCTCTACAGTATTTGTATTAAGTTTGCAAAAATAATCAATCGAATGATTGTGAAATGAAGAATTTTTATACTGCTAACATTTATTTCATCCATTTTTAGCCTTTAAGTTACTCTTGTCTTTTTCAAGTATTATTAATGTGATTTTATATGTAAAAAAATAAACAAGATTTCAATATTGCAGGAAGCTCAAAGAGCCGCTAAAGGAGACAAGAAAAAGAATGATGGCTCTTCTAATCAAAACAAATCAGAACAAGGTAAAACTGATTAACTGATAAGTAATTAATATAGTGTAATTAAATTCATTATTTTGTTAACTAGATATTCCATGCTATTATTGAATTTCATACTAATGTGTGAAGCATGTTTCTGATTTCTCTACATTATTTTTCATTTGCATATTGCAGTCAGCAATTCATAAACCATTTTGTTAAATTCTCTTAACAGAATGTTTCTTGTTTGGATTCTTAATCAAGAAACTCATTCATTTGTCATTCACAAATGTAAACTTTTTGCAACTTTATTTTTTGTTTGAATCACTTTGATTTTATTTATTTTTTTATCTGGAATTTTTTTCAGTAGTACTTCATGTCTTTTTTATTGAGCTGGTGAAGTACAGCTGACGAATTTTGTTGCCTTTTTAGCTTTCTTAGTGAACTTGAAATTGCTTGACATAAACTATTTTGTTCAGTTAGAACAGTCAGATGTGACCTTGTATCTTACACAGTTAAGCCTTATTGATCTTCATTCTTTGTTGATCTGGTTTTGCTGAAAAATTAATATGCTGATATAGAACACTTTGTACCAATGCTTTCATAATTGTTTTGTCGTAATTTGATTCAGTAGAATCAAAGTATTATAGAAAAAAAAAACTAATGAAACAAAGTTGGCGATGAAGCTTCAAAGTAGTTGTTACCAGAGCTGCTTCTTTCATCCTTTGTCTGTTTTGTTTTCAATAGCAGAAATTTATTTT
This sequence comes from Thereuonema tuberculata, assembly GCA_023159025.1. Classification (NCBI taxonomy): domain Eukaryota; kingdom Metazoa; phylum Arthropoda; class Chilopoda; order Scutigeromorpha; family Scutigeridae; genus Thereuonema; species Thereuonema tuberculata. The sequence continues at coordinate 7,916,047 of JAFIDM010000001.1, forward strand.
CATTGTGGATGGTAATGTGTTTTAGGTACTTAATAAATCTGTTTAGCTTGTTTCATAGTTTTTAAAGCTTAATCTATTACTGATAAAGAAATATTTTCAACATTGTTTCACATAGAATAGCATATTGAGAGGATGGGGAGAAAACTAACGGAAAGGTTGATTGATTCAAGTTTAAAAGTTTTCAATCCATTCCATAATGAAATACTTTTCTTGACAACAACAACAATAAAACTTATTGCGCATTCTGAAATAATGGAGAAATCTCAATAACTTCAAAATTATATTCCTTGATGTTGATTAATTTATTTTTCTAAATGATTTATCAGATTTATTAACTGAACAATTTATTGCGTTCAGAATTTACTTCCAGGATAAATGGGATTTTCAGTTTCTGTACATTATTATTATTACTGTACAATTGTTGACTTTGTCATTAAGATTTTTTTTCTCAAATGCAGATGCAGGAAGCCCCACATCCAGCACAGAAGCTGGAGAGATTGTTAAATCCAAGGCTGAACTGAGAGCTGAACGGCGTGCTTTGCAGGAAGCTCAGAGGGCTGCAAAAGCAGCAAAAAAAGCTGAAGAAGGGCAGAAAACTGCTCCTAAAAAGCCTGCAGCTTCTGCTAGTAAAGAAGGTAAGAGTTAATTGTAAGCTTTTTTGGAAGTTAAAATGAAGTTGCCAGAGGTTTTATAATAACTTTCTTGAATGTCTATTATTTGGTCAAGTACTTTTTATGCTATAAGTAGGGAAAGGCCTGGATTTTTATGACCTAAAAATCTTAAATATATACACGAGGGGCGATTGAAAAGTAATTCAGTAAATTAAATTCAACACGATTCAATTCTAAAAGTAAAATAAAATAAATAATATAAAAAACGCTACATGACATTTTAAAACCTCTTCTATTTGTTTTTTTTTCTCAAATACTCAAACAATTAAAAGATTAAAAATAAAATTAAAAACAAGCCTCCCCCCCCCTATAATCCTTAAAATGTAAGATACAACCTTATTAGTTGATCGTCAAAGTGAGCATTAAGGTTTTATCAATGCATTCATTATATTACAGAAAGGTTAATTACAGATATTGAAGGTTATTCAGAATTTTAATTTATCTTATAATCTGAATTTTATTATTGACAGATTCGAAGGAAAGTCTGCCTACTACTTCTGATCAGCAGAGAGATGTAAAAAGTTCCAAGGAATCATCACCTTGTTCTGTTACACACGTCTTTCCTCAGAGAACCAAGGTACAAAGGAAAGTGCAGCTGTTTGAACATCTACATCAATATGAGCGTGAAGTTTCATTAACTCAAGGAATTCCGTGAGTACCTTTCAGAAACCTTACATGACATGTCATTTAAGGATTGCTGTAATAAATTTAGAATTTCTTCGTTCTTCATTATTGTTGAGCTGGATCAATAAAAAAAAGTTGTAATTAGGAGGGTTTCTAGAACATCAATCAAAATTGAATGCAAAATGAAAAAAAAAACACAAGCAGAATAGAACAAAGATCATTATATCTTAAATGCTCCAACCTTACCCAACATACTCATTGGTTGTATCGAATCCAGCTTCTGTGGACAAAACTAAGTTTCAGAAATCCCAGAAGCCTGAGGATTGGTTGGTAAGTATATCATCTGTGATTGGCTAATCCTTTCAAAAGCATCAAAATAAGAAGATACGTAATTAGTTAGCTACAGCAAACTAATAAATAAACAGCAAGCTTATTCAACAAGCGGAATGAAAGGGAAAAAGCAAAAACAAAGATTGACAAACATGGCATCACTCTGACTCACAGGTTTTAGAAGAATTTTTACAGTCTGAAATAAAAAAAAAGATGATTCGGATAGTGAAGCAGAGTTATCTACTGTCCTCCAAATGAGAGATGGCCGCCCTGTTTTTGTGAGATCTGCGCATGTATGATCGATTAGTCTGGTCAGGCACTTCCGTCTGATTTTATGACAGGACGCCGCCATTACGGAATTGCTTGTTACTTTGCAAAAGAGCATTGTATTTATAAATAATATAAATTGTAACTGGTATTGAAATAACGCTAAATAGTCGAGAGAAGTTTTAATTTGGCGTTATCAACATGTCTTTCTCAGTGAAAACAGACGACGGCGTCCATTGTGACAGGAAAACATAATTGATCAGCTACCGGAAGGGCTGCGCAGTTCAAACTTCCGTCGGCCATCTCTCATGTGGAGGACAATAGTCATTTGAGGAACTTTTGGATCAGGAATTGCTTCATGAAAAAGCAAATTACAATGGCAGTAGTTCATCTTCTGATGGCGATAGTAACAATCTTTTAGATATGGCCGAAAATCAATCATCTCGTAGATTTTCAAAGTGTAGAATGGCCTTAAACTGCATTACTTCCAATATAAATTATCTCTGTTTTGATGTAATAAAAAGAAAATATTTATTTATTTTTTGGAGTATTATAGGAGTCGCAATGCTTGGTATGATAAGGGCAGCAAAAGTTGGCGCCTCTGCATTACAAATATCTCAAAATATCAAAATCAAATGGCCGAAATGACCAAGAAAACTTAAGAGACAGAGTTCGTTTTAAAAAAATTTTGAAAATACAATACGCTAGCTGAAATATTTTGTGCAATTTCAATGCCATAATATTAAACTTTAATTTGGCTATTTTTAACTTTATTTATTTTAAATTATTTTCTATTTCAGGCTTTTGAAAAAAAAACTTTTTGTTAAAATATGCAACAAAAATTGAGTTTAATAATTTTTTTCAAAAATAAATTTAAGAATTTCAAAATAAACTTACGTGCATTTGAAAGTTCAATTGTTTATTTATACACACCAAAAAAATTATGATCACAGTAAGTTTTTTATTAATTAATTTTTTTCAAAGACGTTTACAAATAAGGCAAAAACATGGCCTTCCACAAAGGGCTAAATAACATTGTCAGAGCTCTTATTTTCCTGAACATGGACGTGCAGTCCACGTCCAAAACTTCCGAGTACTACACCACCCTCACCTGGTTGATCTCCAGAGAAGAATTTTTCATTTGTCAACGCCAGGAAAGCTTTTACTTACTTTTAGTTTTTATGTCCTTATGGTATATATAAACGTTGTAATTTGGATACTTTGGATACATCAATTTTTATATATTTTAAGATCTGCTTGTGTCTTGTTAGATTTGGCTCAGGGACTGTACACCCAGCTGTAATACGTCTTGGACTTCAGTATGCAGAAGGTGTTGTTTGTGGATCTAATGCAAGATGTGTTGCGTTATTGTTTGCCCTAAAAGAGGTAAAATGCATCTATCAGTGATGTGTAGTTTGTTGTTTGAACAATTTTAACATTTGACAAGATGTAAAGTATATTTTTTTTTTCTTTTTTCCTTTTTTTCTTTGTAGGTCATACAAGACTATGTTACACCTCCTCAGAAGGAGTTATCAAGGGATTTAGAAGGGAAATTAGAAAGATATAGCAGGTATTGGATTTTCTTATTCCTTTTAATTATTCTCAAAGAACAAAACAAAAAAATGCTGTGTGAACTGCGATTAATTTATTGATGGATTTAGAAAAAATGTAGTTTTGCATTCCAATGTCTTTCATCAGAATTTTGGATATTCTGGTGAGCTACATTGAGTGTCGTAATAATTATTTTACAGCCGTGCTGGAGTGGCCGTGCGGTCTAGACAGCGGTCTGCCGTTGCGGCCAGTGTGCCAGTACCCGGGTTCGAATCCCGGTCGTGGCTTGGTTGTTTCTTTCTTCTTCTGTGTTTCGTCCGTTTCTGCGGGTATAGCGTGAGCTGCCTCCTATGGCGTACCCTGGGCAACGTTTCGTCGGCTAAATACTCACATTTCTCGCCCCTTGTTGAGGCCAATAGTTTAAGTACTAAGCGCCCGGGCGTTGGCTAAAAAAAAAAAAAAAAAATTATTTTACATCACATACATTATTATCACGATAAATAAGCTGAAGGGCTTTTTGACTGATAGATGGATAAGAATTTGAGAAATAAGTATTCATTCCAGCAATTGCTCACAAAATAAAATCAGTTTAAAAAAATTATAAATTTTAATAAATTTTATCAGTTTTTTGTATTGAGAGTTTTTTGTATTTTGTATTGAAAGCAATATATCCAGTTGATTTGGTAAAATACTAGTAACAATGCATTTCAAAGCGGCTCCTCCTTGATGATTGTTGAAGAATAGTTCATAATTTTTTTAAGTTCTTTCTCAAAAAGGGAACGATCAAGTATTTTCTATTCCTAGAACGTGGATATATGGTGAACAGTTTGAATTCAGAGAAAAGGGTGCAAATGAATTTGCAAATTCGCACCTTGTAATTTGAGATTTCAAGCTGTCCCATAGTCCTGTTGAATTATTTATTGGTATCTTTAAGTTAACAAACTTAATTATGATAAATACCTAAGCCAATTATGATCAAATCTTTCAAGTTCCAAAGTTTTTGTCGGTTTAAATCTTTCAAGTTATAGTTTTGTGAATGGAATTACCTCTTTATTAATTTTAGTGAAACAGTTTGTAAGAAACTATTAATCACAAAATTCTTCTGTTTCTATAATACATCACAGAATCTAGCTAGTGCTGTCAGTTCCGAAATCAGTACTATATTAGAATGCAGATTTTTTTTTAATCGCTTGTTTAGCTTTTTAAAATGCATTTTGTACTTAATCCCATGGAAACTGTTGATATTTTCTTTTTTTTTTTTTTAGGCTTCTGATACTTGTATCAGTAGCCTTCTAATCCTGGTTTGTTCGTCTGTCTGTGGACAAGTATCATTAAAATATCATTGAATTATCATTAGCAACAATCACAGCAATTGCGTCTTTTGCATGCGCAACAGTCACATTTATAATAATAAGGAAAATGCGAAGCATTGTAATTGGTTTTCTAATCGCTGTCACTACCTTGTTTTTAATTTGGAAAGAGCATTCATATTCTTAAACATTGATTTTCACAAGGCAGCAAAACATTTAATTTTTATGATTTGTGATCAGTAGGATGATGTCCTTAGAATATCAAGCATTCAACTGTTATTCTAGGGGAAAAGAGAAAGCTTATAATAAATTTATCTGAAATTGTTGCTTCATTTTCATTGAAATTTCCCTATCAAATACTGGTTATTCAACCTTTGGAAAAGTAATTCCATATATTTCATGAAATAATTTGCTTATAAAACATTTTTTTATTTGATGTCAAATTGTTTGCTCCCTATTTTATTTTTGATATGTATATGTCTATGTGTAGAGAGAGAGAGAGGTTGATATATTTTACAGTTATTATAAAAATAGTTGTTGCTCTAAACACTATTGACTTAATTGGAAACAACATCGTTATGACGTGGAGATATGCATGTAATTACAAGTTCAAAATTAAAATATGACCTAAAAACTGGTTGATCCATCCAAAAAAAGAAAAGAAAAGTGATTTCATTCTCTCACTTCCTTTGGGGCCCAAGCTGATTTCATAGAGAGATTTTTAGGATACACTATTAACTGTAACAAAAATGCTCTTGTTGATGCTCTGAAATATATTATTATGTATTAAAATATACTGTAAAATTAAAACATGCATTTAACGCATAATTATTTGAATCAGAATAACATGAGAAGTACACAATAACTGTTGAACATTTCTATTAAATGCTTACTTTAGGAGAGTTTATATTTTTGTTTTGAAATAAAGTAAGCATTTAACATGAGAAGTATTTGTGTCTATTTAAAAATGGAAATGAAGCTCAAAAAAAAAAAAAAAATATTTCCTGAAAAACTTGATTAGTTATGACTAAATATTGTGTATTTCTTGTTTTTTTGGTTTATATTTGGAGATCCCATTCTTTTCCCTTTCTATACTTATACTTACCTCCGTGATTAGAGCTAGGGGTTTTATAATGACTACTCTCCACTGATGATTGGCAAGATACCGAGAAACAGCTGTTTTGAGATGTCACTTTTGCACTGATAAACACTAGATCCACCTTTTAATGTGTTTAACTACTTTTTAGGCACTTTTTTTCTTAACTGGTGCCCATAGAAAATTCAATACGGTCAGCAGAGACTGGCACATGAATTTCTATTCTTTTATTTTTATTGTGTATTTCTTGTTTTTTAGTTTAGATTTGGATGTCCCATTCTTTTCCCTTCCTATACTTATGAGTAAATAGTTCATAAAAATCGGAAATGCTCATATATATAATTTACAGATATGAGCACAGGATCTTTTAAAGTACAATAATAGGAATGCATTTATTGTTTCTGAAAAATGACCCACTACTGTAATTTTTCTTTTTCCCTTGAAGACATCTCATCATCAACAAGCACAGTATTGTTAGCAAAATAGCTTTAGAACAAACTTGCATTATACATCTCCAGCAAAGGCTAGGATGTGCTAGATGTGCGGCTCACACTCATGAATCAAAATTTCACCACTGTTATACTCTTACATTTGTTCCTGTTAAAGACTCCTCTGATTGTTTGCTGACTTTGCTTGATTTCTAAATAAAATGCATCATGAAAAGGAGAAGTTTTGGCTTGTTAAAACTATATTTTATGAGCCGAAATAGTCAGGACATGCAGTCTCAGATATGGACATCTTTGTGTCTTTTAAACAGAAGTACAGATGGCACCGAGTGTCAAATTCTTAGCCTTCCATTGGTTTTAATATGAACAAAAGATATGGCAGGTCATGCAATGAGAGATGGGAGCGAAGTCACTTCATAATAGGTAACATGATATTTCCTGTCTGAGCGTGGTGCTTGCAATAATGAGTAGTAGCTTTCATTTCTTCAATAAAATTTTCAACTACTAAAAATTAAAGTAAAACAACAAGTTTGGCAGAAGTCTGACGAAATAAGAAAAAAAGAATTAAATTGAAATAGAAACTTTTCAAAAAGTAATATTGAGACACAAGCATTTTAAATTTTACTTTTATTTGGTAAAAAGACCTACTGATTAATTTTTTATATTATTTGTGTAGTATTTGCTGAAGTAAAACTGTAAACTACAAGAGAAAACACAAACCTCTAATCTTGATACCAATATTTCGTCTTTTTAAACTGTATTTCTATTCAAAAGTATTTCTGTTCATCTGAGAAAAATACTACTTATTATTACGGAAAGTGACTTTTGCCACAGTTAGAAAAAACAATAATTGAAATTAATTTTAATTATATTATATTTTTCATTGTTGGTAGGGGTGAATAATTAATATGTGTTCTTAAACATTCCAGATGTCTATAAAATACAACATAAGTTCAAATTAATGCATTAATTTTGTAGCTTCAGATTGCATAGCACACCAAACCTAAATGAGCAGTATTTATAAATAACTATTTTTTTCCCCTGTATTGTGTTTTTGTTTCTACATATATACATATGTTCAGAAAGCATGATAATTTTCTTTCAAGTTATAAATATGACTACTTGATGTTGATCAATTGAAACCTTTCCTAAGTGACTGCCATCCTATTATTTCAGTTTCAGTTATGTTCAGAACTTTATCAATGATTGGATGTTTGTCACACTTCAAACATATAGACTTTCCTGAATGAATAAGAGGAGAGCAAAAATTATAGGAGAAAATTAAAATCCGACTCAAAACAGTCGGCAACCATTCGGGGCATTTCCACATTTACAGGTGGTTGTGGTCTGCCTTTTTGTTATGGTCTCATTAAGATCAACAATTTAACTTTTTTCCTTTGCCTGAAAAGTTAGCTTAAGTAGAATTCCATGGGAAATTGACTCTTAGATTCTATGCATGGCATTACCTATACTGTATATCATATATATTTAATCATACCATGATATCATTTCCCATACATAGGCTTTCCCCTTTATATTGGCCTTTTTTCAAATTTTATCCTGTATTTATCTTAATAGTTTATCTTTAAACGTGTATGCTTGGTTCTATTTGAATGATTTGTTTCTAATGTTGCAACTTATAGTTATGAAGTGGTAATTCATATTAAATTTTAATTCCATAATATTTAATTTTATCTAGTTTCTTGCAACATTGCCGACCGATTTCTGTGAGTATGAGTAATGCTATCAAGTTCCTGAAATGGCAGATCACTCACATTCCAAATGGTACTGCTGATCATGAGGTAAATATTGAAGACCCTTACGTGATCTTTCAAATGGGTTTTTTTAATCAATTAAAGTATCTTGCTTGAAAAGCTATTTTTTTTATTTTGTTTTGTTTCTTCAAAAAAATCATTATAATCTTATTAAATTTTGCATCAGAATGTTTTAAATTTAGATCAGTATTTATTAATAGTTATCTGAAATAGTGATTACTTTAATCATTATTACTTAAAAGACACGAGATGGGCATTGGTAGTTGAAGTGATACAGACACTTCTGAATGTGCTCGAGGAGCCACATTTGATCGCCATTTGAGGTTAAGGATTTTTTATTTTTTTTATTATTCCTCCAGATCAGTCCAGAGTCCTAATAGATTCTGGATATTCTCCATGGAGGAACAGGAGTGAGGTTTAGACCATCCATTTGAACCTCAAGGCCCCTCCTCCCCCATTGCAACAGTAAGGTCAATTATAAAGGTTTGAGTAAAATTGTGGTGTAAATGAGGAGAGAAGACACATTATTATTCAGTGTTTTAAGATAAAATCTTCACTTAGACCAATATTACTAGGTTAGGTGATCTAAAAATGTATTTTATGATATATTTGGTGCTTGCTCAGGACAGCAACCTTCGACCTGCCTTTCTTAATTTTGAATCCTATTAAATATGATTATTTTCACTCAACAACTTATGAGGCATTCTTAATTGTACCATCATCCATTCAGTGTGTTGTATTTTTGTTCTTTGGACTTTTAATCCAAAGAACATGAAAAAAACAAACAGGGAAACCAGATAAAGTCAGGAAGTAAAGGTAATAAGATCTCTCAGTTGAGTAAATTTACGTACATCAGTGAAATATCCCGCCAGGTCAGGCCACTTAGTGGTCAAAATATGCAGCATAAATTTCAAAACGACAGGACTAACAGAATCATGAACAAATGTGGAAGTGCACAGTGTGGATCTGTTTATTGCATATAAATGGTATAAATCCAGCTGAAATTCACCACAACATGTGGATCTAATGTCTTGTAAAAAAAAGTAGGTTTGGCTTTGGTGAAATGCTTTCCATAATGGCAGGACAAACAAACCGTGAATGGTTACAACCCTACAGGCAGAGGTGCTGGATCACTCTCAGCTCAGACAGAGGGACTTTCATCTCTTCACTTCACTGAAAAAGTACCTTTCTGAAAGGCGATTTGCAACTGACAGTCAAGTTCAACAAGCCGTAATGCCCTGATGCCAAGCACTCGAATACCAAATTTTTTTATGCTGTGATATAAATAACTTTGTGGAAAAATAATGTATCATAAGTTTTTACTATTAGTTTATCTGTACTCACATGGGAATAAATGCACTTGTATGAGAAAACTTGTTACTTTATTTATTTATTGAAATGTCATATAAGTAAAAAAAAAGAAATTTATATTATAGTGTCTCTGAAATATTCTGAAATCTGTTACTAATCTTGCAAATGGATATTTATTACATGCATTCCTGCATATTTTATCTTTAATCTGTTTCATCTGTACATGTTTCAGTTTATTGAAAATTAAACCTTAACATTTTTAATTTATTGAGCCAGGAAATCAAAATACTCAGACTGATGTTTTATATCAGTCCCAATCTTATTCTAATTTTGATTTATTCCTTACAAAATAGGCCAAGAAAGAACTCTTAGAAGCTGTAGATAATTACATTCAAGAAAATGTGATTTTGGCTGATAAAGCTATCGCAGCATTAGCAATGGAGAAAATTAGTGATGGAGATGTAATTCTCACTTATTCCTAGTAAGTATTAAAAGTATTTCTCAATAATAATAGTAATAATGTCATTAGGGAATCATTATTATCATTATCATTTTTAATTATTTAAAAATAGGAAGAGTTTGAAACATCAAAAGTTTGTAAAATTTTCTTATGTGTATTCTTATTTTTGTTAATTGCCGATTTTACTTTCGAAAATATATTTATTTTAATATTTGTGAGATTAGTATTAAGCTTTATAATGGTAAAAGTAAACAATGATGTTATTCTCAGTATTATTTCTGTCATAAACTTCTGTAAAGCATTTTTTTTTATCTTATAAATATTATTGTTTCTTAAAATAAAACACTTCAACCACATATTATAGCGAATTTTCGGGATCCATTGCCTAAATCCCTTTTTCAAGCCTTTCTTTTTACTTCCAGTAAATAAATACAAAATAATTTAATAATTACATAAATCACGAATATAAAAATGATAATAGACAATTATTGAAATGGAAAATCGATTTTTCCAAAATTCTTATTGTCAAGAATAGATGCTAGCCGTATAGTAAAACCGTCCACTGTTTTTCCTTTATTTCTATTACATCATTTAGTATTGTTAATAAACAATGCTTCTTTTATTATTGTTCTGTTCAATATCTAGTATTATTACTGTCTTCATTGGAAAATGTCCATATAAACTAGAGTCCTCTGTCTATTCTGATTTTTCAGTATTTAATAATTTAATCATGTTTTTATGTTCCTGTAGTCGAGTTCTAATTGGGCAGGCTGATTCTCCTATGTAGATACACTGCGTGCCTCACATTGAATTTTATATATAACTCCAGTTGGCTTATATTCAATTTTATTAATTGTACTGTTGTAATAGAAATAAAAGGAAAACAGTGGATGGCTTTACTATACGGCTAGCGTCTGTTCTTGAGAATAAGAATTATGGAAAAATTTTCCATTTCAATAACTGTCTATTATCCTTTTTATATTCATGATTTATGTAATTATAATATTGTATTTATTTAATGGAAGTAAAAAGAAAGGCTTGAAAAAGGGGTATAAGCACTAGACCTCGAAAATTCGCTATAATATGTGGTTGAAGTTTATTATTAATGATGGAAAAAATAAGAAAATTATTGTTTCATTTTGTATCTTGAAATTGCAATTGTTAATTCCTAGTGGTTTAATTCAATCTTCAACTAATCTGTTGTGGTACTGCTGTGCCATGAGGATTCCTTTGATGTGCAGTAAGAAAATTCCGAGAATGCATCTGTAATATATGTTTGTAGTAATACTAATCTAGGCTACATCATATTATCTTGACACACAGAAACTTAGACTTATCTTCTGTTTTATTTTCTAACAGTGAAATTTTGTAAAGTATCGCTTCACATTCAAGTCATCATCAAAAATATTTCAGTGTATTTTGAAATATTGAAATAGAATGCTTTTCAAAGTATTTTATTATAAGCACTGAAAGCATTGACAAAGTTTGTTGTCATGAGATTTTAAAAACAATGTTTGTTGTGCCATGGGAATTTTAGCAAATAAGTGCGCTGCGAAGCAAGAAAGGTTCAGAAGTAAGAGGTACAATTGACAGTAAACGTCTTGTTGTTCCTAACATTGTAGACAACTAGAAATTAAAAGTAACCATTTACAAGAAACAAGTAAATTTAATTATTGTAGTAGTTCTAGTTAAGTTTTCGCTATAAATTGGCTGGAAGAACCCTGTGCTATCTATATTCTTCTATGTCCTGATGAATTTATCCCAAGCACTTTTTCTGGAATTCAGATGGATATTTTTTTTAACTAATTCTGAAAACAGATGATTTTACTTCCATTATGAATACCCTTGTTATACAAAAGTATCTATTTCTGAAGTTTTAAACAAAATGAAATTATTACTTGATATTTTTATTTCAGCAGTATGTTGAATTTGGTAATACTATGGAATTTTAAAAATATCAATGTTTTAGTCGATTTCTAGTTTATGAAAAAGTATAATTTGCAGATTTGTTTTTGCAACACAAACCTTTTAAAATGAAATCCTGCAGCACATCAAACCTTGTTCCTGCTCCTTGTTTCCGATGGGAAACAAGGAATTTGGAGACAGAATTTCAAACTTTAAGCAGCTGACAAATAGTTATAGTCAGAAAACACCAGCTGTTCTGGGATTCAATGTCCACCAGCTGCTGTTCTGAGATTCAATGTCCCAGTTCATTGTTCTTGAGCTTTTGGCAAGATATGCTTTCTGAATTGTGCAGCCCATACTACCAAATAGTATTTGGCTGAAGATTATTTTTGGAATTGAAGCTCTAAAAATCAATTTTTCTCCCTATACAGTGATAAGGCTAACTGTTTATGAGTAATTCATAATCATTTTGTCATTGAATGTATTCATCCTGTACCCTATTTAATGCTATAGATAATAAAACATTTATTTATGTATATTTTAGTTCTTCTGTCATTAATTCGGTGCTAAAGAAAGCCCATGAAAGTGGCAAGAAATTTAGAGTAGTTGTAATGGATGGACGGCCAAAAATGGAAGGTAAATAATTTCAGTGAATTTTGTTATTTAATAAATGCTAAATATCGTTATCTTATATAATGATAAGAGAGATAAAACATTTTAAAAAAAAAAAAAAGATACAATTGTTTATTTCTTTGCAAAATATTTACATTCAATATGAGAGATATTTTCATGACAATTACTAAAATTTCAATTTTGTTTTGGCAGGAAAAAAGACTTTGGTGTGCCTAATTAAGCAAGGGATCAAGTGCTCTTATGTACTTTTAAATGCTGTTTCATATATTATGCGAGAGGCAAGTATAAAATTATGAGCTAATTATTTCATATTAATAATGTCCTACAACTGCTGTTTGTTAATATTATGAAACAAGATTATTTGCTTGAAATGAAAAGAAGTTTAATGTGCCTGATGATTCAAAGAAATAAGTAAACAAACGAAGGCACAACGTTACAAGCTAGGATTCGCACCCTGAGTTGTCACTGGGAAGAGACTGGGACAAACCGTTTCGTCCTTTTAGGACTCATCAGCCAGCCAAACTCCACCGATGACAGACTCAGAAGGTGCGAGAGGTTAGTATCCCCGGTCTCGCTCCCGAGAACGGGACCTTCCCCCGAAGAAATCCTAACCAAAAAATAAACAAAATAAAAAATACAAATATTCCTTGTTCTGCAATCTGCTAGGCACAAAAGGAATTATTTTTTGGTATAAGCTTAAAAGTAGCCGGGTACATTCATGTGGGTTTTTTTTTTTTTTTCCAAAGGATTCTGTTGCAAAAGCTTAGGTTGTCTCAGTATTTCAGGAATAAGGTTTGATGTGCTGCAGGATTTCTACAAAAGTGTGGGTCGTGAAACAAAAAAGGTTAAGAAGCACTGCATTAATTGAAGATTAACACAGATCAAGTTTCCAGGATGTTGAGGTATCGAGAAACTAATGTTAATTCAAGTATTTTCTTTACTGACTGCAAAATTCCAGTAGGAGTCAACATCAAGCATCTAGATAAGGGAAGAAAAATAAAGCCTATCAAGTTAAAGTGCGTAGGAGTGGATATGGATAAGTCATCATATAACATCGTTAGCAGAATAAGCATTTAAAAATGATCACAGTTCTGAGACTGAATTTGCATCCTTCAGGGCGGCGTGTACCAACTGATGAGCCATTAATCTTAATCAGTCTTCAAACAAAAATTTGTGTACACCAAACACAATTTGACAAAACTTCACTGATAAGTTCTTGATAGCGTATCGTGTTTCTAAAAGTGGCTGTGATTGTAAATAACATTTAACATCATTTCCAGATGACTTTTCTTGTATACGTTTCAAAATGGCAGCTTCCATGGAGAAGATAAAAAACACGTGGTCAGAATTTTTTTCTTGAAAACTAGAATTGTCAAGACAAGGACCTTCAAAGGTTAATTAGTCATATTTAATATCATTTTCAGAACTTTTAATAGAAAAAATATAAATTAATTCATCATTAAAATTACATGAGTTGGTTTCATTCGGAGCCGACATCAGCCATCTTGAAAAAGGTCAACGGTGTGGTGGCTGATGGAAGTTGACGAGTGATTTGACGAACCAAATTCGGGCCGCTAAAATTTGGCAGCTCATCAGCAATTTAACGACTGTAAAACTAACGAAATGTTGTTGCACAGAAAATGTCAGTTGAGGGGAAATACGACAACTCTCAAAGTTAACGTAAGCTTGGTGCACATCGCCCTCAGTCTTTGAGTGACAACCCATTACACAAATTGCATTTAAGAACTTAAATACATCATTACATCCTGATAAAATGGAAACATATAGTTCAACTAAATTGATTCAGCCTGATAGCTGAAGTATCATTATCAATTTTATGGTTGGTAATGATGCAACTATATTTAAATATTCTGTAGATTCTCTTGATCCTAGATTTTAATAGATCATTCATATTTAAAGAAAATTTACAAAACACAAAATCTATTTTTATATACAGTGACCCTGGTAATTCAAGCCCTCAAAATGTAGGTCGAGGGGAAATTTGACAACAAAGGCTTGGTGCATACCGTCCTCAGTAAGCCACTTGACTGCAGGCTGGAGAAGCCGGGCGGGAAGGGGGGGTCCTTGGTTATTTCGCCTTCACACCAGTCCCAGGGTTCATCCAATGCTGTGTCAATGGGGGATCAGGGTGACCTTAATCCCATTTATCTCAAGCTACCTTTAGCCTTGTTTCTCATTTACCCGTTGGACCTTGTAAAGACTTGTTGTGAAATCCTTGAATTTTAGTGAAGAGTGGCACATTATTATCAGTAACAAATTTGTCAGAATCACCGAGTTGAAGCTTTGTTCTAAACCATCATTGATCCTGTGTTTCAATAAATGAAACTAACCATTGCTCTTGTTTATAAAACTTAAAATTTCATCATTTTGTCTCTATCCTCGGTTTTGCGAAACAACAGCATACTCAGTTTGCCAAGCAAATGTTGATTGTTCAGTGTCCAGATTTTTAGTTTCCTAGCAGTTGAATTCAATTTTATTTTAAACATATGTTTTATTTATTAATGGAAACTGAATAGTTTTGTCTTGTTTTATAGGTTACTAAGGTGTTCTTGGGAGCACATGCTCTTCTAGCCAATGGCTATGTGATGTCAAGGGTTGGTAGTTCTCAGATAGCTTTAGTAGCCAAAGCATACAATGTCCCTGTACTTGTTTGTTGTGAAACTCATAAATTTTCTGAAAGAGTGCAGACTGATTCATTTGTATTCAACGAATTAGGTGAGTGTGAAAATACATTGCATATAATTTGAAATGAGATTATGACTAGCTAAATAAATTAAAGCAATATAATTAAAGTTATTTTCCTAACAAAAAGTAGTAGCATTGTGAATTATTCTCATTAACTAAAAACATCCTAAGTTGTTCCTGTTTCTTTGAATATTAACTGTTTAAACAATAATTAAAACTGCATTTTTAACCATTGGGAACATACAGAATGGGCTTCTATCAAAAAAAAAAACAAAAAAAAAACCAACTATGTGATTAAAAGATCTTTGATATCTTAGGAATTAAATATCCTAGATTCTCAAGAATAAATTAAGCTAATTATTAAGCTAAAACATACACATTTTGCATATTAAAGGACTTCAAAAATTCAATTTTTGTGGCTTTTGGCCATCTTGATTCAGACTACAACATCATTGAGAAAATTGTATACTGTGATCTTTTATAATATAGGGATATATGAAAGAAATTGGGAAGGTTGCTAATGCAGTATTTATATACCAAAGCAAAAAAGCTGGGGTAATTTTATATACATGTACGATATTGTTTTAAGATAGAAGCATGGCAACATTATATATATATAATGTGTGTGTGGCTTTACTGTTCTAAGGGTTAATAAAAGCATTGTGAGGATATTTTTGTATTAAGAAAATTGATAAATTCTTCATAATCAGGCTATTCCATTAAGGGTTATTCCACTAAGCACAACATCCCATCCTTAAATGAAGGTGGGCAGTACCCTACAAGATAAAGAGGTTCCTATGATCAGTAGCATAAGGGGACTGTGAATGATGTGTATTGAAGGATCTGTCTCTGGTAGCAGTCCTTCTTTTCAGTGATAGAATGTGTCAGTCATTGCATTCTTAAGCAGAATTTGTTACTAGTCACTGTAGACATAGAAGTGTCATTCAACTCTTCATTGCATTAATTTTCTACACCATTTGAATCTTTGTTGCCAATGTTGGGAATTACAAGAAAATATCAGAGTACAATGGATTACTAATAGACAAAGTATCGGTAATAGTCATTGGCAATACTAGGACTTATAACAGTATGGGCCTTGTAATATGTACTAAAAAAGACTGCAAATTTGATGATTCCCATTCTGTCATCTTCCTCCAGTGCAAGTCAAGGAGAGAAATGGATATCTGCCCACTGCTGTTACACACACAGTGCTATATGCAGCATCAGTCAAGTTGTTGCCTGATTGATAAGATACCTAGGCATCATATATAATAACAATCCACTTGAAATCTGTTAATTGGCAGTCATATAAACTGACGCATCTTCTAAACCCCGGTTCTTGTCATGACCAGATCCTACATCATCATAACCAATATGTGATAATCTGTGTGTTTACGTCAGTATTAGTTTGTAAAGTCACTTGAATTTCATGATTGTACGGAACAGTAAAGAAGAAAAAAAGTAGCCAAACTTTACAAGTTATAAATTTTACATCTTTATTTTTTGTTTTTTTATACAATGGCAATGATATCTCATTTGTTTTTCACTAAATCCGAGGTGGCAACCTTAGTGAAATTTTAGCAGAGTATAATCTGCGTTTAGATGGCCCCAATGTCATTTTTCATTAAGAATTTACATGCAATTATGTTATAATCATATTGTTTCTTTTAGGTGATCCTGACGATTTAGTGCAGACACATACCAAACATATATATTTAGCAGACTGGAGAGACATAGCTTCCCTCAATTTGCTTAACTTAGTGTTTGATGTCACTTCACCTGACCTCATCACTGCTGTTGTGACAGAATTAGGAATGATTCCCTGTACATCAGTGCCAGTTGTCCTTCGTGTGAAGCATCCAAAGAACTAAGTTATTCATATCAACCTAGATGAAATCTGAGGATATTCTTTATTATTATAATTTCTCAGGCCCTGTTCTCAGATTTAATGGTTTGGGGTCATAAATTAGCTGTGCGCACAGCTATGAAATGCATCTTTAAGAATTGGTAGTTTTCAGTTGGAAGTACCCTCTGTATAACATTATGTTTGTATCCTATAAATACATTGGTTCCAAGTTTGTGAAAACAGATGTTTTGTTGTTTGTTTAATTAGAATTAAATTTAAGGTATTGGTAAAAGTGCTTGAAGTTGTAGATTTTGTTTCATTTAATATTTATCACAGAAATTTAGTCTGTTAACCATTCTGAGACTTTTCAAAACTTTGTCCTGTGTCACAGAATCCCATTGTTATTGTCATATTTAACCATCTGGGTTAGTTGGAGAAAAAAAAATTAGGCAAAATTTTGTTTTTTTTTCTGAACAGCACTTCACAAACTTTCTTGGAGGCTTATTTGGAAATATTCTTCTTCCTTGCAAACAATTAAAAATCAGTTTCTCTGATAGAGAATGATAAAACTACAATTGTGTCATTTGTTATTCATTTCAAGATGTAAACTTATTGATTTAAGAAAAATTATGATTAACCTAGGAATTAATAGTGAATGAATGGCTTGCGTCAAAGTGGTGGTCAGTTGTATTGAGCTGTTACTCGCATTCGAATCTCTATAGAAGTCTTCAAATAAAAGTTGGTGTGCATCAAGCACAATTAGACAATACTTCACGATTTGAGTCCTTGATATTATTGTGTGTTTTTAAAAGTGGCTGCAATTGGTTAATAACATTTAACGTCGTTTCCAGATCGCTTTTTACATGCGCAAGAATTTTTGAAAATGGTAGCTTCCATGAAGGAGAAGAAAAAAATACGTTGGCCGAATTTGTTTCCTTTGAAGACAACTATTTTCAGGATTATAATCTTAAAGTGAATTAGCCCTATGTAACATTATTTTCAGAACTTTTAGTAGAGTTAATATGTTAAATCGCAGGAATTGGAAGTTGATGTCATATTGAAAATGAGAAAAACATGGGGGCTGATGGGATTTTACTAATTGAGGAATGACTTAAAAGAAAATTGGACAGCTAAATTTTGATGATTCAACAACCAATGATGTTGGTGCACAGAAGATGTAGATTAAGGGGAGATTTCAACAACTCTCCTTGTCAACATAAATTCTGAAAATTGCTGAAAATCGAGATCAAGTCTTTAAATTTGTTTTAAATCTTAGAGAAAAAAAGGTCATCGATCCAGTGTAGTAATTTTAGTTGCAGCATTAATAATGTGCCAAAAAAAAGATGCTTATTCAATTGCTCCGGTACTATTTCTTAAGTTAGTAACTTTATTGTATCAAGACAAAAAAGAAAACCAAAAACAAACAAATTTTAGAAAGGATTGAAATAATAATATAATGGAAATGCCAATCATAAAGAAATGTTGTTGTATTTATTTAGCAATTGATTGTTGGGGACCTTGTAGTGATAAATCTTTTTATATGAAAATTACAAAAACAGAAGTACATTTCATTTAAAAAGTTCTATTATAAAATAAATGCTAGATAATGTTTTTACAGATCTAAGTTTTCCTTATAAATTCTAGAATTTTGAATAAGGAATTACACCGAGCTATAATAACAGTGGTGTAAATTCATCACCCTTTATTCAATCAGTAATTGCAGCAGGTGAGAGATTTCAAATTTAATCCATCAGATTAAAAAATAACTTGCCTATTTTGCATCCACAGATGGTTCAAAGCTACTTCAAAGTATTATTTCCATTAAAAGAAACAAATATAGATGTTTAATTCATGTTTCTGATAGTATTTACACAGAGATGTTCGAGATCCAATCATGTTTATAGTAGTTAAAGAAAATTGGTACCCGATGTGTGTTGTTACTATATTCTTTAAATTTCTTCAGTGTGAAATTTTAAAAATCAGGCCTTCTTTTTTTCTTTTTTCTTTTTGTAACGCTTTACTTAGGTTTCTATTGTTGAAGTACAAAGCCAATGAAAATTAAACTCCTGGCAAATCTTACTTGATTATTACAGAAACAGTTATGGAATGGATGCATTCGCGAAGCGAAAGAGTCCACATGTTAAAGTTGTAATATTGTCAAAAATGATGGCTAATGCTGAATAATAGAAATGCTTAGTAACACATTGCACACGATATTTATTCAAAAACAGACTTTCATGTGACAATTTGTCAGTTTTACAATATGGCTATGCCAAACTTCGTTTTGTAACCTCATCAACAAGGAAAGACTTTAAGGAGCTCAGCAAAGATTATAGTTCTCAATCTGTATTATAAGTTGAGAGAAAAGCACCCATAGCAATCATTAAAAGAAATAACAGTTATGGTTGCGCAATTGCCAGGCGTTTCACCAACAAGCATCATTCGAATGAAAAACAAAGTCGAATCGATAGGAAAGTTCAATGATAAGATGCCACTTTAAAGCTACTCAACACAATTCTGTACGAAAGAGAATCATTTTTTTCCTTCATTAATAAAATACAAGGGCGAGACCAAGTTGTATACTAAACGACATCCTAGTACAGCTGTTTCAT